>OY979707.1:23299967-23829652 GCA_963855925.1 Inga laurina
GATGGCTTCTGATTTTGGAGGCTGCCAGATTATACATTGCATAATTATTGATTGTGTAACACCCTAAATTTTATTTTCACTAAATATATTATACTTATTTGAGAAATTCATAAAATGGTGAATATTTATGAATTCGAAATTTATGAATTTTATAAATATTCATATTCATGAGAAAATGGGCAAAAATAATTATGAAATTAATTTGGGTAATTTAAAAAGCTGAATATTAATGTCCAAAAATGGAGAAATAATAGAGAAAATATTTGGTTCAAAAATATATGGGAATTGGCCAAATAAAAAGAAGAAAAGAAATTAGATTACAAAGTTAATGACAAAATCGTAATTTTGCCAATTCAGTGTAAAATTAATTATTTTTCAATTAATTGAAGTTAATTTCAATTAATTCAGGAAAATAAAGGGTAAAAATATATTTGGAATATTTTGGTCAATTAAATATGAATTTATGAAAAATTTGAGCAAAAAGTGCAATTTTGACTAAAATTGATACTTGATGTATTTACGTAACCGGAACAAGTTATAAAGCTGATTGAGACTAAAGGGGGGGGGGACCCATAGGTGTCTCCTACATGTAGCATAAAGAAGAAAATATTGGTTGGGCTTAGAGAGCATGGTTACATGTACATAAGACTTGATTTTTGGAATTTTGGAAATTGGTAAATAATTAAAAAAAAAGCATAAGATATTAAAATATATCATCTTCTTCCTCCTAGCTCATTTCAGCGTCAAACAGCCATGAACCAAAGAGAGGAAGTGCAGATTTTCCTAGAGAGAGAAGGTGAAGAGATCTTGTACGGTAGGTTGATTTCTTCGGTAAATCCTTATTTAACGCGTATAAACTCCGCTCATAAGCTACTCTTTCATGTATTTCAAGGTTTTGAAAGCTCAATTCAGCTCCTGGGAAGGTTAGGGTTTTTGGCCAACACTTGGAAAATCCAGAAGGAAGCAAAAGGTAACTCCCAAATCTTCGTATATTGACTATTTTGGCTGCTGTGGACAATTTAATTGGTGAAGTTTCGCCGGATTGTCTTTGGTTTTAAATTTGGAAAATGTTGTGTTAGAAGTGTTATGTTGCCAAAATTGGTATTAAATGGTAGTTTTAACATAATGAAATAGTTGATAAAGTGATTAGGAGTAGAAAAGAACACGTATGCGGAGTTAGAATCGAAAAACCCTGATTTTCCCTGGAGGATACCATAGTTTTGGCCAGGGCTATATCTAGGGGTAGGAATTGGATTTTCAATTATTTTATGGTTCCATTGTGTTCAAGAGAGAAAATTAAATAGGGTTACAGTTGGTCACTTTTTAGGAAAAACCTGAAAAAACATAATTACAAAAACACTCCTGAAACCCTTAAAGGGAGGCTGTTAAGGGCAATTTCATCTTTTGGCAATGAATTTGGTAATTTTGAGTCCGGAAATGGATTTCTTGGGCAAAAATATATTAGAATAGCCCTAAGCAAAATTTCAGGAAAAGTACAGTCGAATTGGATACGGCCGGGCCGGGCCGGGGTCCCGAGGGCATTTTGGTAAAATTTCATCATAGGCTAATATAATCATAATAAACACTATGAAAGTGTCTAAAATGATACACTGATAGGTTATAACCTAATTCTTGTCCATTTAATATTTTAGGACCGAGTTGGAAGCCTAAAGTTGGCACGTTTTACGATAAGGACCTTTCAAGACGAGAAAAGGGTTTAGGTAGTAACTTTTTCTTTCATACATTATGACAATATTTATATGCTTTCTATATACCATTTTCCATAATATGTATGATGCATAGTGCCTATAGGTACACTGAACATGACTGAACATAGTGTTTACGGGTACACTGAACATGACCAAACATAATGCCTACGAGTACACCGAATCATGCTCAGTATGTGGTCTTATGCCCAGCTGAGGTACTGAACAAGTAGGGGTTGCAACAGTGGTTGACTTTGAATGTTTCCGACCAAATCGAATTATGGTGATTATAATATTATTGTTTGTGGTATTTGACATATTTATTATTACATTTTCTATCACCAATTGTTTGTTACTACCGAAATTCCTTGGAATCTCATCCCTTTTTCTAAATAAAAATATCACAGCGGATGCCAGCAGCTCAAAAGGCAAGGACGTGGATAGGGGGAATTGAAGGGCACATTTCCCAAGACGAAGTTGGTGGTTATG
Organism: Inga laurina; assembly: GCA_963855925.1. Lineage (NCBI taxonomy): Eukaryota > Viridiplantae > Streptophyta > Magnoliopsida > Fabales > Fabaceae > Inga > Inga laurina. The sequence goes on from OY979707.1 coordinate 23,302,163, forward strand.
TTTGGAATGCTTTTGGATATGTTATAATATTTGTAAATATTATTGAACTTTGTACGGTTGATTCTGGTTTGTAAACAAATATTTTTATCAGTATATTTGTACCTTTTCTGTATGCCTGTGGAACTTGGTCTCTATTACTCTGAGAATATCGAAATAGAAACGGGTGTTGACAGATTGCATAAAAAATAACCAAAAAAAAAAAAAAAGAAATTGATAAAATTGTGTAGAAATCTCTTAGGGCCCTTTGGTTCAGGGAAAATTGGGCAACGGAATGGGAAAATAGGATTTTCACAGTGGCGGCGACTGTTTGGTTTAAATTTTCCATTGGAAAAAAATTTCCTGCATCCCCCAATTTTCAATCTGTGTGTTTCGTGGGGGTTAAAATAATCTTATGTTACATTTTTTCTTCAAACCAAAGAAAAATTTTCCTATCAACCCATTTTCTTTTTTTACTGTGAACCAAACACGTCGGAGGCAAAAGATTTTCCACTCCTTTCCATTCTTTTCATTTCCTTTCCTTTCCATTCCCAACTCTTCTTTGAACCAAACGGGCCCTTAGGTGGATGTTTGAATTAAGTTTGAGCAACTTAAGTTTTACTCCCTCCAGTATAAAATCCAGTTGACTTTGTTTTTTTGAGAGATTAAGTGAGTGTTTGGGAAACACCCAAATCGTGGTTTTAGAAGCTATTTTTTGCAAGTCGAGACAAAACTCTTCTCGCATACTTACCTCGTAAATTGTAAAAGCTATTTTCAAAAGCTAATCCAAATACACGCTAAGAAAACTAAATAAGTTACTTAATCATATAATATGTTGTGTATCATTAGACTATATATCAGTCTATAAGTTGAACAAATTAGTTTAGAAGAAAAAATATAAATACTTTAAAATAAGTTAATTAGTTTCTTTAATTTTTTTTAAAAAGTCAAATGAGTTTTAAATAACGGAAGTAGTATTATTTAGGGAAAATCCCTCAAAAAGAACTTTTAAATTAGTAAAAGACGCATAGGTGCTCCGAAATTTAATATCCCAGATCAGTGTGAGTGCCTGAACTGGAATACTAGAATTGAATGTAAAACGACAGATTTAGCCCTTTGATGAAAGAAAAGAAGTTGATGACAAAAGAAGGTGACGCGATACAGGGTGAGCGTCAGCGCGCGGGAACGTAAGTAGGAGGCGAGACAAACAGGAGTGAGGTATGTATTTTATTGAGTCGACAATGTTCTTCCCCTGCGTGGTCGAGCTGAAGCAAAACCATTCTCGTCAATTGGTGAAGTTGTGACACGGTGTTGAGATGAAGGAAATTGTGATTTTATTGTTGTGAGAATGTTATACATACAATTGCGAATGACTTTAGTGAAGTTGTGAAACAAAACCTATGAAAACCCAAAGATAACCTGCGAAAATTGAATGTTATCCTGTGAAAACATTATCAGAGTTTGTGAAAACCTAATGAAAAGTTGGTAAATATGTGTTGAGGTCAATTTAGGTGAGGAAATTGTAAAATTCATAGAAGAACTTTTGAATCCTTATGCAGAACTTGTGAATTATTCTCCATAAGTTGTGAGACCTTATTTAATTGTGGGGAGATAGATTTTTCCAATTGTTGTGGTTGTGATGGGAAGATTGTAAAATGGTATGAGAATGCAACCCACTTGACTCTGCTATCATGACCTTCTAAAACATACTTGACCACAGAAGATATGCTGCCAAAAAGATCTGTGTTCATGTAACCCAATGTAAGTACACATTAAACTTGAGATTAATGAGGTGGTTATATTTGATCTTCACTAGAGGATAGTTCTTGGTGATATTCAGATACCCTTTGTGAAGTATGTTGTTTGGTATAATGATATGGAACGTGTTGCCTTGCTCAGCAAACATGGCATTGTCATCGCTAGCAACAAGCTTGTGCATCAATGTACCCTACATGAGATAATCCGTGTAAAAAGTAAAGGCTGGGATGATAATGGTGTTTTTATTTACACAACTTTAAATCACATCAAATATTGTCTTCCAAACGGAGATAATGGCTAATAAAAACACTTGATGTCCCAGTTTATATTTCAAAGATTTCTGGAAATACAATCTTTTTTTTGGATCGCGATGGGAAAAGCAGGCCTATAGTTGTTGATGCTACTGAGTATTTATTCAAACTTTCTCTGCTGAGGAAAAGGTATGATCTTGTTATGAATATGATAACAATCTAATCTAATGAGGTAGAAACAAGATCTTGTTGAAGCACACATTAAACTTGAGTTTGATGAAATTTATACTCGAGTTTTGCTTAGCACTGGAGGGTAACCGAAGAGTGATTGTGTGAAGCCGCATTAAACTCGAGGTGTTTAGAAGCTAACTCCAGTACGTACTTGTATTACTTCCGCATGACGACTCGAGTTGGCCCATATATCACTCGAGTTATAAACATCACTGGAGGGTAACCAGATAGTGCATGTTTCAAGCTGCATTGAACTCGAGTTGTAAAGAACAGAAGCCAATGAAGCAATGTTATGAATCCAAGGATTGACTCGAGTTTCTAATCTAAAAACTTGAGTTATCCTGATCACTGTAGGGTAACCGAAGAGTGATGGTGTCTAGTAGAACCAAACTCGAGTTGTACAAAACTCACTCTAGTGTGTTCCTGTGTTCAATCCGTATGTGGACTCGAGTTGGCCCATTAGAAACTCGAGGTTTCCGCATCACTGGAGGGTAACCAGAGAGTTATCCTGTCAATATACACAGAACTCGAGTTGTAAATAACACACTCCAGTTAGGTGGTGCTGTCAATCCATGGTTAGACTCGAGTTTACCAATTAAAACTCGAGTGAAGATCATCATTAGAGGGTAATTGGAAAGTCAGGAACAAAAAGGGGAAGAAGGACTCGAGTGAATTGATTATAACTCGAGTTAAGCAGCCCTCCACACTTTAAATCCCTTAATCCCCAAACATTTCTGTTGACTCCACTTGACCTTCGACTTCTATAGCCCTCGAGTTAACTGAAGAGAAACTTACTATTAGTCCGTTATTATCTGTTCTGTCTCATAAGTTATCACCGTCATCCTCTATTTATCCTTGTTTTTTAGCGCATATACAGAGGATCCTACAAAATAAGTAAAGGTTATCATAATAAAGATGAACCAACTTTCTTTGTTATTCTTTGTTAACAAAGGTTATCATTTCTTTTCCATCAGGATTAGATTGTTCGACTGGTAGCTATTGTCTCTTGTTGGACATTAATTGTTATGAGTTGACTGGTTGGCTAGAAGAGAATGTGCAAGCGCACTCATACGACTGAGTGATTGTATCATTTTGTTTTAGTTTCTTTAGAAATGCATGCAAGATATATTGAACTGGTTTTAAAGATTTTCACTTTTGGTTAGTCTGTTAATCGATTCAAAGGAAAACGATGGAATCGGTTCGTAAAACCTTGGGTGCCAATGTTGTACGCTCATGCCTGTACATGCATCTGTCTGCAATAACTCTAGATGATTAGATTAAGATAATCGCATGTCAAACTCCTAAAGTTTTGAACCTACTTTGGGAGCCTGCATATCAATATATCCTCTAAGATGATGTCTAACAATGGCAGAGTAAAAGAAAACATCTTGCAGAAGTTGAGTTTTACTTATTGTATTTGTATAAGAATTTTTTTTTCCAGAGAGTAGTTACATGATATTCTCCTCATGAAACCAGTCAGCTACTTTTCATGTATAAATTGAAAATTTTGACTTTAGTAAAAATACTTGATTATCCATGTTTGAAAATGAAGGAGTAAATTACTAATTTGGATATCGACCTTTTATATTAGGTGTTATAATTAATTTTTTGTTCTATTTGATCAAAGTTGAGGAAGTGAAACATTTCTTTAACTGTTTGTCAGGATCCTCTTAGAAGTGCTATTGTAGATTCTTGCATACGAGTCATAGACAATGGGAGGGAAAGCATTAACAGAAAAGTATAAGCACAATTTCTTTGTGGTTTAACGTTAATATTTGTCTCAACTTTCTGTTTCAATCAATATGCACCAATGAAATGTGCTTAATAGGAATTCCTTGCACAAATTGCAGGTATTCTTTATATTTACTCTTTACAATACTTCAAATCACTATGATCAATTAAAGGTGAGATCACTATTAGGCTAATTTTTTTTTTGAAATTTTAATGCTAAATAAGGTAATGTGAATGTTATAGTTAGACGCAAGCCGCCCTAACTATATTAATGCTAAATCAGGTATTCTTTATATTTACTCTTTAGAAACTTTTGCTATGAATGTGTGCAGCATGCTCCTGATCTTGGTGATATTCCTGTAGCTTGCTCTAAGAGGAGATTGCAGTCATTTAGGTAAAGTAACTGAATTTTTCATGTAATATGAAAAACACTTGTACTGTAATGAATTTTCAAGATGTCTAAATTGACAAACTTTGAATTATTATTCACTTGTGATGTTATCTTGATATTTTTATTGCATACCCTTAATACTATTGGTGTTTCTATGCTTACAGATTAAGTGGTTCTAGCAGGAAAAGCCACTTAAATTCTTTAGACTGGACTCTTTTTTCTTCTACAAATTTGGATCCGATGACATCTGATGTTGTTGCTTCTTCACCTTGGATAATCTTTGGTTGCCAAAATGGTAAACGTTATAATTCAGATTTTGCTGATTGTGGTAGTTAAAATTATGCATACATATTCACATGGGAAGGTTGGTAAATTTTCTGTTCAGTAATTGTTTTACGAAGAAAATTGAATTATTGAATATGGTCTTATCTCTAGAAGTGGGATGATTACCCTGCAATGTTGTGAAAATGGCAAACTTGAGTTGTGAGAGTCTAATACGATGTTGTGAAAATGTAAGACTGTGTTCGTAAACTCGAGTTATCAATGGACAACTCGAGTTTTGCATCCTATAAGCCTAATCACTCATCGGTTACCCTCCAGTGACGATATGAACTCGAGTTGTGAATGGAAAACTCAAGTTGTGAAAGTCTAACTGGATGTCCTGAAAATGTAAGACTGTGTTGGTAAACTCGAGTTATCAATTCATAACTTGAGTTCTGCATCCTATAAGCCAATCACTTGCCGGTTACCCTCCAGTGACGATATGAACTCGAGTTGTGAATGGCGAACTCGAGTTGTGAAAGTCTAACTGGTTGTCGTGAAAATGTAAGACTGTGTTGGTAAACTCGAGTTATCAAATCATAACTCGAGTTCTGCATCCTATAAGCCAATCACTCGCTGGTTACCCTCCAGTGATGATATGAACTCGAGTTGTGAATGGCAAACTTGAGTTCTACATCCTATAACATTTGATTTTCGCAGGTTATCTTTGGGTTTTCATGGGTTTTGTTTCACAACTTCACTGAAGCCATTCGCAATTGTATGTATAACATTCTCACAACAGTAAAATCACAATTTTCCTACATCTCAACACCATCTCACAACTTCACCAAATGACGTGTTCATATGCTATTTCAACAGTTTAGAAATTTCAAAAGTTGCAATTCAAACTTCCCCACTTAACAATAGAGTTTCACAACTTATTTTACAACCTTCCTCATTATGTTTTATCCACAATTCCTAAACTTATCTTAACCCATGCATATTCTCACAACAGAGTTCATAGGTTTTGTCACCATTACATTTTATCCACATTTCCCAAACTTATTTTAACCCATGCACATTGAACCGCCATTCTAATCAACTAGAGAAGTTAAAATGAAATACATTTTTAAACACAACCACTTACCAAACATCAGCACCGAAGCTCAAATTCGCATCTAAACACCAGTACCTCTGCAACTGTCCAATGCCTTTCACCAAACCTTTCCTCGCCTTCGTTCCTCCTCAAATCCACCCCAAATTCACCGCACAGTGTCCCTGCCACTATCCTCTCTCAACGCCATGGAACTAGGGTCGACCAACGGCACCGACAACGCCAGAAGAAGATGAAGAGTCCCGAATGCGTTTTCGCACAATTTCGCCCTTCTTATCATGGCTCCCTCAACATTTTTGAATTTAAAAACTTTTAGGGTTACGCACGTCATTTTGTCTCAAATTCAATATCCCAGTTCAGGCACTCACACTTTTTTGGAAATATGCAATTTCGGATCACCTTTTCGTCTTTTACTAATTTAAAAGTTCTTTTTGAGGGATTTTCCCTATTATTTATAACTTAGTAATAAACACTTTGATTTGTCGCTATAAATTTTATTAATAATAAAAACCCAACGCTTATCAGGATCATGAAGCAGTTATAACACTAGATAAGCCCATTCTTGAGAGAATTAGAAACACTCCAAGAAACAGTCATCACTGAACACGTGCACGATACTTTCGTTACGATGAATTAACGAAAATGTCCTCCCGCTTCTCAGTTTTATATTCGATGTTCATTAATACTCTTCTGGCCCTATTTATTTTGTTTATGGTTTAGGTTCTTTTATAGGATAGTGAGGCTATTTCTTTTTTGTCCTTAATATAAGTGAGACCTTATTAAATTTAGAGTTAAGGTGTAAATTTAACAATAAATTATTTTTTTATGGGCATTCAACACAATTAACAATTTGGGGGGGGGGTCAAAAGTAGACAAAATCAGTTTTTTGGTAGTATATATAACAATACCGTTAATCCTAATTAACTTCTGTTACTTTTTGCAATTTGGGTCTTATAGTCTTTTCAATCTCTATTATTTTAATATATTTTTAAAAGGGCAAATGTGTAGATTTAGTAATAAGCTATTTTGCCATCAGTACCCAATGCAATTATCTTTTATTGGGTCCAGAAGTAGACATAAATATTTTTGGGAAAATCCCTATAAAATACGCTAGAAATAGGGAAATCCCTATTTGGTACATTGAAAACCCAAATCCCTGATTACTCCTGCAGTAGGAATCAGGGATTTTAAGTTTCAGTGCAAATGACACAAATAGCCCTGGAAAAAAGCTTGACGAGCTGCATGCACGGGAAAGAAAAGAAGGCAGATGTGGAGTCCATAAATGATTTTCCCAAAATTTTGTTCTGAGTGACCTTGAGCATTTTGAGCTTGTGCATTTGGACCGTGTGCTAGGGCAGAGTGAAGGGGATGAAAACATTGAAGGTGGAGGGGACGAGGGAATTTCTGGTCACGGTCGGTGGTGGAGTTTGGTCGCTGATGGTCAGGGGAGAGACGGTGGGGGGTTGTCGGCGAGTGAACGGCAGGTTCTTCGATTGGGGGGGCGTTGTCGGCCAGGAACGGGAGGTCCTTCGGAGGGATTCGGCTGTGGTGTTCGGCGGCATTGTAGGGACTTCGAATGATGGGTTCTTGGGTGAGGTTCTACGGTGGTTTTCAGAGTTGAGAGAGGTGGGTTCGGTGAGAGGCTTGCGGCGGCGTTTTGAGGAGTTTGAGTGTCATCGACAGTTGTGGGTGTGCGTGGAGACGGTCGATGGAGGTAAGTTGGCATTTTTTCAAATTTTCGCTTCATATAATAATTGGAAGATGCAATGTGAAGACATGTGCTTATTTGCTATCATGTATTGCCTTTTACTGTTTGTGATTGTCTCTGGTGGTACTGGTTGCAATTGGTGAACAATAATGTGATGAACTTGTTTCCTATCGTATATTGCCCTTTTCCCGCATTGAGAACATCCTGTATGTAGTGGGTGAAGGGATTGTAATGACCTGGGTTTTCTATCAAATTCTTGATCTGTGTCTTTGTTTGATGTGTATATGGAGAGGGAAGTGGGAATGAGAAGTGTTTGACTCTTTGTTTGTTGTACAGTAACTACACCTAGTTAAAAAATAACAATTGTGGCATAATGTTTAAAAGTGTTTTTGAACATTGAGAAAGACATGCCCAGGGGTAGTTGCGAGAGTACGAAGTTAGGGGGCCATTAACAATGAAGGTTTCAACAATAACAACACCATGTAAGAAAAAAACAACTGATCATCCTTATTTAACAACGACTAATATGGAAAACGAAAACATGGCCAGTAGAACTTGGGAGACTAACAAGTAGGGGGACGAGCTCTAACTTAAGTTTCTGCAGTAACATCTACATGTTTAAAAATAACAACTTGTCATTCATGTTTAACAACTGCTGATGTGAAAAACCAAGGAATGACATGGAAACTTCTAACACTCACAAGTTGGGGGGCCAATTAACAACTTAAGATTTTATAGGTACAACACAATGTTAAGAAATAACACCAATCTATCCTTGTTTAACAACTTATGACTCGAAAAACCAAAACATGGCCAGTAAAACTTATGAGAATGATAAGATGGGGGGGGGGGAGAATAACAAGTTCAGGCTCTACAGTAACGACACAACTGTGAAAATTAAAAACTTTTCATTCTTGTTTGAGCTATGTGACGATGGGTTTCCTACTGTAGTTCCTTTGTTATTCATCGTTTTGCTCTACTGTTTTAGAAGTGTATTTTTTTGGGGGTTTGAGAGTATTATGATGTTTAAATGTAGATTCTTGCCTGAATGATTTGCAAGGCTAGAGGCTCAAACCTCAGAGTCTACTTGAAGGTATTGATCTTTGATTGGTCCTTATCTCATTAACGTTCTTTCAATGAATGTATGTAATTATTGTGCCATATTTATGGAGGGGTAGTTATTGTTTGTCATCCTTGATCTGTTCCAGCTTCATATTTTCAAATGATGTGTTTATATGAATAACATGTGGAATGTGCGTCAATTGGTAATAGACACATCATTTTTGAACATTAGTGTCCTGAGAATGGAAGTAGTAATGTTTATGATGTTAGATTAAATAATGGCTATTTTTTTTTACCAATCAGTTATGGAGCTTGAACTTTGTATAACTCTATTTTGTAGAAGAAGATGGTGATTGAACAAGGGCAGGAGGGGCTGAAGAGGGGCAAAACAAAAGTGAAGAAGGGCATATGGTGGTTAAAGAAGGGGAAAAGGTCGTGGAGGAAGGGCAGAACTTAGACGAATAAGGGAAGAAGGTGTTGCATAAAGGGGATACATGTAAGGCCTTAAATAATGGGTTGCAGTTGTTTAGAATTGAGTTTTTTTAAGAAATTTAAGCCTAAAAAATCTGACAAATGTGTTGTGCACAATAATGAGGTCCTAAAAGCATAGAGAGCATTGAGTGACCAAGAGAGGAAGGAATATTGTGAGAAGTCTAAATACACTAAGAAACCTAAGAAAGAAAGACAGGAGAAGAAGAGTGCAAAGAGAAAAGTAGCTTTTATCACTCGTAGCTCAATTTGGAAATTCAAGCAATTAGTTGACTTCATAAATAAAGATGAAAGTTTAAAGGAAAGGGTGAAGAGATTAGGATTCATCAAGCTGCTAGAGGTTGGAGGTTGCAAGAAACTGCCAAAAGATATGATTGTGTCAATGCTCCACTCATATGATCCAGCAACACGCCAATTCTGAATCAGGGGCGAGACACGTGAAATTTCTGCATTAGATGTGAAGTAGTTACTTGGGCTTCCCCACTGTGGGGATATGGTGGAGACTAAGGTGGATGACGACGACCCGGTTTATACAAAGTTACAGAGTGACTATTCAAAACGCCTATACAGTAACATTGTAGAGGCTATTGTAAACAGCAGTGAGAATGAAAATTTTGAGTTCCTTTTTATGTTGTACACACTTGGAACCTTTCTAGCTCCCACTGCAAGCCCAAAGGTTAGTGAGCGGTTACTGAAGGTGATGGGGTTGACAATGAAGGGATTTTAGAAATTTGATTGGGCCCAATGTTAGGAAGTTCATATTTAACAACTTCAATTTCTTGTTTGACAACTTTTTGATCTTGTTTGCCAACTTACGCATCTTAACAAGGAGCATTTATATATTATCAACTGTATGTAATTTTTTTAACAACTAGGTTATCTTGTTTGACAACTTAAGAGATTGAAACACTATATATGTCGCCTGTAACGTGCTGCTCTTTTTGACATCTTACTTGACTTTTTTGACAACTAACCAGATTGAGAACTTCTAACTGATTTATACCTCTGAAGACAACTACGGGTGTCAATAACAACTTGGGCTTCACAATTAACAACTATACCTTTGTATTAACAACTTTCGCTTGTTGTAAACCAACTCAAAAAGTTCAAAAAAGGGCATGTCGAGGGTAGCTTCGAATAGCAAAAAGTGGGGTACCATTAGCAATAGCAATTTCATCATTAACAAATGCACACACATTTTTGACAACTTTCTTATCTTCTTTGACAACTTTCGTATCTTCTTTAACAACTACACACTCATTTTTCACAACTTTGTTACCCTCTTTGACCTCTGAAAAAGAGAGTTGAAATAACAACTTCAACTTCACTATTAATAACTACTCTTCCATTATTAACAACTTTCGTATCTTGTTAAACAACTTCAAGAGTTTAGAAAAGTACTTGTCATGGGAGTTCAACAAGTGGGGGACCATTAACTGTAGAAGGTTCATATTTAACAACTACACACTCATTTTTCACAACTTTGTTATCTTCTTTGACCTCTGAAAAAAAGAGTTGAAATAACAACTTCAACTTCACTATTAACAACTACTCTTCCATTATTAACAACTTTCGTATCTTCTTAAACAACTTCAAGAGTTCAGAAAAGTACATGTTGGTAGTGTGGGAGTTCAACAAGTGGGGGACCATTAACGGAAGAAGGTTCATATTTAACAACTACACTCTCATTTTTCACAACTTTTTTTTTATCTTGTTAAACAACTTCAAAAATTTACAATAGTATAGGTCGAGGGTAGCTTGGGAGAGCAACAACTGAGGGACCCTTATCAACAATAGTTTCATAAATAACAACATTACTCTCGGTTTTAACAACTTTTATATCTTGTTAGAGAATTTACATGATTCCTCTAAAAACAACAGCGAGGCAATAACATCATGACTTTCATTAGTAACAACTTTTTGGTCTTGGTTAACACTATAGATTTCTTGTTTAACAACTTTAATATTCCTGTTTGCCAACCTACTTTATGGGAAAACACAGACATGGACAGGGGAAATTCGGCCACATTCTATGTCACACAGCACAGTGATAACATTAAAATAATAGGATTATATGTGGCATAATTACATTAACCTTATATCATAATGTCTTGCATAATTACATAACTGTATAGGTATACCCTTAAAGTTGTGACAGTGGACGTTTGGCACTTGCACATCTGTAATGACAAGGGAACATTAACATTGCACTTCACCCTAATGTTTCCTTGTCACAACCAAAAAATTAAGACATATGCAGCAACCCATTTCCCTAAAAAAGAACTATACATATTACTTCAATAGGCTTGCAAACTATGAGCAGGGTAAGTTCAGAAATTTTACATTAGTATCAACATGTTTACTTCAAAATATTGTAGCTCCTTATATCTGCAAAATGTTTACTTCAAAAGCTGATTTTTGCCAAATTCAATTTGGATTTGGATTTGTGCATTTCCGTATTGTATTCCCCGCTTCATGCTATCTTGTACAATGGTAAATCTTCTTATTCTGGAATTGTGATTCACACCTCCTGGTTCTTGGCCTTCCAGCAGGTCTAGTTGTCCTAAGTGGTGCAATAATGTTTGAGCAAACAGATGACCCAGCATATAGTTGTTTGTGTAACCCCCTGCTTTGATGAGCGTAATTAATATTCGATAATGCATAATAAAATAGACTAGAGACCGTCGGATAATTCGAAACTCGTTCAAAACTCCCTCCTTATAGTAGGGGCTTCACAAAATTTTCAAAACCTCTTTCCAATCCTGGTCTTAAGTTCAAACATTGAATATAATTATCTGTGCAGTTATATCACATTTAACATATCAGAGTGCATAACTTAATCCCTGGCAACCCCTTGGTTTCATCTATATATAGAACTATAGGGTTTCAGTTCCTAATTAGGGGATTACACTACCATGTATTCAAAGACTATTTACAACTTAAAAATATCATACAGTAATCCCTATCCAAAATGAATAACTAACACGGCCAAATCAAATGTCCCTACAAGGTTCTAACCGCTTCAAGTCATTCGCTTTTCCTTGGAGCCACTTGCCCTGTCTGAAATGTTAGTCAAAGGAAAGAATGAGATTCAAGAGAATCCCAGTAGTAACAAATCATTCATACCACACAAGCACACAGCATGTAAGCAAATCATCATATAGTAGTAGCAGCACAAATCACACTCCTCCCTCATCCCCTTTTACCGCCGGGAAGGCACACAGTCCTAACCTGAACTGTTGTTAGCGACTCAGGGACTATTGGTGTGGCATTGCATACAAATAGCCTTAAGACTCACATATAGCCTTTCGGCCCACAATATAGCTTTTTGGCCCACGTAATCATGAATATCACACCCCTTCCTCATCCCCTTTTACCGTCGGGAAGGTATGCAGCCCTTACCCGAACCGTTGTTAGCAACTCAAGGACTGTTGGTATGGCGGTGCTTACACATATCCACAATCATTGTAGCATTCAAATCCATCACAAATCAATGATATTTCACACATACAATACATCACATATGGTATAAAAGAAAGAATCACTACCTTGTTCCTTCCTGACGTTCGCTGGCACAGTGGGCTCATGACGACGACAGATGTCAAATCCTATAAACCAAAATCAAGGATGGCGGATTAATTCTCTACCCCTAATTCTCACTTTTAAACACTTAAAATAGGTTACCTCATGAGTTCCTTAAGTGACTATAATAGGCTTAATGAAAATCTAGAAGGATTGGGAAGTACTAGATTGGAAATTACTTTTCAAAATCACAAAGTACTGAAAACAGGGTTTTGGCTGCAACTAGGAATTCTCTGGCTGTGGCAAAAAACAGAACAAAAGTATTTTGGCTATAGCCAGGAATTCTCTTTAAGTCCTCTTTATAGGAAAAATATGGATCATTACCAGAAATCACCACAAAATTACAGAATTACACGAAATTCACCACTACTCCAAAATAGATTCCAGTTTTAATCCCAAACTTTGGATAGTCATTACTCTTAGCTCACAAAACGAAATGACACAAAATTTTTGTCCATTTTGAAGCTTGGAATGTGAAATTTAAAACTAGAAAGTTTAATAATTTTTAGACACCATTTGCCTATTCAAAACATCCAGACAACCTGACTGCCCTGTACAGAGTTTTAAGGGATAGAATTTCAGTTTTTTGAGTAATTGCTTCTAATGGTTCCTAATTCACAACCAATACTATTCCCACACTAATTTTCCACAAGGAGTCCATTGGAAACACCAAAATGACCAAGTTCAACTCACATTGACATGTTCCACAAGAAACACAACATGTCACACAATAACCCAACTCAAAACTCACAATGCAATTCCTATCCATTTAAGGTTTCAAACAAATTCTATTGGTACCAAAGCACAAAATGACACCTATTCCAACACATCACATAATTCAATTCTTCCAAACCAAAATCATATGAAAATCAGGGCAAAAATTCAAAATTCTCAAAACTTGATCAATGGTTACAAAACTTAGCTCAAAATGTGTTATATTCTTACCTCTTTTTCTTCCCAAAGCAACTTCCTTGTTTCTCCAACTTTCAATTTTTCTCAAGTTCTCAAACACCACCTTTCAAAAACCTAAAACCATAGCCATGAACAATATTAATGAAAATGATTTGAGCATTCATGGACAAATTCTCACTTAAAACTTGAGCTTCTTCTTTCTCTTTCCTTTCTTGTTGCTTGGTGAAAATGGAGCTGAGGTGAGAGAGAGATGATTAAATGAAATCAGATTTTTGACCCTTAATTGCTTCTTGGCCAACCTAAATGAATGGGAGGGAAGAGGGAGTTGCAATTTTTGACTTGTCCAAAGGGTGTGAGATGATGCCAAGTGTCAAAATCTTGAGGCATCTTCCTTGGACTTACTTGAACATGCACACACACAATTCCACCTTCTTGATCTCATAATAATCAATTTTAACCATTGATCTTTAAGTTACCAATGAGTTTCCTCTTCGGTAATTGACCAATTGGTCGATAACCTTCCTTTTTGCACCTATTTCTGGCAATTCCTACTAAATCATCACTAAACACATGTTTGTGGTTCATATTGCTCAACCATGTGCCCTCCCTCTTATTTAACTCAATTTAGATGTTGATCCACTATTGAACTTAAATATAGAGATTAGGCACAATTAGAACACATTCGAATCAAAATTCACATCGTATTCTTTAAAAATGTTTAATTAATAATAATTACATCACTTTTGGAAGGATTTAGCCCTTAATCACAATTTGGGATATTACAATTTAGGTCTGGCTTGTCGATTGTCACTACTGGAGTCATGCAACGCTTATAAATCTTTTGTTGGGCTGTTATTTTGTAGCATCCTTCCACACAGTCATAGACATTGCCATGGACATGCTTGATGGCTGCACAAGCATGAGCACAAGGGATCCCTGAAATTTGCCACACTTTACAGGTGCAACTACACAAATGAAGATCAACATTTAAGGATCCATATTTGGTATGGACACAAATCCTACTGCCTCCATAATTAACTGGTGACATATGTTCAGCATGACAAACATTTTCCTTCACTATGGACTCTATGTTGGGCCCAACACCGTTTTTCCATTTCAGCATTGCCATACTCGATGCATACATCTTCTTGGCAACCTTTTCATGATGTTCATGGATAAGTAGTGCAACATTGTGCTTTCTCTCCTTCACTAGCCACACATTAAATGATTTGGCTATGTTGGTTGTAATCTTATCCCACCTTCAGAATAAAAACTTGCTTAAGGCCCACTTATCAAAATCTCCATGGTGAATCAACCAATCAGCCATCTCTTTATAGGAGTTACGTATGTAATCCATTGCCTTCTTGAAATCTGCATCGAACCTTGCATATGCAACATTATCAAGCAACCGTAGTGCATCTTCCTTTGAGCAGCCACTTGGCTTCTTCTTGCCTCTATTTAATTAAGCAATTTTGAACTGAAATTCTCCTTCACATGCCTATAACAATAAGCATGCTGTTAACTATCAAAAACTATTTGCACTGACCCTTTAATTGTATTGTGACGTTCTGACACAATTGTGAGTTCAATTGACCCAACTATTTGTTTAATCTTCTGTAAGAACTATGACCAATCCTCTAATGTCTCCTCCTTTACAATTGCTATTACAAAGAGCAACATTTCATTGTCCGCATCATAACTAGAAGCTGAAAGCATTGTTCCCTTGTATGGTCCGAACAAGTGGGTTCTATCAATGTATAACACATGTCTTGCACCAGCCATGAATCCCTCAATACAGCACCCATATCAATAAAACACTCTCTCAAACATGTTATTCCCACTTGCTTCCAACTTAGTAACAGTTTTGTCATCTATTTCCTTCAATTTCTCACAAATCTAAGGTATTAACATATAAGATTGTTCTGGTCTACCTTGTATGTCTTCCATCGCTTTTTCCTTTGCCTTGTATGCTTGCTTGTATGTAAGGGTGACACCATATTTTGTCTGCAACGTCTTCCTTATTTCATTGGGACGTTTGTCAATGTGATTTCTCACCTCATGAACTATAATGGAAGATGTCAAATTAGATCTTCCACCATGGGTCACCTTAAGATTGTCTTGTGCATTATGATAATGTTCGTCTTTGAATGTCGTCACACGTAGTATTGGAGTTGTCTTACCGATAGCATTTGTTGCAACCCTCCAAGGACAACCTAAACTCCTACACTTTACTGAAATGCTATGCTTGCAATTTCTAACATATTCAAACTCAAACTTGTGTGCTATGTTGTACTTGTACAGTGCCTGCTTAAAAGCATCCGTGTGTGCAAATTTCTGCATCACTCCTAAAATTATCCCCCTCTATTTTGTGCAGTTCAACTATGTGTTAGGTGTAGGTGCACTCTCTATTCCACAAAGTAGCTTATTAGATCCTCCAGCAATTTCGGCCGTCGTATACGAAGCAACACTTTCCTAGTACCATGCTTCATCTTGGTTTTCCACACTGGTTTGACAATCAATAGATCTTCCTTATGAGAGTCCCAAGGAATTTACATACTTGCAGTCAATTACAATAACAACTTTTGTTACTTAATAACCTACAACAATTTCACAAATAACAACTATCATCCCTACAAAATTTTCACTTAAGTTTGTAGGTCATCTGATATGTGGCATACATCATCATTTCCTTTTGCTTCTATATACACATGGCTACTCCTTTCATTATATTCAAAAAGGTTTTCAACTTTACCATCATCATTTAAATCTATTAGTATGCTTTCATCAAACCTCACTGTATACTTCATCTCACACATGTTGCAATCAATACTAAGCCATGATGATATCATCAACCTCAAATCTCTAAGTGTTATCACCTCTTTCAGGCACTTCAACTTCACATAACCACCATTATATTTAATTTTGCCTTTATCATTCCACACCAATTTCCCTTCAACATGGAAATAACAAAATAGTTCCTTCATAGATTTTGAGCCTTTGTTGCATGTCATTTTACATGCCTACCTGCAGAAAAAACAAAAAGAGATATTAATTAAACAAAGCTGCTTATCATTATGTAGTTAAGTAATCTTGTAAGCCATTCTTTATGAAACACAGTAACTGCTCATTTCATCACCAAACAGGGGCAATTAACAACAAACCCGTATGTTTTAGCATCCTTATATTCATCATTAACAACATTGATCACATATCATCACCCTGTATCTATTAACAGCAACATGTTATATTTTACAGTATGTTTTAACAACTCTGTATTCTCATTTAACATCACAATTTATTTCAACTTCTCCATCTCCATTATTAACAACGCACTCTATCATCACCCTCCATGAACTATTAACAACAACACCACCTATCATCACCCTCCATGAACTATTAACAACAACACCATTCACTTTAACATCTCCACATTCAGTATTAACAACACCCCTCATAGTATTACCCTTAATGTACCATTAACAACAACACAGTATCTTTTCACATCTCCTTCTTCACTGAAAACAACACCATCCCCCAACTAAAATGCCTCAAGTTTATCACAGCTCGCAGTAGCCATTATGGTTTACAACAAAAAATCCACAATCTTTACCATTCCTACAACCCACAATCCACCTCACAACCATCAACAATCTCCCATTACCTTAAAGCTACAACCTTTCTCCATCTTCAAAAAACGCCCCCTTACCCATAAAAGCAAGCATCCAAAACCAGAAATCCATTGCAACTATTCACAATCTCAGAAGATGAAGATGGAAGATTCACAATACAAACATCATTTCTATACTAGAAGAATTACTTACCGTTGGTTACCTCTACTTTGTCTTTAGCTTTCAAGTGTTCCAAAACTTACGTCTTTCTCGTATCACCGTCCTTTCTTTCCTCTCATGTTTTTTTTCCTTCCTTTCTTTCCCACTCTTATGTATTTCAGGCAGCATTTTTTCTAGGGCTAGTTGAGTCATTTCCACTGAAATTTAAAATCCTTGATTCCTACTGCAGGAGTGATCAGGGATTTTTGTTTTCAATGCATTAAATAGGGATTTCCCTATTTCTAAAGTATTTTACAGGGATTTTCCCAATATTTTTTGTCTTATAAATGCCCATATTTGTCTTATAAATTCCTTTATTATTTGTCTTGTGAATAACCATATTTGTCTTGTAAAGGGGTTTAAAAGAATCTAGGGAGCTAAAAAATTTTGATCATTCACATATTTGTCTTCGAAATGCCCATATTTGTTTTGTAAATTTTTTTAACTCCTTAAATTCTTTTAAATCTATTTATTTGTCTTGTGAACGCCCTTATGAAAAAAAGAGTAAAGGCATTATTGACTTTTCACTAACAAAACTGACTTTCATTTTGACCCAAACGGGTGTATTGGAATTTCAGAATCTTTTGGGGGTTGAATGAAATAAAATTGCTTCCATGGGGTCTAAGTGATATTTTCCCATTAAAAAGGAAAATATTTCTAAAAATATATTAAAATAATAGAGAGTGAAAAGACTGGTAGGACTCATAGTGTAAAAAGTAATAGAAGTTTGTTAAATTCAAAGTTTTAATGATAACAAACATAGGTTTATTCAAATAGGCATTCAATATCTAGTTTAAGAAAATTCATGTTGTTTTGGTTAATACTATCACTAGTGGAAAAATCCCTTTTTAGACCGCCACTTTAGACCGGTTTTGGCGGATAAGGTCTTAAAAATTTACGCAGTGGCAGTTCTGTAATTATATTGAACTTATAAGACCAGTTCTAAAAAAACCAATCTTAAAAAATTTATTTAGACCGGTTATAAATAGAACCAGTCTTAAAATGTTACAATTTTTAAGAATTTAAAATGTTTTAAAATTTAAAACCGGTTTATATAAAAGCCGGTCTTAAATGTAAACGATTTAAGACCGGTTTTATGTTAAGAATGTTAACATTTTAAGACCGGTTTGTACAATAACCGGTTTTAAAACATTTAAGACCGGTTCTTATATCAACTGGTCTTAAATGTGTTAAATTTAAGACCGATTTTTATAAAAATCGGTCTTAAATTTGAAATTTCACTGCTCTAAGACCGGTTTTTATTGAAAATCGGTCTAAAAGGTAAGATTTTTCGCCCGTATTTTTACTCCCTCACCCAGATCGCGTGCTCTATGAACCTTTTCTTCTCTTTTAGCCATTTCTCTGTGAGCTCTGTCCGTGCTTGTTCTGAACTCATCCATGGCGTCCCGTCCCTCATTTGCTCAACTCTCCTCCATTATTACCGCTACTATTGCTGTGTTTGTCGTAGCTATTCTTTGATTATCGTCAATCTTCTCCGCCGCCATCTCTATTCTCCACAGTGACCATTCTCCTCTGCCTTGACTTCCCTTTATCAGTGCCATGAATTTAAGAACTTCATTATAACTTTAGTCGATGCTACTGTGACTTTTGGTTGAAGCTCACTCTTTAGTCTTTAATCAGGTTAGTGTTTGATCTGTTATTTAGTTGTACATTGTTCAATAATTAATAATGTTCTATGAAAAAATGCTTCTTGTTGTTGTTTTGAGCACTTAAACGTAATCTGGAAAAAAATTAAATCTGCACATTCTTGTTAGATATATGCTTTGAATTTTAATTACATCCCTGTGATATTTGGCTTAGAGTAATACAACTGTATGTTCTATTTTAATTTAGTGTGATGTTTGATTATTGTTAGTGTTATTGGTTTGTTAAAAGAATACTAGTTTCAAATGGTGCATGTTAATTTCATTGAAATATCTAAAAATCTATTGTTGTTTTTTGTCTATCCTTTTGTTGTTGGATATAGGGTGCTAGAAGTGTTGAGATTATATCTGGATCATAGTTGGATAAACACTAAACGAACAAGTGTTGAATATGATAATGGGGTTAGGGGTTTTTTAGACTTCGCTAGAAGAAATACCGATAATGGTAATGGGAAGTTTTATTACCCTTGTGTAGTATGTTTGAATGAGAAGCGACTAAGTACTGTAGATATATATACACATTTAATTTGTGAAGGATTTTGTAAGAGTTATACAGTGTGGGTATGGCATGGTGAAGAATTAGAAATGCCAAGTTTATCTCAACAGGGGGAGTGAACTTTGATGATAATGACACGGATACGGATGATTTGATAGAGGATATTATTCGTGATGTAGGAGAAGAGACTTTTGAGCAATCACATGCATATGGTAATATGTGCAGTGATGCTGAGACGTCGTTGTACCCGGGGTGTAAAAAATACCAATTGTTGAAAGCAGTATTGAAATTGGTAAGCTTGAAAGCACGACATGGATGGAGCGATAAGAGTTTTTCAGAAACTCTTGAGGCTTTTAAGGTCATGCTTCCATATGATAATGTGTTGCCTTCTCGATACTATGATGCTAAGAAAATATTGTGTCCACTAGAGATGAAGTATAAAAAGATCTATGTATGCCCTAATGATTGTATATTGCATATAAAAGAGTATGAAGAGAAACAATAGTGTCTGATATGTGAAACCCTAAGGTACAAATCAAATAACGCTCCTGTAAAAGTATTATGGTACCTTCCAATCATACCAAGGTTCAAGCGCTTGTTTACTAATGAAAACGATGCAAGAAATTTGAGATGGCATGTGGATGAGAGGATATCCGATGGAAAGCTTCGACATCCGGCTTATTCTTCTCAATGGAAGAAAATCAATCAATTATTTCCTGCCTTTGGTGAAGACCTAGGAACCTTTGGCTTGGGCTTATCATGGATGGCATGAATCCTTTTGGTAGCCTGAGCAGTATAAATAGTTCATAGACTGTTCTGTTGGTAATTTACAACTTATCTCCTCTGTTATACATGAAATAAAAGTACTTCATGTTGTCTATATTGATTTCAGGACCAAAACAACCCAGAATCGACATAGATATTTACTTAGAACCCTTGATCGAAGACTTGAAAGAGTTATGGGAAGAAGGTGTTGATGTTTTTAACGCGAACAAGAAGGAGGTTTTTAAAATACGAGCCATGATCTTTTGTACTATAAATGACTTCCCTGCATATGGAAACTTGTCAGGATATAGTGTTAAAGGCCATAAAGCATGTCCGATTTGTGAAGAAGGAACATGCTGTTAGAGGAAGCGTTTCACCCAAGAGGGGGTGAATTGGGTGATACAAAAAAATTCCGTTGCAAATATAAAACTTGACGGTGAATATAAAGCAGTAAAGAATAAGGAGAAATATCACCGAAGTGTATACCGAGAGTTATACTGGTTCGGCCACAACCACTTTGACCTACGTCCAGTCCTCAGAGCTTCTCTGAGAGTTTCACTATAACTTCCAAGATTTAGTGGGTTCTTGGCACCTCAGTACAAGCAAGTTCCTTCGCCTGGACACTCGCTCCCCCTTACAAGTTGTAAATCCAATCCTAACTCAAGGTTCCACAACCTTAAGTTACCTCAATAACAAATATTGAGTTTGAATGAAATATCTCTCTCATAGAGTGAATAAGAATCACTAAAGTACAGAATTACAAATATGTGTAAAACAGAGTAGTGAACTTGATAATACGTTCGTGTGTGTGTTCTTGTTATTATCTCTGTTTGGATGTTCCCATATATATAGATGTGTTGGTAGCAACTGTTGGAACATTTTCTTCTTGCCCGTTGGAGAGTGCGCAGCTATTGTTGACTTTTCCAATAATTGAAAAATATCCGTTTGCGGTAGGTGGCGGTAGGTAGTGTTGGAACGTTGCATTTGACTTTCCTTATTTGGTAAGATTTCCTCATTGTTTGTCTGTGGATATGCTAAGAATACTAATACAATGAGGGTTAATCATATAGAAAACAAATCAATGAATGTTGGAATGATTTCTGAATTTCTGGACTTGCATACTCGATAGTTACTCGAGTATTCATAAAGTTTACTCGAGTACTTACTCGAGTATCATCATGAAAGTAATGATAGCAAGTTAATGAATGAACATCACACAACTCGGGTAATGCATGAAGTAAACAAAATTTATACACCTTGAAAATACCTGTTTATTCAGGTACTTACTCGGGTATGGTACACTTTACTTCATAAGTCACTCGAGTAGCAACTCGAGTAATCTTTCAAATAAACTTTAGGTTACTCGATGCTTCACTCCTGTAATGTTGGAAGAATTTCAGGGCCGAGAGCACTTCAAGTTTGCTTACCCTGTTACTTGAGTACTTACTCGAGTAAACATAAATTTTCTGCATAACTTACTCGGGTAGATACTTGAAGTTTTCTTCTAAATAACTCTGCATACTTGAGAAGTGCCTCAAGTGAAGTGTGATAAAAGCATTTCATGTTATTCGAGTATTACCTTTAGGTTTTGCTTACCACAGTGAGTTACTCGAGTAGCTCCTCGAGTAACATTGGCAGGATTGAAAATTGTAATATCCCAAAAAGTGATTAAGGGCTAATGACTTCAAAAGTAGATGTAATTATTGTTGAATAAACACTTTTGGAGAATGTGTGATGAGAATTTTGATATTTTACTGATTCCAATGGCTTCCTTGTGAAAATTCGTGTGGGGAGAGTGTTTATTGTGAAATTGGAACCATTGGGAACAATTGTGCAAAAGTTGAAAACTTAGTCCATTGAAACTCTGTACAGGGCAGCCGATTTGTATAGACGCTTTTACTAGGCAAATGATGTGAGAAAATTATGAAACTTTCCAGTCTTAAAGTTCACATCCCAGGCTTCAAAATGGATACATAATTTGTGCCACTTCGTTTTGTGAGCTAGGAGATATGACTGTCCAAAGTTTGGGATGGAAACTGAACTCTGTTTTGAGGCAGTGATGAGTTTTATATGATTCTGGAATTTTGTAGTGATTTTCAGTAATGCCCAATATTTTTCATATGAAGAGGACTTAAATATCTTTCATTTGGCTTTGGAATCACCTCATTTCGATTTTTCTAGAATTAGTTATGATTTTTCAAAGTTGGGCAGAAAATCTGCCAGAAAATCCGAAAATGTGAAATTAGAAATTATGACATCATCATGTGGTAAGGTGACATCAGCATGATATTATAAATCACTTTTCCGTTCCCTCTTCAGCCATTTCCGACATCTTGAGCTTCAAAGAGAAAGGGAAAGTTATTTGAGATATCTAGTTGGAGAAGGAGCAAGAACTTCAAGGTAAGTTTGATTTCTTCGGTGTTTTAGCTCTTGACTTGTATAATCCTTCTCCTAAGCTTCTCTTTTACATGATTCAAGGTGTTTGAAGCTAGAATTTAAGTGTTGAGAAGGCTAGGGTTTTGGTTATCAAAGGGAAAAGCCAGAGGGAGCTTGAGGTAACTTCCAAACTTTTGTATATTGCTTATTCTGGTTGCTGTGGGCAATTTAATCGGTGAAATTTCGCCGGATTGCCATTGGTTTTAAAGTTTGGAAATGATATGGCCTACGGGGTTATGCTGCCCAAATTGGGTCTTAATGTTAGTTTTAACCTAATGTAATGGTTAATAAAGTGGTTAGGAGTAGAAAGAAACGCGTTTGCGGAGCCGAAATCGTAAAACCCCGATTTTCTCCGGAGAGCTCACAAATTTTGGCCAGCTCTAGAAATGAGTCTTAGAGTTGGATTTTCAATGATTTGATGGTTCCATTGAGTTCAGGAGCGAAAATTAGGTGGGGTTACAGTTGGCCACTTTTTCGGAAAAGGCCGAAAAAGCATAATTACGAAAACGCCCCTTAAACCTTTAAATAGTTGCTGCCGAGGGCAATTTCGTCCTTTGGCAATGAATTTGATAATTCTGGGTCCGAAAATGGATTTCTTGGGCGGAAATATGTTAGGATAGCCCAGATTAGAATTTCGGGAAAAGTGCAACCGGACCGGGTACGGCGGGCTCGGGCCGGGTCCTTGGGGGTATTTTTGTAAATTTTCATTATAGACTCATATAACCCCAAGTAACACTATGGAAGTGTCTAAATGGTGCATTTGGAATTGTAGGATTCGATATTTGCCGCCCTCGGGAGCCAACTGCGCCGAAGGACGTCAGGAAAGGACAAGGTAGTGACTCTCTCTCTCTTATACTTTGTGTAATACACTGTATGTGTGTTGTATCACTGTTTTATGATGATTTCTGATGCTGCTGCGGTTACAGCTGGTGATAGCTGTCATTTACAGCGCAAGCTGTCGTTTATAGCGCAAGTTGTCGTTTATAGCATAAGCTGTCGTTATTGTGATTACAGCGTAAGCTTTCGTGATGTTGATTACTGATTACAGCGTAAGCTGTCGTGATGTTGATTACAGCAAGAGCTGTCGTATTGTGTATATAGCCGTGAGTGCTGTCGTTTGTGGTGAAAACCATGTATCTGTGAATTGCTGCTGCTGTTGCTGTTTGTGATTTATGTACATGCTTTGTGTTTATGCATTGTGTGAGTGGTTTGTTACTACTGAGATTCTCTTGAATCTCATTCTTTCCTATGACTAACATTTCAGACAGGGCATGTGGCTCAAAGGAGAAGCGGCCAACCCAGAGCAATTAGGACCCTTGGGGGTATATAGTTGAATTGGAAACATTGGTTATGTATTTTGAACTCGGGATTACTGTATATTGTGAATCAGGAACACTACATTCGATTTTGGTTGTGTAATCCCCTAGTGTATACCTATAAACCTTCAGGTTTTTATGCATAGAACCCGGGAGTTGCCGGGGATGCGGTTATACACTCTGATATGATTGAATGTATATTAACTGCAAAGGTAATTATATTCGAATATTGAAATTGAGACCTGGATGGGAAAAAGAGTTTTGAAAGTCTTGTAAAAATTTTACTGTGAGACAGAAAGTTTAAAACGAGGTTAAAGCATCCAATGGTCTCTTATCCGATTTAAATATGTGTTATCGAATTATAATTACGTGTTTAAAGTCAGGGGGTTACATTTTGGTATCAGAGCTGTAGTTCCTGGCAAGAGTAGAGGTAGCTAGGATAGATCCCTTAGATAGTAGTAGGGATAGAAGATTATCTGTGAATGATTGTTGTGTATGCACATGTATGTTTTATTGACATGGATATATATATGAGTTTTGTGACTATATGTGCATACTATCTCTGCTAAATTAATGGGGCAAGTTGTTTGTAGAATGAAGAAAACTAGAGGACGCCCCAATATTTCACGTGTAGACCCAGAGGTGGAGGTCGTCAATGATAATCCACCAGATCCTATGCAAGAGCTGATGGGTCTAATCCGGGATCAAAGAGATATGATAACTGAGCTAAGAGAAGAGCTCGGAGCAGAGAAGACGAAGAACAAGGAAGGTCCAGTTCAGTCCACTCCGGAGGAAACTCAAGAAGAAACTCGACATGAGGACACTGCAGAAGGATCAGCACGATCACTAGAATCCCCACCTCGTGCTATTCCGAATCAAGAATCACATGGGATGCCGCTTAGAGAGGAAAGAGACCTTCAGTTTTGGGTTACCAGATTCTGAAAGCATCTGCCTCCTGCGTTTAGAGGAAGGTTTGACCCTCAAGCAGCCGAAGATTGGATGAACAGGCTAGAGAAAATATTTGAGGTTCTTGGTTGCCCGGATGAGGTGAAGCCACGACTGGCCGTTTATAAGCTCGAAGGGGATGCAGACCGTTGGTGGCGGAATATCGCCCTAACATTGAAGAGCAAAGAAATGTCATTGACTTGGGAACCGTTTCAACAAGAGTTCAATGAGAAGTATTTTCCCAAATGAGTGAGACTCGAGAAGGAGACGGAGTTTCTGAATATCAGACAAGGGGACACAGAGAGCTTCGATGATTACTTGTCCCATTTTGTTTGGTTGGCTCGGTACTCCTCTTACCTCCGGTACAAGGATGACGAAGAATGGAGTTCTGATATGCTCATTCGCGGTCTAAGGCGAGAGTTGAGGAAACGCCTAGCTACTCACCAATTTACTAAGTTCAACAAGGTGGTTGAACAGTGCAGAATTATAGAGAACAACTTGAGAGAATTGTATCCTGCCAGAGCTATTAGCCACCGCAATGAACCTAGTAAGGGTGCTACCTCACAGAAGCGAAAGGGGCAAGGATCTTCATCTGGAAGTGGTAAGAAGCCCTACCATTATGGGAGCCGTGACCAGCAAAGAACATATTTTCCACCGTGGATTTGTCGTCGCTGTAATCAACCACACCAGTGTAAAACATGTGATGGCAAAATAATATGTTACAATTTTAAGCGTGTGGGCCATACTGCTACTGACTGCAAAGAGCCACGACCTAACCAGAGACCGAAGACACAAGGCCGAGTATTTGCTATGACCCACGATGAGACCCGTAAATCTCCTGAGCTGATACAAGGTAATATTCTTCTTAATGGCCATCTGTTGCAAGTTTTGTATGATTCGGGTGCAAGTCACTCCTTCATCGCCTATGATTGCGTGAAGCGCCTGGGAATGCATGTACATAAGTTACCATTTGAATTAGTAGTGTCAACTCCAATGGGTGTTAAGGCCTTAACCACAGAAGCTTGTTTGAGTTGTGTCATAACTGTGGAAGGGCACCAATCTGTTGTAGATCTGATATGTTTGCCGCTGTACCAATCAGAAGTTATTTTGGGTTTTGATTGGTTAACGGCAAATAATGTATTACTTGATTGTGGGAACAAGAGGATAGTATATCCTGTTTCTCAGAGGGCTGAAGTTGTGGATTCTAGTATGAATTTCCTTGCTGCAACCAAAGCTGAAAAGTATCTTGAAAAGGGTTGCCAGGGTTATGTGGTGTTTTTCTCTGTGCAAGGGGAAACTGGCGAAACCTTGAATAGTATACCCGTGGTAAATGAATTTCCTGAGGTGTTTCCGGATGATTTGAGCGAATTACCTCCAGAAAGGGAAGTTCAATTTCCAATCGACATTGTGCCTGGAGCTGGCTCTATATCTAAGGCCCCATATCGAATGGCCCCAAATGAAATGGCGGAGTTAAAGAAACAAATAGAAGACTTGCTTGGAAAAGGGTTCATTAGACGCAGCGTGTCGCCTTGGGGAGCTCTAGTGTTGTTTGTAAAGAAGAAAGATGGGAGTCTTCAATTGTATATCGACTACAGAGAACTAAATATAGTTACTATTAAGAACAAGTACCCTCTTCCCCGAATCGATGACCTTTTAGACCAACTATCCGGTTCGTGTGTATTTTCAAAGATTGATCTAAGGTCAGGGTATCATCAGCTGCGAGTAAAAGCAGAAGATGTTCCGAAGACTGCTTTTCGGACCAGGTACGGTCACTATGAGTTCTTGGTGATGCCATTTGGGCTAACCAATGCGCCTGCGGTTTTCATGGATTACATGAACCGTATCTTTCGACAATATCTAGATCAGTTTGTTGTTGTGTTTATCGATGACATTCTGATATATTCCAAGAGTATGGAGGAGCATGAACATCATTTGAGAGTTGTATTGAATACATTGCGTGAGAAGCAACATATGCTAAATTGAGCAAGTTCGAGTTCTGGCTATCAAAAGTGAAATTCTTAGGCCATGTTATCTCGCAAGAAGGGGTCTCTGTGGATCCCAATAAAGTGGAAGCAGTACTGGACTGGAAGAGGCCAGAATCTGTGGTAGAAATACACAGTTTTCTGGGTCTTGCTGGTTATTATCGGAGATTTATCCAAAATTTCTCCCGTATTGCGTTCCCGATGACCAAGCTCACAAGAAAGGATCAACCGTTTGTGTGGAATGAGAAATGTGAAAACTGTTTTGTGGAGCTGAAGGAGAGGTTGACGACGGCACCTGTGTTGATTTTACCCGATCCCAGTTTGACCTACGTTGTGTATTCTGATGCCAGTGGGTAGGGATTAGGGTGTGTCCTTATGCAGCAGGGACGTGTGGTGGCCTACGCCTCTCGACAGCTCAACCTCATGAATTGAACTATCCCACTCATGATCTAGAGCTTACGGCCATTGTATTTGCTTTGAAGATTTGGCGTCATTACCTGTATGGTGTGACTGTGGAATTGTACTGTGACCACAAGAGTCTCAAATATCTATATGATAAAAAAGAACTGAATATGAGACAGCATCGCTGGATGGAATTGCTTAAGGACTACAACCTGGAAATAAAATATCATTCGGGTAAGGCAAATGTAGTCGCTGATGCTCTTAGCCGAAAGACTGTGCTCGTTGCAGCTATGATGATACAAGAAAGGAAATTGATTGAATATTTCCGTGATTTAAATTTGATAAACTAGATCATCTGTGCCAATTACACTGTTTCTCAAGAGGACAGTGATCTAAGGCGGAAATTGAAGAAGCTCAGAGTCAAGATGACTGGATACAGCGCAATCTGACTCGAATCGAACAGGGAGAAGTTTCAGGCTACGACATATCGCCTCGTGGATTGGTTCGTTACCAGAAAAGAGTCTGCATTCCACTTAAGGCAGAGTTGAGGCAGAAGATTCTGGATGAGGCACACAAGAGCCGATATACTCTTCATCCTGGTATGACCAAGATGTATCAGAATCTGAAATCGGTGTATTAGTGGTCGGGATTGAAGATTGACATGACCAAATGTGTTGCAAGGTGTCTCACTTGTCAGAAAGTGAAAATCGAGCACCAGAGACTGCCTGGTTTACTTCAAAGTCCTGAGATTCCGAAATGGAAATGGGAAAGCGTGACCATGGATTTGGTTGTGGGATTACCCAGGATCAGAAACTATGATGCGATCTGGGTAATTGTGGATCGGTTAACGAAGTCAGCCCACTTTATACCAATCAATGCTGGTTATTCTCCTGATAAACTAGCGGAGATTTATATCCGAGAGATTGTCAAACTTCATGGTGTTCCGAAAAACATCATTTCCGATCGAGATCCACGGTTTGGAAAGCATTGCATGAAGCCTTAGGTACTCAACTGAGATTCAGTACGGCTTATCATCCTCAAACAGATGAACAATCTGAGAGAACAATTCAGACGCTGGAAGATATGTTGCGAGCTTGTGTTCTCGACTTTAAAGGAAGTTGGGATCATTTCCTTCCACTGGCTGAGTTCGCTTATAACAATAGCTATCATGCGAGCATCCAAATGGCTCCGTATGAAGCGTTGTATGGAAGACGGTGTCAATCACCTTTATGCTGGAATGAATTATCCGAAAGGAAGCTTTATGGGCCAGATTTGGTTGATCAAACCTCAGCACAGATTCAGATCATTCGTAAGAGGCTCCTTGCAGCGCAGAGTCGACAGAAAAGTTACGCTGACAAGAGGAGAAGGCCTCTAGAATTTGAGGTTGGTGATCACATATTCCTGAGAGTATCACCAATTACGGGCATTGGGCGAGCCATCAAGAGGAAGAAGCTGAGCCCGAGATATATAGGTCCTTTTGAAATCCTTGAGAGGGTTGGGCTTGTTGCCTACCGAATAGCCCTACCCCCGAATTTGAGCAGACTCCATGATGTGTTCCATGTTTCCCAACTGAAGAAGTATCAACCGGATCCATCTCATATTGTTGAATATGAAGAAGTTGAGTTACAAGACAACTTTACATATGCGATAGAGCCAGAACATATCATTGATAGAGAAGAACGACGGCTCAGACACCGAAGCATTCCATTTGTGAAGGTGATCTGGAAGGGAATGACTCAAAGGTAAGCAACTTAGGAAGCAGAAGCAGATATGCGAAGACGTTATCAAGAGTTTATGGCTCAAGTTGTGTGACAAATTTCGAGGACGAAATTTATTTTACGGGGGGAGAAATGTAATATCCCAAAAAGTGATTAAGGGCTAATGACTTCAAAAGTAGATGTAATTATTGTTGAATAAAGACTTTTGGAGAATGTGTTATGAGAATTTGGATATTTTAATGATTCTAATGGCTTCCTTGTGAAAATTCGTGTGGGGAGAGTGTTTATTGTGAAATTGGAACCATTGGAAACAATTGTGCAAAAGTTGAAAACTCTGTCCATTGAAACTCTGTACAGGGCAGCCGATTTGTATAGACGTTTTTACTAGGCAAATGATGTCAGAAAATTATGAAACTTT
This sequence comes from Inga laurina, assembly GCA_963855925.1. Lineage (NCBI taxonomy): Eukaryota > Viridiplantae > Streptophyta > Magnoliopsida > Fabales > Fabaceae > Inga > Inga laurina. The sequence goes on from OY979707.1 coordinate 23,331,598, forward strand.
CCAGTCTTAAAGTTCACATCCCAGGCTTCAAAATGGATATATAATTTGTGCTATTTCGTTTTGTGAGCTAGGAGATATGACTGTCCAAAGTTTGGGATGGAAATTGAACTCTGTTTTGGGGCAGTGATGAGTTTTATATGATTCTGGAATTTTGTGGTGATTTTCAGTAATGCCCAATATTTTTCCTATGAAGTGGACTTAAATATCTTTCATTTGGCTTCGGAATCACCTCATTTCGATTTTTCTAGAATTAGTTATGATTTTTCAAAGTTGGGCAGAAAATCTGCTAGAAAATCCGAAAATGTGAAATTAGAAATTAAGACATCATCATGTAGTAAGGTGACATCAGCATGATATTATAAATCACTTTTCCGTTCCCTCTTCAGCCATTTCCGACGTCTTGAGCTTCAAAGAGAAAGGGAAAGTGATTTGAGATATCTAGTGAGAGAAGGAGCAAGAACTTCAAGGTAAGTTCGATTTCTTCGGTGTTTTAGCTCTTGACTTGTATAATCCTTCTCCTAAGCTTCTCTTTTACATGATTCAAGGTGTTTGAAGCTAGAATTTAAGTGTTGAGAAGGCTAGGGTTTTGGTTATCAAAGGGAAAAGCCAGAGGGAGCTTGAGGTAACTTCCAAACTTTTGTATATTGCTTATTCTGGTTGCTGTGGGCAATTTAATCGGTGAAATTTCGCCGGATTGCCATTGGTTTTAAAGTTTGGAAATGATATGGCCTACGGGGTTATGCTGCCCAAATTGGGTCTTAATGTTAGTTTTAACCTAATGTAATGGTTAATAAAGTGGTTAGGAGTAGAAAGAAATGCGTTTGCGGAGCCGAAATCGTAAAACCCCGATTTTCTCCAGAGAGCTCATAAATTTCGGCCAGCTCTAGAAATGAGTCTTAGAGTTGGATTTTCAATGATTTGATGGTTCTATTGAGTTCAAGAGTGAAAATTAGGTGGGGTTACAGTTGGCCACTTTTTCGGAAAAGGCCGAAAAAGCATAATTACGAAAACGCCCCTTAAACCTTTAAATAGTTGCTGTCGAGGGCAATTTCATCCTTTGGCAATGAATTTGATAATTCCGAGTCTGAAAATGGATTCCTTGGGCGGAAATATGTTAGGATAGCCCAGATTAGAATTTCGGGAAAAGTGCAACCGGACCGGGTATGGCGGGCCTGGGCCGGGTCCTCGGGGGTATTTTTGTAAATTTTCATTATAGACTCATATAACCCCAAGTAACACTATGGAAGTGTCTAAATGGTACATTTGGAATTGTAGGATTCGATATTTGCCGCCCTCGGGAGCCAACTGCGCCGAAGGACTTCAGGAAAGGACAAGGTAGTGACTCTCTCTCTCTTATACTTTGTGTAATGCACTGTATGTGTGTTGTATCACTATTTTATGATTATTTCTGATGCTGCTGTGGTTACAGCTGGTGATAGCTGTCGTTTACAGTGCAAGCTGTCGTTATTGTGATTACAGCGTAAGCTGTCGTGATGTTGATTACTGATTACAGCGTAAGCTGTCATGATGTTGATTACAGCAAGAGCTGTCGTATTGTGTATACAGCCGTGAGTGCTGTCGTTTGTGGTGAAAACCATGTATCTGTGAATTGCTGCTGCTGTTGCTGTTTGTGATTTATGTACATGCTTTGTGTTTATACATTGTGTGAGTGGTTTGTTACTATTGAGATTCTCTCGAATCTCATTCTTTCCTATGACTAACATTTCAGACAGGGCGTGTGGCTCAAAAGAGAAGCGGCCAACCTGGAGCAATTAGGACCCTTGGGGGTATATAGTTGAATTGGAAACGTTGGTTATGTATTTTGAACTCGGGATTACTGTATATTCTGAATCAGGAACACTACATTCGATTTTGGTTGTGTAATCCCCTAGTGTATACTTATAAACCTTCAGGTTTTTATGCATAGAACCCGGGAGTTGCCGGGGATGCGGTTATACACTCTGATATGATTGAATGTATATTAACTACACAGGTAATTATATTCGAATATTGAAATTGAGACCTGGATGGGAAAAAGAGTTTTGAAAGTTTTGTAAAAATTTTACTGTGAGACAGAAAGTTTAAAACGAGGTTAAAGCATCCAATGGTCTCTAATCCAATTTAAATATGTGTTATCGAATTATAATTACGTGTTTAAAGTCAGGGGGTTACAAAAATGCCAAGAGCAACATATTTCTTGAGGCAGGGGACTCGAGTAACGTTGGCAGGCCGAGAGTAACTGAAAGTCTTTTACATGGTTACTCGAGTACTTACTCGAGTAACATTGGTAGGCCGAGAACAACTTCAAGTGATTTACCTAGTTACTCAAGTAGCTACTCGAGTAATGTTGGCAGGCTGAGAGCAACTGGAAGTCATATACCTCATTACTCGAGTGCTTACTCGAATAACGTTGGCAGGTTACTTGAAGGTTGACTCTGATTACTTCAAGTTTCTGTCTCATTACTCGAGTCCTTACTCGAGTAACTCTTTAGAAAACTTGCCAGTGATGAAGTTTCTCAGCTTTTTCTCTTGGCCTTTCTTCATTACTCCAATGCTTACTTCAAGTGATGATTTGCCCTGTTATTACTTTGTTCAAACTTATTTGTTTATCAAATCTTTTTCATACCATCCTTTGTTATCATCAAAACATGAGAGATCTAACACATGCTACCATCAACTTCAATATGGAAGAAAGACAATTTATCTTGGCCATAGGAAATTTCATAGATGAGGCCACCCGTATCGCAGATTAAAGAAAGCTTTTTTTGGTGGACAAGAGTTTGAAGATGCTCTAAAGGCATTGACTAGGGAGCAAGTTTATGAAAAGGTGAAAAATATGAATGTTATCTTTGGTAAGACTACAAAGAATAGTAATGAGAAAAGTAAATGGAAAAAGAGGTCTGTCTTCTTCAATATTCCATATTGGCCGAAGCTTGATGTGAGACACTGTATTGGTTTCATGCATGTGGAGAAAAATATTTGTGATAGTATTGTTGGGACACTGCTTAACATACAAGGTAGTTCTAAGGATGGCGTGAAGGCAAGATTAGATTTGCAAGAAATGGGGATACAAGAAGACTTGCATCCAAAGTCATATGGTGAAAGAGCTTTTTGTCCTCCAGCTGCTCATACTTTGTTTAATAATGAGAAAAGAAGCTTTTGTGAGTGTTTACATGGCATCAAAGTTCCTTCAGGTTATTCTTTAAATGTTAGGAAGCTTGTGTCAATGAAAGAATTGAAGTTAGTGGGGCTAACGTCTCATGATTGTCATGTCTTAATGTAACAACTGCTCCCAGTAGCTATTCGAGGCATTGCCAAATATGATCTTCAACATATTTTGACTAGACTTTGTTTCTTCTTCAATGCTATTTGTAGTAAAGTCATTGAGACAGAAAAATTGGATGAATTGGAAAATGAAGGATATATGATCTTATGACAGCTTGAGAAGCTTTTTCTTCCTTTTTTTTTGATATCATGGTACATCTAATTGTTCATCTAGTCAAGGAGATCAAGTTTTGTGGCCCTATCTATTTATGATGGATGTACCCAATTGAAAGAACTATGAAAATCCTAAAAGGGTATGTGAAGAAGCCTAACCATCCTGAAGCATCTATTGTTCATAAATATGTTTCTGAAGAAGCCATGGAGTTTTTTCAAGATTACTTGTCAAATGTAGGACACATTGGACTTCTTGAATGTCATGACAAAGAAGGTGGTAGGCACGGGGCTTTAGTAAAGAGTATGGATCCTGATGAATTGCAACAAGTCCACTTGTACATCTTGAATAATGTTGATGAAGTTCAAGATTACATTAATACTCATAAAGGAATTGTATGGAAAGGAAATAGTCGAATAACTGAACAAAGGTTAATTAAGGAGCATAACAAAACTTTTGCACATTGGTTCAAACAAAAGGTTGACAGTGAAGAATGTGTTTCTGATAGAATTAAAAGGTTAGCCCGTGGTCCTGAGGCTGATGTCATAAGTTGGGCTTCATTTGTTATCAATGGTTATACGTTTTACACGAAGTCTCTTCATGATAGGAGCACCGTCCAGAATAGTCGGGTTATGTTAGTGGCTGAATCTATGAACTTCTCTAGTTCAAAAGATAAGAATCTTAGATTGGCAGCAATACCTTATTATGGGGTTATTGAAGAGATTTGTGTAGTTGATTATGTTAAAGTTAAACTTCCCATTTTCAAATGCAAGTGGGTTGATGTTAACAATGGTATGATGATTGATCAGTTGGGATTTATATTGGTTGTTTGGAAGAGTAGAAGTTTTGGAGATTAACCTTTTATTATGGCATATCAAGCGAAACAAGTGTTCTATGTTACTGATCAGGCAAATAAAATGTGGCCTGTAGCTCTCCAAGGAAAAAGGGTCGTTGATATTAATCAGGAAAGTCATTCAATGAATGATTTTCTTGAGACTCCTTCTTTTTCTAGGGGTTTACCAAAATTGAACGAAGAAGATGAAGCAAACAATGAACACGACATAAGAAACGACCATCATGAAGGGATATGGGAGGATATCCCTTTATAAAACTACATTAAAGGTTAGTTGCTAAAATAATTATCATGAACTATATTTGGATTATGTATATAGTTATTGGTGTATATATTAAACTACTTTTTTTGTTGTCGTCACAGGAAAATGAAGGATATGAGGTGTACGTCTTAGTGTAGATTCTTCGAAGCCAAGCCAGCTAGTGATAATCAGCCTGAGAAGAGTGTGGATAAAGTATTTTGGCCGTAATGAATAATAGCATTGTCATTAATGTAATTTAATCTTTGATGTATGTATGTAAGTGAAAAGATAAGGAACTTGGTCAAAACAACATTGTCATTGTTGTATGATTTCCTTACATTATGATTCTGTCTATGATTGTGAGTTTATTATTCATGGTTGTTTTCCTTGCTTTTGTTTTGGCCAGCATTGTTTAGCACAAGGGAGTTGAGTTTTAATACGTTCCAATGAGTTTTGAGTCTCTCACATGTCATTAAGATGTTAGTTATAATCTGTAAGAGAAGAATTTAGTTGAATGTCGTTGAACTGGCTGCTGCTTGCTGAGTGAAATGTTTTAACAGGGGAAATGGCTTGCTGGGTAAATGTTTTAAATGAAAATTAAAAAACAGCTACTTTTAAGACCGGTTCTCTCTAAAACTGGTCTAAGAAGTATATTTAAGACCGGTTTTGGAGAGAACTAGTCTTAAAAATATTACTTTAAGACCGGTTTTGTAGAAAAATGGTCTTAAAATTTCAACTTTTTAGACCGATTTTTCAGAAAACCGGTCTAAAATTTGAACCTTTTAGATCGGTTCCTCTGATAACTGGTCTTAAAATATTTATTTTTAGACCGGTTTTATAATAACTGGTTTTAAAACATTTTTTAAGACCGGTTCCATAACTGGTCTAAAAAGTAGCAGACTTTTAAGATTGGTTGTATCAAGACCGAATCCAGAACTGGTCTAAAATGTCTTTTTTAATTGGTCTTAAAAGTGATTTTTGCACTAGTGTATGGATTATTCGAATAAGCAATAGTCTTATTTGAATAAGAAAACATGTTTTCAGTTAAGAGCTATATGAGTAATTCTTAACTTATTCGAATAAACAGTGTGTTATTCAAATAAGCAGTGTGTTATTCAAATAAAGTTTCATAGTTAAAGGAAAAGCTTATTCGAATACACAAGGAACTATTCAAATAGAGTCAAGTCTTGCTTGTTTTCATTCTGACTTATGACAAAACTTATTTGAATAAGGAATTAGTTATTCAAATAACAACTTACATATTTCAACTTTGTTACTAAAATGTTATTCAAATAATGAGTTGACTATTCGAATAAGTTGAGATAGTTTTAAAAGATGAGTGTAAAGTTTATTAGTGTAATATCCTGAATTTTGGGATTAGAGGCTTGAGAATTAGCTAAAATTAAGTGGACTGCTAAGCCCTGGTTTAGCAGGTATCCCTAATATATTCCCTAATATTTCTTATATCTTTAAGGTATTAAAAGGAATAAAATAGTGAATTAAAGAGTATGAGAAATTTGTATACAAAAATGGAATTTGTTGAGGTTGCAAGTGCTTGCCGTTTCATTGCTTCCAGTAAGGCAGTGTTGTTGGCAGTGTTGTTGTGCAATGCATTTCATTGATCAAATAATGTTCACAAATTCTGAAATTTTACAGAGTGAAAGTAGACGTCCTAAACTTTAAATTGATAGTCATATGAATCATTTGAAGTTATATACAAAGAGTTATGGATTTTTGAAGTTTACATAACAAAATTAATTATTTTCTGGAACAACATACAAAGATTGAAATTCTAAGAATTGTGTGCTTTCAGTTGGCTAAAGGTTATATTTTTTCTTGAAATAATACTCAATAAGGGTTTTATAGCCTTTAGAATCACTCTGATACGGTATCTACAAGATTAGTTATGAGTTTTCAAATATTGGGCAAAAAATCTGCTAGAAAATCCAAAAATGGAAAAAAAGGAAATTATGACATAAGCAAGGTCTTGGATGACATAAGCATAATGTATTAAAATATATTTCCTCATCTTCTTTAGCCATTTCATGCCATAACAGATCTGAAACAAGAGAGAGAAAGTGTGAGATTTCTAGAGAGAGAAAGGAGGAAAAAACTTACAAAGGTAGATGATTTCTTCGGTAAATCGGTTCCTAATACGTATAACTTCTTTTCTAAGCTATTCTTCTGTGTTCTTAAAGGTTTTTGAAGCTCATCTTTGGTGTTGTGACAAGCTAGGGTTTCGACCACCTAAAATAAAAGCCAAAGGAAGCGAAAGGTAACTTCCAAACCTTTGTATATTGATTATTCTGACTACTACAGACAATTTAATCGGGGAAATTTCACCAAATTGTCTTTGTTTGTAAAATTTGGAAAAGTGACATTAGAAGTGTTATGCTGCCAAAATTAGGTCTAAATGGTAGTTGTAATCTAATGTAATAGTTAATAAATTAATTAGGAGTAGAAAGGAACATGTTTGCCGAGTTAGAATTGAAAAACCCTGATTTTTTTTGAAGATACCTATATTTCGGCCAGGCTGAGATCTAGGGGTCAGAGTTGGATTTTCAATGATTTGATGGTTCCGTTCAGTTTAGAAGGGAAAATTAGGTAGGGTTACAGTTGGTCACTTTTTCGGAAAAGCCCGAAAAAGCATAATTACGAAAACGCCCTTGAAACCCTTAGAGCGGGCCTACCAAGGACAATTTTATCTTTTGGCAGTGAATTGGCAATTCTGAGTCCGAAAATGGATTTCTTGGTCAAAAATATGTCAGAATAACTCATGTCAAAATTTCAATAACCTTATTGTTATCCATTTAATATTCTAGGACTGCGTTGGAAGGTTAAAGTTGGCACGTTTCACAAAGCGGACCATTCGAGACTAGAAAAGGGTTTAGGTAGGGACTACTTTCTCTCATATACTATATGACTATTTGTATGATGTGTGTTACTACATTTTGTGATTTGAACACGTGCGGGAGACACATTACCTGGTTGTGATTCGATGCCCAACCATGGTACACTGGTATTGCCTAGCTGTAGTCGGTGACTCGGCTGAGGTACACGTAGGGGTTTCAATTGAATAGTTGGCACTAACTTTGTATACACACATGGATTGATGTGAATTTTCATTTTACTTGATACGGTGCATTGCATATTTCATTCTTGCATATTTTACATATTGATAGTGTGTTTCTACTGAGATTCCCTAGAATCTCACCCCTTTTTATAAATAAAATGTCTCAGCGGGTGCTAGCGGCTCGAAAGGAAAGGATGTAGACACGGGGAACTATAGGGTATGTTTCTTGAGATGAAGACAGTGGTTATATATAGTCTTTACTTTTGAAGACTTTGAGAAATTGTATATATTACCTAACCTTGAAGGAAATTCCTCAATGTAATCACGTACTATATATCGGTATTTTTTATGCTATTCCTATGCTGCTCACCGAACTGTGAGCAAGCACTCTTATAATATAGAAAATCAGATAAGGGTATGACAATTAGAATAAAAGGAAAGTTATTCGAATAAGAAGCTCATTTACTCTTTGTAATGACCCAAAAATGGGATTATGGGCTAATGACTTCAAAAGTGATGTAATTATTGTTAAATAAACACTTTTGAAGAATATGATGTGAACTATGATCTGAATGTGTTCTGATCAGTGGCCAAACCCTGCATTTAAGCTTAATTATGTAATCCTCTACCTTGATAACCATAATTAAGATTTGAAAATGCGTAATTTAAAGGAATTAGAGACCGACGATTACATTTTTCTCAAATCTCTTTTCTAAAATTCGTTCAATATAGTCTCATATTCATCTTCCAAATCTAATTACTCTACGCAGTTCAATCACATTCATACATATCAGAGTGCATAGCCAAATTCCTGGCAACTCCCGGGTTTCATACATGTATAAACTAAGGGTTGTAAGTTCCAACTAGGGGATTACATGACCAACATCAACGTAATATCTACATCTCAAAAATAAACAGTAATCCCAAGTCCAAAATAGATAACCAACAACCTAACAACACATCTCTACAAGATCCTAGCCGCTCCTGGTGGTTCGTTTCTCCTTAGAGCCACTTGCCCTGTCTGAAATGTTAGTCAATGGAAAGAATGAGATTCAAAAGAATCTCTGTAGTAACAAATCACTCATACAGTGTATAAATGCATAGCATATATGATCATGTTAAGCAGCATCACAATGATTTATGGCTCACGCCACATACGACAAAACTCATGGCTGTAAACACTATGCGTCAGCTTTCGCTGCGATCTCTATAACCCCTCTCACCGTAATTACATCAGGATTACAATATTTAAGTGAAATAGAGATCAATAAAATGAAATCCACAGCTATTAATCCCTCATCTAAAATGGGGTATTTCAATTTTTAGTTCAAAATACAAATAATATTGGTCTCACATTCACGTGCGGATATAATTACTCGAGAAATCAAATCACATAATAAATATCAGAGTTCGGAAACTAAATTCCTGGCAAACCCCAGATTACTTACATATATAACATGGGTTTAAGGTTTCCCAAATGGGGATTACATGTCCAAAATATTCATTTACGTCTCATATACATTTGGTAAACCCAAATCCAAAACAAAGATAACCAACTACCACTAAGTCTTAGAGTAATGCTAACTACTTCTGGTTGTTCGCTTCCCATTCGAACCACTCGCCCTGTCTGAAAAGGTTAGTCATTCGGAAAGAGTGAGATTCTAAAGAATCCCAGTAGTAACAAATTATTCATACCACATACAATCACATAATATGTAAACAAAACATCTCATAACAATAGCAACACAAATCACACTCCATTCTCATCCTCTTTTACCGCCGGGAAGGCACACCGTCCTAACTCGAACCATTGTTAGCGACTCAGGGACTATTGGTGTGGCAGTGCATACGAATAGCCTTACGGCTCACATATAGCCTTTCGGCTTTCACAAATGGCCCGTCGGCCTTCACAAATAGCCTTTCAGCTCACAATTAGCCTTTCAGCCCACATAATCATATATAACACACCTTAACCTCATCCCCTTTTACCGTCGGGAAGGGACTCAGCCCTTACTCGAACCGTTGTTAGCGAATCAGGGACTGTTGGTATAGCGATGGTTTACCCAATTTTCACAAAACTTGCAGCATACGAAATCCATCTCATCACAATGATATAGCACACATACAACGTATCACATAAGGTATAAAGAAAGAGTCACTACCTGTATCTTTCCTGACTAGCTCCGGTACCGCAGTCTCATGAGGGCGACAGATATCAAATCCTATACCAAATTAGGGACAACCAATCAATCTCTTTTCTAAGTTCTTAATTTCATAATACGTTAGTTGGTTATCATTTAGGACTCTTTAGGTGACTACTAGAGGCCTAACCATATGCCTAAAGGGTTGGAAGACACTACCCCAAAGACCCCTTTTTCGAAGGCACAACACTAATTTTGGACCACCTCACTCGAGTGAAGATGGCCTCACTCGAGTGAAGATGGCCTCACTCGAGTGATGAGAGATTTATGCTCGGGTGAGGACAACTCTCACCCGCGAGTGCTTGACAGAGAGCAACCTTCACAACCAGAAAGTGCTTACATCACTCGAGCACCAAGCTCTGCACTCAGGTGATAACCTACATTATGCTCGAGTCCCCGAAAGTGCTACCCCACAAGTGACAACCCGAGAGCATCAACCACACCAGAGGCAAAAGCTCACTCGAGCATACCCTCAGTGCTTGGGTGAGACGGCCGTGCTTGCGAGTGTTAGAGCACACTCTTGGCATCAACCAGCGAGTGAGGACCCGAGAACAACCTCAACACTGGACTCCCACTATTACTCGAGCAAACCCAAGCTCACTCGAGCATGATCTTCCCTCACTCAAGAACAAAGAAGTACACTCGAGTCTCATTCAAAGAATCCAGGCAAAACTTGAAGCATAAAGGGAAAAACTCACGCAGCACTTGAGCACGATCTTCCTCTGCTCAAGTATTGTGCATCAGAGACCAAAACGCAACAAAAACCAAAAAATCTCATATGGTCAAAATCATGCCCAATGGTTCCCAAACTCCTCCCAAAGCTCATACACTCTTAGCATTAACTAGGGAACACATTAGCAACTCTAAAAACACTCCAAAAACCGTTTTGACCACAATCAAACACTAGGGTCTCCATGATACACAATATCCAAATTTTATTCAACTTAATTCCAACATTCCAGATTATATCCAACAATCAAACAACTCCATATTAAACCAATTCCAATATCAAACACAATGAAATTCCTAAAATCCACATTTGGTACAAACTAGGGCAATTTTCCAGATTTTTTCTAAACTCATCCAAAAATCACAAACAATATATCCAAATACACTAAATGCCTACCTCTTCACTTTGCCCAATACAGAATCTTGATTCTCCAACTTTCAATTTTGACCGACTTACAAATCAACACTATTTCAAGATTCTGAAATTACCAAGTTGAAGCTCTCAATGAGATGAACAACATTAGAGAAGAGATTTAGGGCATTAGAGATCAAACAAAGCATCAAAATCTCACCTTTTCTTCTTCCTTTTCCCTTGATCACCAGAAACTATGGAGAAAGAGAGAGATGAGATGAAGCAATAATGATGAACAAGCCTTCCTCTCCCTTCCCATACACACATCCACCGAATAGGAGAGAGAAAAGAGGGAAAAAGTAATATTTTGTCTTATGTGCCTCATCCAATGGCTCACCACATGCCACTTGTCCAAATCTACACACTCTCCATGAGCTCACACAAGCTTAATACACTGGATTCTGATCCATGGCCAAGGAATCTCAACCCTTGATCTTAAATACCACATATATGTACACCAAATTCATATTACATAAATTCCAAAAGTTTTTAATTACACTAATTACAAAAATTCTCATAGTCATTAGCCCTAATCACAAATCGGGATATTACAATCTCAAAGCATCACAATGTATCACAATGCATGACAAACATACATATAATACTTTACATATAGCATAAGAAAAGAGTCACTACCTGGTTCTTTCCGAACGTGCCATGGCACGGGTCGTTCGCAATCAGGGCAAATGTTGAACCCTACAATTCCAAATGCACCATTTAGACACTTCCATAATGTTTCTGGGGGTTATATGAGTCTATCATGAAAATTTACAAAAATGCCCCGGGGACCCGGCCCGGGCCCGCCGTACCTGGTCCAGCTGCACTTTTCTCGAAATTCTAACCTGGGCTATCCTAACAAATTTCCTCCCAAGGAATCCATTTCCTGACTCAGAATTATCAAATTCAATGTCAAATTACAAATTTACCCTTGGCAGCCCACTTTAAGGGTTTTAGGGCCGTTTTCGTAATTATGCTTTTTTGGCCTTTTCCGTAAAAGTGGCCAATTGTAACCCCACCTAATTTTTTCTCCTGAGCACAATGGAACCATCAAATCATTGAAAATCCAACTCTAACACCCATTTCTAGAGCTGGCCGAAATTTATGAGTTCTCAGGGCAAAATCGGGGTTTTACGATTTCGGCTCATTAAACGCGTTCCTTTCTACTCCTAACCACTTTATTAACTATTACATTAGGTTATAACTACCATTTGAACCAAAATTGGGCAGCATAACCCTTAGGAAACTCAATTTCCAAAATTTAAAACCAATGGCAATCCGGCGAAATTTCATCGATTAAATTGCCTACAACAACCAAAATAGTTAATATACGAAGGTTTGGAAGTTACCTTAAGCTCCCACTAGCTTTTCCTCAAGGTGGCTGAACCCTAACCCTTGAAACACCAAATTTTGAGCTTCAAAACCTTAAAGAATAAAGAGGAGTAGCTTAGAGTCAGAGTTATACGCGTTAGGAGCTAAATCGTCGGAGAAATCGGCTTACCTTGTGAGATTTCTTCCCTTTCTCTAAACTCTCTCACCTTCTCTCTCTTGTTTCAGGTCTGGAACAACACGAACATGGCTGGAGAAAGAAGGTTGATGGTATTTAATATCATATATTATATTATATTTAATTATTGATTAATTTCCAACAATTTCAGATTTTTTAGAAATTCTGGCAGATTTCTACCCAAACTTTAAAAAATCATAACTAATTCTAGAAAAATTTAATTGGAATGATTCCAAAGCCTATGGAATCACAAAATTCTAGTTGTAAGGAAAAATATATAATTTTTCTAGATGGAATCACAAAATTCCCAGAATTTCAATCTTTGCATACTGTTCCAGAAAATAATTAATTTCACTGGGCAAACTTCAAAAATCCATAACTCTTAGCTCACAAATCAAAATGATACAAATTATATGTCCATTTTGAAGCTTGACATGTGAAATTTGAGACTGGAAAATTGGAGAATTTTTAGACACCATTTGCCTATTTAAAACTTCCATACAAATCGACTGCCATGTACAGAGTTTCAATGGAAAGAGTTTTGAACTTTTGCACAATTGTTCCCAATGGTTTCAATTTCACAATAAACACTCTCCCCACACGAATTTTCACAAGGAAGCCATTGGAATCATTAAAATATCCAAATTCCCATCACACATTCTCCAAAAGTGTTTATTCAACAATAATTACATCCACTTTTGAAGTCATTAGCCCTTAATCACTTTTTGGGATATTACAAATTGTGTGACAAAGCTTAAAATGAACCCTAATGGTTGGGGAGGGTGAATGAATGGTGATATGAATGACATAAATGTGTTTAGTAGCGATTCAAGTGGAATTGCCATAATCAGGGGCAAAATGGGTAAAAAGGAAAGTTGCCGTTCGATTGGTCAGTTCTTGAAGAGGAAGCTCCTTGGTAATTTAAGGATCAATGGCTATGATTGAGTGATTAATAGGGTGGAATTCTATGCATGTGAGCTTATGTGTGTGTATGAAAGGAGCAACAAGATTTTGACAAGTGGCAACATGAAAGCCATTGGATCAAGGTCAAATTTTCAACATCTTTTCTTCTCTCCTCTCTCCCTCCAAGTCAGTTATTATGCATGGGGAAGGTCAAAAAAATCTACATCTTCATCATTCTCACCTTCTTTCTCCATTCTCCATTGTCGTGCAAGCATAAGGAAGAAAGAGAAAGAAGAAAAATCAAGGTTTGTGTTCTTTATGACCTCGAATGTTCAATTCACCTTCATTAATCTTGTTCATGATGATGAGAGCTACATCTTTATGGTTTTAGATTCTTGAAAGGTGGTGTTTGAGGGCTTGAAGGAATTTGAGAGTTGAGAAATTAAGAAACCAACTTTGGAAAGAGGAAGAGGTAAGAAAGAACTATTTATTGACATATTCAATGTGAGCATTGAATAAGTTTTGTAAATTTTAGATTTTTCCTTGATTTTGGTGTCATTTGGAAATGGATGAATTGGTAGTGTGTGATGGTGAAATTAGTGTCATGTTTTGTCATTGGTACTATTGGGACTGACTTAGAACCTTGGGAGGAAAAGTGGTGCAATTGGGTAATATATGGGAATGTGGGGTCTAAGGGAAAAACTTGTTGTTAGAATGAGAATTTGGTTGTTTTATTGTTTTCATTGGGTTCTTTGGGCAAAATTACATGGGAGTAGTAATTGATAGGCATTTTAGGACCCTTGAAAGCATATTGGTAAAATTTGGAAAATTCTGTCAGCTGTTGCGTTTTGGCTTCTGATAAGCTCACTCGAGTGCACAGGGGGTGTGTAATGCCCCAAATTTTGATTAAGGGCTAATGATAATGATTGAGAATTAATTGTGATTTAAAGATTTAATTATTATGTGTTTAGTGGCAGTTTCGATAAATGTGCCAAAAGTAGTGGAAAATTATTGGCTAATTAGTTAGTGATTAATGAGGAAATTAATTACTAACTAAGAAGAAAGGAGATGTGTGATTAAATGGTTAATGGAGTGGTTAGAGTAACTAAATTAGTCACTTGCTTTATAAGAGCCAATAAAAATTTGACACTTGGCAAGTTGTAGAATGAGAGAGACTATGGGAAAGTCAAACTCATTTTTTATCATTTCTCTCTCTTCTCTCCCTTGTTTTTTTCTAAGCAAGAATGGGAGCATGGGAAATCATCATTTCCTCATCTCCTTCAAGCTATCATCTATCTCATTCTCTCTCTTTCTCCATTCGGCGCCATTATTGAAGAAAAAGGGAGGAAGAAAAGCTTGAGATTAAGGTAATCAAATGACTCCAAATGCCAAAACTCACTTCATTAATCTTGTTCCTTGCATTGAGGGCTTCATTTTGATGGTTATAGATTGTTCATTGGTGTTGGTTTGAGCTCTGAAGAAAATCTGGTAGTTGGAGAATCAAGAAACCTTTTTGGAAAAGTTGAAGAGGTAAGTGAAACAAACTTTTCTATCTATGTTTTATGCCAAATGGTTTAGTTTGGAATTTTTGAAATTGTTGGCCTTGATTTTGAAAATTAGGGTCATTGGGAGTTTGGTATGCTATGGTTATGAAATTGGTGTTTTTGGTATGTTTTTTGGATAGATAGATTGGGTTTGAAGTTGACATGTTAAGTTAGGTAACTTTGGAAATTGTCATTGTGTTATGGCCTAAACCAAAGCATGATAATGGAATAGGAATTTGGTGATTTTGATGTTTCTATGTGATTCCTTAGGTAAAATTATGTGGGAGTAGCTTTGGTTGAGAGTTTGAGACCATTAGAAACATTTGGGTAAAATCTGGAATATGTTGTGAAGCCTGCTACGGTTTGGGTTCTGATAAGCATCACTCGAGTAAGGATGGGTCTCACTCGAGTGTAGTAGTGCATTTCTCTTTATGGCCTTCGGTATTTCTATTGAACTTCAGCGTGAAAGGCAAAAGTGTTGCCTCAGTTGCGAGTGTTGTGGGTTCTTACTCGAGTGAGCCTCCTCTCACTCGAGTGCAGGTGTATCTGACACCATGAACTCTCGTCTCGAGTTGTCACTTGTGGTCAATTTTTAAGGGTGTGCCTTAACACTCGTGAGTGTTAAGCTATCACTCGAGTGTCGTTTCAACTCGAGTGCTCCTCTTCTTTGAAAGTTTCCATTGCTCTCAGGTTAACACTTTATGTGCTTCACTTCCTAGAACTCGAGTGAGCATTTGGCTATCACTCAAGTATTAACCTTTATGCTCGAGTGTAAAGTTCCTCGTCACTCAAGTGAGGCCTTCTTCACTCGAGAGTAACAATGAAAAATTTGTGCTTTCACTTTTAAAAGGGGATCTTTGGGATAGTTCTTCCAACCCTTTAGGGCTCTTGTTAGAGGTATTTGTAGCTTCCTAAAGAACATAAATGATAACTAATTTAAGTGATATGAAGTCATTTGAGTATTGAAACAGAATATGACACTTCATCCCTAATTATCAATTATAGGATTCGACATTTGCCCCATCCAGGAGAGACCAGTGCCAGAGTATGCACGGAAGGACCAAGGTAGTAACTTTTCTCTCATGTTGTGTATGATGCTTGGTATGCATAACTTATCATTATTGTGGTGAAAAATCTTTGGCATGAGGCTATTGCAAACTTGGGTGTGTGTTATCGGCCGTAAGGCATTACAGCGTGAGCAGTTCAACGTGAGCAGTCATAGGGGGTGATGGTTATCACACCTACCCATAAAGCTTGATACCCTGAGGTTGCGTTATGGAATTGTGAATTCCTGTTTGATTATCCGGCCAATATGGCTGTGTGTAGTGAAATATTTTATATGGATCCCAGTTGTGGTGATATATGTGAAATGAACATGTGGTTGTGCAATATAGCGTGAGCACTTCAGCAAGAGCAAACATAAGGGTGACTTAAGTCATACCTGCCCTTACCGTTGTAACTGCTATTGTAGTTGCTATGTGTTGTGTGATTATTTGCTTTCATACTTTGCAGTTGTGCATACAATGAGTGATTTGACACTACAGGGATTCCTTAGAATCTCACTCTCCCAAACAAATTTCAGACAGGACTGATGGATCTAAAGAGAAGCAGATGATGAAAGGCGGATAGAGCTCTGACTAGGAGTTTATATTTTGGATAACTGGTTATCATTATGTAAATCATTTGGATATTTTGTTGGGAATTACATGTATATTTTGGAGATATTGGATAATATTTGTGTAATCCCCTGATTTAGGAAACTAATTATGGGCATTCTTGCCTTGTAAACCATTTAATTGTTTAATAGAATCCGAATGCGACAGGAATTTACATTGTACTCTGATATTTATAAATGGAATCGAATTGTACAGGCCAATTATGAATTTGAAGTGTGAATATGAGACCATTGTTAAACAGGTTTAAAAAACTTTTTAAAAACCCTGATTTTGGGAAATTTACTTTTACTAAGACCTAAATCATCTTACGGTCTCTAATTCCACATAATTATGTATTTATGAACTTAATCTCAGCCTTGATCATGAAGGGGGTTAAAGGGTGTCACTCGAGTGTAGCATCTTACGTTCCATTTTCCTTCAGCTTTCGGTCATACTTCTAAGCCAGAATGCAAGAGTGCACGTTCTCACTTGCGAGTGATATAGGTCATCACTCAATTGAACCTTGTCTCACTCTAGTGCAAGAGTATTTTGCACTAGGAGACCGCAACTCGGGTTGTCACTTGTAGGCTATTTTTCAAGAGTGTGTCTTAACACCCGCAAGTGTTGTGACAACACTCGAGTGCCAGAGTCAATGCTCGAGTGCACTTCTTACCCTAAGGTTTCTGTTGCTCTGGGGTAGTCACTTCTTGTACCTCACTCTGTAGGACTCAGGTGAGTTTGAGGTTATCGCTCGAGTGTGGGGTTCAGGACTCAAGTGCTGTGATCACTTTCTGTCTCTGTTGTTGCTTTTTGGCAAGCACTCGTACGAGTGAGCTTCCATGCTCGAGTGCAAATCTCGTTATCACCTGAGTAAGGCCTTCTTCACTTGAGTGAATCAGTCAAAAGCTTATGGATGTGAGCCACAAGGATATTTGTGAAGACTTCGTATGCTATAAAGCTTGTGGATGTGAGCCGCAAGGCTATTTGTGAGCCATAAGGCTATGTGAAAGCCGAAAGACTATGTGTATGCACCGCCACACCAATAGTCCCTGAGTCGCTAACAACATATGGTTTGGGTGGGGTGTAATATGTATGAGTGCTGCTATGCTATGTGATGATTTACTTGCTTGCTTTGTGATTACATATGGTTTGAGTGATCTATTACTACTAGGATTCTTTTGAATCTCGTTCTTTCTTTTGACTAACCTTCAGACAGGGCAAGCGGCTCTAAGGGGAAGGAGTCAACCAAGGGTGGATAGGACTCCTGAGGGAGATTTTTGTTTTGGTTGTTGGTTATCTTTTTTGGATTGAGGATCCCTGTACATTCTATATATATTATTTTGGATATGGTTGTGTAATCCCCTAAAAGGGAAATTGTAAACCCTTTATATATATATATATGAAACCCGGGGGTCGCCAGGATTTTTTTTGTACACTCTAATATGTATGAATGTGATTTAATTTCAAAGGGTAATTATATTCAAGACTTGAATATGAGACCAGGATAAGGGGAAATGTTGAAAGAATTTTTTAAAACCCCACCACTAGGAAGGGATTAGAAATGAATTTTAATTATCTGTGGTCTCTAATCCATTTTAACTACGCCTTTTTGAATCATAATGACTGTTTATAAGGCAGGGGGTTACATTTTTTGTATCAGAGCTGTAGTTTATGGCAAGGGTATGAAAGAGGCAAGCTTCACCCAAGAGGGGGGTGAATTGGGTGATGTGATAAATTTTTCGTTTGATGTGGTGATATGAAAACAGATCAAGACAGAGTAGAGTAAAGAAGATTAGGACACAAAGAATTATACTGGTTTGGCCTAAAAACCAGGCCTATGTCCAATCCTCAGAGATCAAGACCTACTGAGATTTTCACTATTCTTCCAAGATTCAATGGGCTCTCAGAACGCCACAAAACAACAATTGTCCTCGAACGGACTACGAGCAGAAATATTCTCACACTAAGAAATTTCTCTCCACCTTACGACAAGTCTTACGTGCAGAAAAACAACCTATGACCTTTCTCACTTGCTTACGTATACAAGTCTTATGAGCAGCAACGTTCTCTCCCGCTTACACCATTGTAAGTCTTACGAGCAGCAACGTTCTCTACTGCTTGTATCTTATAAGTCTTATGAGTGGAAGGTTTAACTAGGAATTCTCTCAACTACTTCTCTTGTAAGGATATCTACCCTCTCAAGGTCACAATACCTTGAGATCAAATGAAAATAGAATTTGAAATGTATATGTCTCTCTTACAGAGCAAGTATGATAAACACTGAAGATCAATATGAATACAGAGAAAATATGAATAACAGAGACTCATATATTTGCTTGTGAATTCTTGTGCTTCGTTATGTTTGACGATCTCTGGAACTTTGTATTTATAGACTTTCAGTTTTTGCCCGTTTGAATAACGATCATTGTGGAGTGGGGCATGTTACTGTGGAACGGCATGCGCACGTTTGAAAACTTTGAATGCAGTAGGTACGTGCTTGTCACGATATTGTCTGCCGTAGTTTGACTTATTTCAACTTTCATCCTCCTGTATCACACTTACAAAACATTTAAAATGATGTTAAATAATAATAATAAGTGATGATAAGATATAAGTATCATTAAACCATATTCGGATTTAACGCTGTAAGACTGGTGCATTTTGTCTTCTGGCAGGTATCACTCGAGCATGGATGGGCTCACTCGAGTGAACTCACCATTTTTCTACTTGCTCTTCAGTTTTCTTCTTGCACTCGCTCAGGATTTCAGAGAGATAATTTTCTCACTCACAAGTGATGTGGAGCCTCACTCGAGCACAACTCCTTCTGCTCGAGTAGCCTTGCATTTTACACTGGGAGACTTGTCTCTGGACAGCACTCGTATACCATTTTTAGCAAGAGTGAGATTTTGCACTCGCAGGTGATGTGGGCCCTTACTCGAGCACACATACTCCTGCTCGAGTGAATCAGTAAAAATGACAGTAGTATGCTCTTAGGCAAGCACTTTCTGGCTATCACTCGCATCTGCTCGAGCATAAAAGAGCTCCATTCTCGAGTGGTAGCTCTTGTGCTCGAGTACATCAGTTAAATCTGACAGCAGACTTCACAGAACTTTGCCATATGCATTTGGTAACTTTGTAATCATTCTTTAGACTTATAAAAATATGATTTGCACATAATTACCTTTTGTTATCATCAAAACTTGGGATCTAACAGGGTAGAATTTGCTAGGATAGTTCCCTTAGTTAAGCCTTAGTGATAGAAGATGATTGGTGAATGGTATGTTTGTTAATATGGATATATATGAGATTTGTGAACATATGTGAATACCTTATGTGTGATATTGATGGGGTGAGTTATTTGTAGAATGAAGAAAACAAAAGGTCGCCCCAGAGTACAGCAGGTAGACCCTAAGGTGGAGGTGGTCAATGACAATCCACCAGACCCTATACAAGAACTTATGGGTCTGATTAAAGACCAAAGGGATATGATTGCTGAGTAGAGAGAAGAACTCAGAGAAGAGAAAGCTAAATGAAATGAGGGCCGGGGTCAGTCCACGTAAGAGGAAACCCAAGAGGGGACTCACAGGGAAGAAACTGCAGAAGGGTTGGCACGACCACTAGAGTCACCTCCTCATGCTGAACCAAATCAAGAATCACATGGGGTTCCAGCAGAGAGGAAAGAGATCTGTAATACTGGGTCTCAAAGTTCTACAAGCATCTACCTCCAGTGTTCAGAGGGGGATTCGATCCCCAAGTAGCTGAAGACTGGTTGAATAGGCTAGAGAAGATCTTTGAAGTGCTTGATGCCCATCCAAGGTAAAGGCTCGATTGGCTGTGTATAAGCTAGAGGGGGATGCAAATAGTTGGTGGCGGAATATTGCCCTAACGTTAAGAAACATAAATGTGCCACTAACATGGGAGTTGTTCTAATAGCAGTTCAATGAGAAATATTTTCCCAATTTGGTGTAGGTAGAGAAAGAGACTGAATTCCTCTCTATCAAACAGGGGGACACAGAGACTTTTGATGATTATCTGTCCTGTTTCATCCGGTTGTCCAAGTATTCTTCTTATTTGAGACATATGGATGATGAGGAATGGAGTTCTGATATGCTGATATGTTAGTTACGGTGAGAACTAAGAAAGAGGTTAGCCAACCACCAGTTTATCGAGTTCAATAAGGCGGTCGAGGAATGCAGGATCACCGAGAACAATCTGAGAGATCTGTATCCGACTAAGGGTAGTAGTAGCCGCAGTGAACCTGGTAAGGGTAATACTTCCCAGAAGCAGAAAGGCCAGGGATCCTTTTTGTCAAAGGGCAGTGGTAAAAAGCAGCCCAAAGATTGTGAGTCTCAGAGATTCCCGACAGTGTGGCGTTGTCCCCATTGTGGTGAACCACATTATGGTAAAACCTATCAAGGTGAAGTGATATGTTTTAACTGCAAGCAGACTGGACATAGTTCTAGTCAATGTAAACGGCCATGACCAGAGCAAAGACCGAGGACTCACCATAGAGTATTTGCTATGACTTACAAGGAAGCCCAGAAATCTCCTGACTTGATCCAAGGTAAAGTCCTTCTTCATGGTTATTGTTACAAGCGTTATTTGACTCGAGTGCAAGCCACTCCTTCATTGCCTATGATTGTGTGAGATGTTTGGGATTCATGTGCATATATTGCCATTCGATTTAGTTGTGTCGATGCTAATGGGTGTCAAGGCTATAACTGCCGAAGCCCGCCTAAATTGTGTTATAACCATGGAAGGGCTTGAGTCTACTGTAGATTTGATATGCTTGCCGCTCTATCAATTAGAAGTCATTTTGGGTTTTGATTGGTTGACGGAAAACAATGTGATGATTGATTGTGGAAACAAGAGGATTTTGTATCCCCAATGTGATGATTGATGTGAATGTTAGACTGAATTTTCTTTCAATAGCCAAAGCTGAGAAGTATTTGGAGAAGGGTTGCCAGGGGTATATGGTGTTCTTTCCCATGCAAGAAGAGACTAAGGAAACTCTGAGTAATATACCCGTGGTAAATGAATTCCTTGAGGTATTTCCTGATGACTTTAGTGGATTGTCTTTGGAAAGGGAAGTTCAATTCCCAATTGAAATTGTGCTTGGAGTTGGTTCTATATCAAAGGCCCCATACCGTATGGCCCCAAATGAAATGGAAGAGTTAAAGAAACATATTGAAGACTTGCTTGAGAAAGGGTTTACTAAACCCTATGTGTTGCCATGGAGAGCTCTAGTATTATTTGTTAAAAAGAAGGACGAGAGTCTTTGTTTATGTGTTGACTATAGAAAGTTAAATAAGATTACTGTTAAGAACAAATACCCTCTCCCAAGAATCGATGAGCTTCTAGATCAACTATCTGGTTCGTGTGTGTTTTTAAAGATTGATCTAAGGTCGGGTTATCATTAGCTGCTGGTGAAAGATGTTCCAAAAATTGCTTTCAGGACGAGATATGGGCATTATGAGTTTCTAGTGATGCCATTTGGCTAACCAACGCACCAGTAGTATTCATGGATTACATAAACCGTGTCTTTCGACAATATTTGGATCAGTTAGTTGTTGTATTTATTGATGATATTTTGATATACTCCAAGAGTAGGGAGGAGCATGAGCATTATTTGAGGATTGTGTTAAACATCTTGTGTGAGAAACAACTCTATGCCAAATTGAGTAAATGCAAGTTTTGGCTGCCAGAAGTAAAATTCTTAGGCCATGTTATCTTGCAAGAAGGGGTCTTTATGAATCCCAGTAAGGTGGAAGCAATACTGAACTAGAAGAGGCCAAAAACTGTTGTTGAGGTACACAGTTTTTTGGGTCTTGCTAGTTAGTACTGGAGATTCATTCAAATTTCTCTTGTATTGCTTTACCGTTGACCAAGCTCATGAGGAAGGATCATCCATTTGTGTGGGATGAGCGTGTTGAAAATTGCTTTGTGGAGCTAAAGGAGAGGTTGACTACGGCACTTGTATTGATTATACCTGATCCCAGTTGGACTTATATTGTGTATAGTAATGCGAGTAACTAGGGATTGGGGTGTGTCCTTATGCAGTAGGGATGTGTAGTGGCCTATACCTCTCGACAGCTTAAACCTCATGAGATGAATTATCCTACTCATGATCTAGAGCTTGCGGCAATTGTGTTTGCTTTGAAAATTTGGCGGCATTATTTGTATGGTGTAACGGTAGAACTGTACTATGACCACAAGAGTCTCAAGTATTTGTACGATCAGAAAGAATTGAATATGAGACAGCATCGTTAGATGGAGTTACTTAAGGACTACAACCTGGAAATCAAATATCATCCAGGTAAGGCAAATGTAGTCGCGGATGCTCTTAGCCGAAAGATGGTGCACTTGGCAGTAATGATGATACAAGAGGGAAAATTAATAGAAGATTTTTTAGATTTGAATCTGTCGAACCAGATCATTTTTGCCAATTATACTGTTTCTAAAGGGGAAAGTGATTTGAGAGCTGAGATTGAAGAAGCTCAATGGCAAGATGATCGAGTACAGAGAATTCAAGCTAGAATTGAACGGGGAGAAGCTTGGGACTATGATTTGTTGCCTAGTGGATTAATTCGTTACCACAAGAGAATTTGTGTTCCACTTAAGGCGGAGTTCAGGCGGAAGATTCTTGATGAGGCATGTAAGAGCTGGTACACTCTTCACCCTGGTATAACCAAAATGTACCATAATTTGAAGTCTGTGTATTGGTGGCCAAGATTGAAAAGTGATGTAATGAAATTTGTGGTGCGGTGTCTTACCTGCTAGAGGGTAAAGATCGAGCACCAGAGACTGCCCGATTTACTACAAAGTCCTGAGATTCAAGAATAGAAATGGGAAAGTGTGACCATGGACCTTGTTGTGGGATTACCCAGGATCAAAAATTGTGATGCGATCTGGGTAATTGTGGACCAGTTAACGAAGTTGGCACACTTCATATCAATCAAGGCTGGTTACTCTCTGGACAAACTGGCAAAAATTTATATTTGAGAGATTGTGAAACTCCATGTCATACCGAAGAATATCACTTCCGACCGAGATCCTCTATTTACTTTAAGATTCTAGAGGGCCTTGCTTGAGGATTTAGGTACTCATTTGAGATTCAGTACGGCCTATCATGCTCAGACAGACGGACAATCTGAGAGGACTATTCAGACATTAGAAGATATGTTGTGAGCATGTGTCATTGACTTCAAAAGGAATTGGGATTACTTTCTTCCACTTGCTGAGTTCACCTACAGCAATAGCTATCATACGAGCATCCAGATGGCTCCGTATGAAGCATTGTATAAGAGGAAGAGCCAATCACCCTTGTGCTAGAATGAGTTATTTGAGAGGAAGTTGTACTGGCCGGAACTCCTTGATTAGACCTCAGTACAAATTTGAATCATTTAGAAGAGGCTTCTTGTAGCATAGAGTCGACAAAAAAGCTACACTGACAAGTCGAGAAGGCCTCTAGAGTTTGAGGTTGGTGATCATGTGTTTCTGAGGGTATCTCCAGTTATGAGCATCGGGAGAGCTATCAAGCGAAAGAAGCTAAGCCCGAGGTATATAGGTCCTTTTGAAATACTTGCAAGTATTAGGCCTGTTGCGTATCGAGTAGCCCTACCCTCAAACTTGAGCAGACTCCATGATGTGTTTCACGTTTCCCAACTGAAGAAGTACTAACCAAATCCATCAATATTGTTGAGTATGAGGAAGTTGAACTACAAGACAACTTCACCTATGCGGTGGAGCAAGAGCAAATCATTGATTGAGAAGAGCGACAGCTCAGGCACCGAAGCATTCTGTATGTGAAGGTGATCTGGAAGGGAATGACTCAGAGAGAGGCAACTTGGGAAGCAGAAGATGACATACGTAAACGGTATCAAGGGTTTATGGCTCAAGTTGTGTGACAAATTTTGAGGACGAAATTATTTTTCGGGGGGAGAATTGTAATGACCCAAAAATGGGATTAAGAGCTAATGACTTTAAAAGTGATGTAATTATTGTTAAATAAACACTTTTGAAGAATATGATGTGAACTATGATCTGAATGTGTTCTGCTAGTGCCCAAACCCTGCGTTTAAGCTTAATTGTGTGACAAAGCCTAAAATAAACCCTAATGGTTGGGGAGGGCGAATGAATGGTGATATGAATGACATAAATGTGTTTAGTAGCGATTCAAGTGGAATTGCCATAATCAGGGGCAAAATGGGTAAAAAAGAAAGTTATCGACCAATTGGTCAATTGCTGAAGAGGAAGCTCCTTGGTAATTTAAGGATCATGGCTAGGATTGAGTGATTAATAGGGTGGAATTCTATGCATGTGAGCTCATGTGTGTGTATGAAAGGAGAAACAAGATCATGACAAGTGGCAACATGGAAGCCATTGGATCAAGGTCAAATTTTGAACATCTTTTCTTCTCTCCTTTCTCCCTCCAAGTCTGTTATCAAGCGTGGGGAGGGTCAAAAAATTTTGCATCTTCATCATTCTCACCTTCTCTCTCTATTGTCGTGCAAGCATAAGGAAGAAAGAGAAAGAAGAAAAATCAAGGTTTGTGTTGTATATGACCTCAAATGTTCAATTTACCTTCATTAAACTTGTTCATGGTGATGAGAGCTACATCTTCATGGTTTTAGATTCTTGAAAGGTAGTGTTTGAGGGCTTGAAGGAATTTGAGAGTTGAGAAATCAAGAAACCAACTTTGGAAAGAGGAAGAGATAAGAAAGAACTATTATTGACATATTCATTGTGAGAATTGAATAAGTTTTGTAAATTTTAGATTTTGCCCTGGTTTTGGTGTCATTTGGAAATGGATGAATTGGTAGTGTGTGATAGTGAAATTAGTGTCCTGTTGTGTCATTAGTACCATTAGAACTAACTTAGAACCTTATGAGGAAAAGTGGTGCAATTAGGTAATATATGGGAATGTGGTGTCTAAGGGAAAACTTGTTAGAATGAGAATTTGGTTGTTTTAGTGTTTCGATTAGGTTCCTTGGGCAAAATTATGTGGGAGTAGTATTGAATAGGCATTTTAGGACCCTTGGAAGCATATTGGTAAAATTTGGAAACTTCTATCAGCTGCTGCGTTTTGGCTTCTGGTAAGCCTCACTCAAGTGCACAGGGGGTGTCACTCGAGTACAGCATCTTTTGTTCCATTTTTCTTCAGCTTTCGATCGCCCTTCTAAGCCAGAATGCAAGAGTACACGTTCTCACTCGCGAGTGATATGGGTCATCACTCTAGTGTAAGAGTATTTTGCACTAGGAGACTGTGTCTCAGGTTGCCACTCACAGGCCATTTTTGAAGAGTGTGTCTTAACACCTACAAGTGTTGTGACAACACTTGAGTGCTAGAGTCAATGCTCGAGTGTACTTCTTACCCTAGGGTTTCTGTTGCTCTGGGGTAGTCACTTCTTGTACCTCACTTTGTAGGACTCAGGTGAGTTTGAGGTTATCACTCAAGTGTGGGGTTCAGGATTCGAGTGTTGTGATCACTTTCTGTCTCTATGGTTTCTCTCAAGCAAGTACTCGCACGAGTGAGCTTCATGCTCGAATGCAAATCTCATTATCACTCGAGTAAGGCCTTCTTCACTCGAGTGAATGAGTCAAAAATCAGTGTTATACTTTCGAAAAAGGGGCGTTTGGTGTAGTTCTTCCTAACCCTTTAGGCATATGTCTAGGCTTCTAGTAGCCACCAAAAGAGTTCAAATGATAACCAACCTTAAGTGTTATAAAGATAAGAACTTGAAATAGAGAATAACCTATCGACCTTGATTTTGGTTATAGGGTTTGATATTTGGCCTGCTCGTGAGCCATCTGTGCTGGAGAAGGCTCGGAAAGAACAAGATAGTAACGCTTTTCCTTATACTATATGTGATATATTATATGTTTGATTTATCATTAATTTGTGAAAACTTCTTATGCTGCAAAGCTTGTAGATGTGAGCCGCAAGGCTATTTGTGAGCCATAAGGTTATGTGAAAGCCAAAAGGCTATTTGTGGGCTGAAAGGCTATGTGTGCCGCCACGCCAATAGTCCCTGAGTTGCTAACAACGGTTCGGGTAAGGACTGTGTGCCTTTTCGGCGGTAAAAGGGGATGAGGGTGGGGTGTAATATGTGTTCTTGCTACTATGTTGTGTGATGATTTACTTGCTTGCTTTGTGATTACATATGGTATGAGTGATCTGTTACTACTGAGATTCTTTTGAATCTCATTCTTTCCTTTAACTAACCTTCAGACAGGGCAAGCGGCTCTAAGGGGAAGGAGACAACCAAGGGTGGATAAGACTCCTAAGAGAGATTTTTGTTTTGGTTGTTGGTTATCTATTTTGGATTAGAGATCACTGTACATTCTATGTATATTATTTGGGATACAGTTGTGTAATCCCCTAAATGGGAAATTGTAAACCCTTAGTATATATATATATGAAACTCGGGGTTGCCGGGATTTTTGTTGTACACTCTGATATGTATGAATGTGATTTAATTGCACATGATAATTATATTTGAGAGTTGAATATGAGACCAGGATAAGGGAAAATGTTGAAAGAATTTGTGAAAACCCTATCGTTGGAAGGGATTGGAAATGAATTTTAATTTTCCGTGGTTTATAATCCATTTTAACTACGCCTTTTCGAATCATAATTACTCTTTATAAGGCAAGGGGTTACACTCTCATTCAAATTTCAAACTCTTATTCAAATAAAGATTGATGTATTTGAATAAGAATACTCAAAGAAGCTTATTTGAATAACAAGATGATGTATTAGAATAAAGTCACTTTCTTTCTGAAATGGATATTCAAATACATAAACAAATTATTCTAATACACCTCAAGTTTTGAAAACATGTTTGAATAAGGAATGATGTATTCAAATGCTTATTAACATAGAAGCTTATTCGAATACAGGTTGTTGTATTCAAATAAGATCACTTATTTTCAAAAGAGGCTATTTGAATAAGGGTCAAGATTATTCCAGTACACTTTATTTCAAATAGCCTAAATGTTATTCAAATAAAGAGAAGTGAGTCCGAATATGCTATAACAGAAAAAAGAGATCTTCTATTCAAATACAAATTAAATAATTATATTCGAATAACTAACTATCCAGAAAAACAGAGCATGATACCTAAGTTTTTGGAAATCAAAGAAAACATTGTTAAATTCTTTAAACTTACTTGTTATTGTTTTTTTTTTTGCAAGACTAATATCTTTCTTAAGCAAGTTTTAAGGATTTCCAACATAAGAAGATTTAAATATCACAAAAAGCAAATTTTGTATCAGAAGAATTAAATGAAAGCACAACTTCAACTAAGACATT
The DNA here is from genome assembly GCA_963855925.1 of Inga laurina. NCBI lineage: Eukaryota > Viridiplantae > Streptophyta > Magnoliopsida > Fabales > Fabaceae > Inga > Inga laurina. Next base: position 23,359,463 of record OY979707.1, read on the forward strand.
CTCTCTGCTCCAATGGCTATTTTCCTACACACAAAGAATGTCTCAAGAAGCAACAACATTGTAACGGACAAATGAAATGCTCACAATGGTCATTAAACACACTCCAACTATTATTACAAAAGCATTCAAAGAAGAGCAACTACCGAATTGCGAAACATTTAAGTCTGCTATTAGTGCTCTATTTATTCCATCATTCTCTTTGTGTCTTGTGTAACCCCCTTTACGCCAAGGCCGAGATTTAGTTCATAAATACATATTTATGTGAAATTAGAGACCATAATGCGATTTGGGACTTATTTAAACATCCTTTTTGCCCAAAAACATGGTTTTCAAAAACTTTTCTAAAACCTGCTCACGCTATATTGCACCACAACAATTCACACAATATATTTCACCACAGCTAGGATTCATATAAACCATTTCATACACAAGCCACACTGGCAAGATTAACAATGTAAGTCATACAGGCAATATATATAACACACAGCCCACGACTGGATTCATAAAAAGATGCCCCACAGGTCAGATTCACAAAGCAATTTCACAACAATCCATGTCGATTACAATGGCAATTCAACGGCCGAGGTAGAGATGACCAATATCAATCCCTGAATGGCTCACGCTTAAGTGCTCACGCTGTATTGGACCATGGCTTATTTTCCAATCATATTTCACAAAACCATGATCAGTCATGCATACCAAAACATCATACACAACATGAGAGAAGAGTCGCTACCTTGGTCTTTCTATGCTTGCTCAGGCACCAGTCTCTTGCGGGCAGGGCAAATATCAAATCCTAGTATCATGATTAAGGACGAAGAGTTATTCTCTATTCCAATATTCAAGTGACTTCACAACACTTAGATTTGGTTATCATTTATGTCCTTTATGTGGCAACTAGAAGCCCAAACATATGCCAAAAGGGTTGGAAAAGACTATACCAAAAACCACCTTTCAGAAGTAAAAAATGCTAAATTTTGGGTGTTGGCCGCGACCCAAAAATCCACTGGCCACAGCAAAAAATAGGTCTAAAACATTTGGGCCACAGCCAAGAATCCGCTAACCGAGGCCAAGAAAAATCCTTTTTCTTGGCTGAATTTTCAAAAATCATAAATAATTCTAAAAAATTGAAATGAGGTGATTCTAAAGCCAAATTAAAGGTATCTGTCTTATTGATAGGAAAAATATGGGCCATTACCAGAAATCATCAAAAAAATACAGAATTGCCCAAAACTCAACACTGCTCCAAAACAGAGTCCAGTTTCCATCCCAAACTTTGGAAAAGCATAACTCTTAGTTCAAAAAAAGAAATAACACAAATTATATGTCTATTTTGAAGCTTAGGATGTGAAATTTAAGATTGGAAAGTTTCAAAATTTTTCAACACCATTTGGTCATTCAAACATTTCGTGCAAACTGACTGCCCAGAACAGAGTTCACACTTGACAGATTTCCAATTTTCTACCAAAGTGTCCAATGACTCCAAAATCAATAGCCAAACTTGTTCCCATACAATTTATCACAAGGAACACAATGAAAACCTCAAAATGACCAAAATCACAACCCATTGACATGCCCTGTTTTGACCAATATACAAAACCAAACACAAAGTTGCCAAACTTTACTTTTAAGCTTCAATTCAAGTCTATCATTCCAAAACACATTCTCAAGGCACTATATCCATGACAACAACATGGCATACACAACATGACCCTCATTTTCGAAATTCAAGCCAAAATTCCAGAAAATCCAAACTTAACTAATGGCTACAAGACCTATATAGAAAGGTTTGTCTTACTCATCTCTACAACTTTTCCAAAGGAGTTCCTTCATTCTCTAAACTCTAAAATGCCTTGAGAGCTCAAACACCACCAAATGAAAAATATAAAACCATGAAATTAAAGCTCTCAACACAAGGAACAACTTTATAGAAGGGAGTTTTTCCATTAGAGGGCTTTAAGAGGGTCAAAAGCCTACCTTTTACCAAGAACTCTTCCTCTCTCTAGCAGCTGCAATGGTGGACGAAAATGAAAGAGAAGGGAGGTTGAAGATGAAATGATCACACACACACTCCCATGCCTTATGTAGCTGAATTGGAGGGAAGAAGAGAGAGAGAAAACCATTTTTTTATTGAGTTTTGACTTTTCACACACTCTCTCTTCACATAAGCTTGCCACATATCTCCACCTCATTGGCTCTCATAAAGTAAGTAACTAATTGGTTACTTTAACTCCTCCATTAGCCATTTAGCTACACATCTCATCTCTTTCTTAGTTAGTAATTAACTTCTCCATTAATCACTAACTTATGGCCATTCTTTCAATTTCTCACTGATTATGACACATTTACTTAAATTGTCACATAACACATAATTAAAACTTTTTCCTTTTCCATGTTCCATTTCCCTTATTTTAGCCCAATAATTATTTCATCACATAATTATGCTAAAATACAGGGCTTTGGGCACTCCCAATAACTAATTCGGATATCAAATCCACATTAATTTACAAAATCATTTCACAATAATTGTCAAAACTCTTAATCAAAATTTGGGGCGTTACATCTTATACTTCAGTGATTATTTATTCACTCTTCGAGAGAGTTACATAAAAAACTCAATACTTCTTATTGAGATAACTTAAGGTTGTGGAACCTTAAGTAGGGTATTGATTTACATTGAGTAAGGAGGAGCGAGTGTTTGGTGAAGGAGTTTGATGTGTATTGAGGTCCCAAGAACCCACTGAATCTTGGAAACTATAGTGAAAATCTCAGAGGCACTGAGGACTGGACGTAAGTCAGATAAGTTATGACCCAACCAGTATAATCCCTGGTGTACACTTTAGTGATATTTCTCTAACTCTTAACTCGGGTTTAATTTCTCTAATTTTTGTTAATTGTTAATTTTGGTTAAAATTTTTATTATGATCCAATTCACCCCTTTCTTGGGTAAAACACTTGCACTAACACAGTTAACTAGGGTTAATGGCGTTGCTATATCTGTTACCTAAAAATTGATTATGTTTATTTTTGCACCCCAAAATAGTTAATTGTGTTGGGTGTATAGTTCGTTGCTAAATTTGCACCTTAACTCTTAAGTTTATTGTATGAATATATTCTATAGTTTAAATCTAATTGAGACCTTATTAAACTTATTGTATGAATATACTTTATGGTTTTTTTGGAGGGTTAAGGGTATCTATCGCCAGTAGCAGTGACTAATCCCCTCATATCATAAACTTCTCAAAAAGGCTTTAATTAGTGCTAGCCTAACGGTATCTCCAAACACATCATTTTGGATTGAACACTTGACTAGAGGCTTAAAAAGTTTACACTACTACAAAAGAAGGATTTAGTGGCGCATCTCTTGAAGAAGTGCTACAAATAATTGTTTTTTTTTTTAAATATTTGGAAGTTGTAGCGCTTTGTATTATAAGCACCATAGCTAGTGTTAAGTTTGTGTGGCACTTGCCTAAATAAGCTCCACATAAGGCCTTTATTTTTGTTAAAAAAAAGCAAGTGCCAAAGCTGGCCTCATTTTTTTAAAAAAAAATAAGAGCAACGTAGGCAAGCTCCTTCCACGGCCCCAAATTTTTTTTTTGGAATTTAAATAACATTGTGTGGAATTTATTAATCAACTAGAGATTTGGAGTAAATTAAATTCATTGCTTGAATTCTAGAAATATAATATTTGAAAAATGAATGAAATATAATTGAAAATTTAGAGGAAAAATGCTAAAACAAGATATATGGAGCTGAATTGTACTTTTTTTAAGAGATCAAATTATTTCTTATGAAGGAATAGGTATAAACTTTTAAAGTAGTAAATAATTACTAATATTGATTTGATTGAATAAAAATATTTTTTAATGAAAATTAGGATTTATCTTGTGATTATTGGAATAAGGAGAAATTTACTCAAAATAAGATTTAAATTTTAAGGACTTAATTTCAAGTTAAGATTTCCACAAACAATTAATTTCTCACTAAAAGATTTTAGTTATCTATATATTTTGGAAGATGATTTAAATTAGCAAGATGAAACAAACAATTAATAAATGGAACTTCATGATTTAATTAAATATGAGAAAGTGAAAGTTAAAAATAAAATTAACCCAAAGAAGGAGAGATGAACAATGCAACATAATAACAATGATAATTATAACAAAAACACAAAAAAGTGAGAGTATCCTTGTACGACGCTTACTCATACAAGGTCCATCAGTTAGCTTTTTATTTTTGTAATTTTTTTAAAAAAGTGTCTGCATATACTTTTTTGATTATTTTTTAAAATAGCCTTGTCTGAGGAAGTGCCATACAAGGTTCATCAGTTAGCTTTTCATTTTTTATTTGTTTTAAAAAGTGTCTGCATATGTTTTTTTTCTAATTTTTTTTAAATAGCCTTGTATGAGTAAGAGCCATACAAGGTGTTAGCTTTTTATTTTGTTTTTTTTTTTAAAGTGCCTACATATGTTTTTTTATAATTTTTTTAATAAAATAGCCTTGTATGGAGCTATAAGGTCCGTCAGTTAGATTTTTATTTTTGTTTAAATTTTTGTCTTAAAAAGTGTTTACATATGTTTTTTTAAATTTTTTTTTAATCAAGGGAAGCAATAGCAAGTGCCAAAGTGTAACACCCCACATTTTATATTCACAAAAAATATATTGTGATTAATTGAGAAATTCAATAAAATGGTGAATATTCATGAAATTTGGATTTTGTGAATTTTGAAATATTCATATTCATAAGGAAATGGGCAAATTAATTCAAGAAAGGAATTATATTGCAAAGGTGATAGCAAAATCATAATTTTGCCAATTTAGCCCAAGATTAATTATTTTTCCATTAATCAGAGTTAACTCCACTTAATCTAGGAAAATAAAGAAAAATGTATAAATTGAATATTCTTAATGGAATAAATCAAGAATTGTAGAGTTAGAGGGACTTGGGCATAAATCAATTAAAGGAATTATGGGATTAGTGAAACACATTTTTCCTTCCCTTCTCCTCCCTCATTTTCATCCAAACACATAAAAATGAAGGGAAAAATTTAATTTCATGAACACATGTCAAAAATGCTACATGAAGAGAGTAATGATGACAATGATAGAGTGTACTTACATGAAGGTGTGGTGAATGCATGAAGGAAATAGCTTGAGAAAAGGAAGGGATAAACTTGATTGTTTGGTGGAGTACAAACTTAGATCTATTAGAAGAGAACTTACTTGGTTAATAGGAGGAGAGGGGGGATGGTTTTTTTGCCTAACCAAGGGAGGAAACATTTGACCAATGCTAAAAGGAACTAAGGGAGTAATTATGAGTAAATAGGAAGGAGGCATGGGTGGATGTATGGTTGTGACAAGTGTCACATTATGGCCCCTCTTCATGCACATTTTGGCTAACACACCAAGAGAAGAGAGGGAGAGAGTTTTGAAGAGTTCTTGAAGACTTAGAGAGAAGGAGGAAGAAGATTAAGGTAAGTAGGTGTGGATTTAATGATTTGGCCTCCTATTCTTGTGTAACACTTCCTCTAAGGTTCTCTTCTTCATGTATACATGTGTTTAGCAAGCCAAGTCTCCAAGGAAGAGAAGGAGTTAAGGTGCCAAGATTGAAAGCAAGAGGGTAACTTCATGAACTTGCTCTCTTGTGGTTGTTGTTGTTGATATTTTTTGATTTTTTTTCAAGTTTCATGGTTGGTTTGTGAATTTGGAAATCCCTAATCCAAAGGGGTTATGCTTCCTAAAATTTCTTGGAATCATGGTTAAGAAGTATTTAAATGAATTAATAAAGGATTAGAAGTAGAAAAGTACAAGTTTTGGAAGCTCAAACACAAAACTACATTTTTTCCATTTTTTTCAAGAATTTAGGCGAACACTGTTTTGAGGGGTAGGAGTTTGATTTTCATAAAATAGATGGTTCCATTGGATTCAGTGGACAAAAATAGGTAGGGTTACAGTTGGGCACCTTTTCGGAAAAGCAGGAAAAACATAATTACGAAAACGCCCCTACAACCCCAAATCGAGGCTGTCAAGGGTATTTTCATAATTTCATAATGAATTTGGTGATTTCAAGCTTGGAAATGGATTCCTTGGCCCAAAATACATCAGAATCATAATAGCCCAAGTCAAAATTTTGGTAAAATGTGAATCGGGCCGGGTACGGCAGGGCCGGGCCAAGATCCCGGGGCATTTTGGTAAATTTTCACCATAGACTAAAATAACCACAAGAAACACTATAGAAGAGTCTAAAATAATACTCGGATAGGTTATGACCTATTTCTTGTACATTTTATATTTTGGGACCGAGTCAGAGGCTGGACAAGACACATTTTACGAGGCACATTTAAAAATGGGTTTATAAACAGTTGAGGTAGGAACATTATCCTTCATATATCATGCCATAGTTATATGCTTGTGTGGATGCCAGTGTTTGTAAATGCACTTTATTAATTAACATGAATTGCCTAGAGAGAGACTGTTAGTGCTGGTGTGCACTTACACTGGGTGTTTTCGGAAGACCAACCGGTGTAGATTATGGGGTGGGCCCTACTCATGTATACATGACGATGATATGTTTATATTATTTATTAATTGGTGCATACCTTGGCGTATGTCATATTGACTTTTCGAATTTTCTATGAACAATAGTATGTTTCTACTGGGATTCTTCAGAATCTCACCTTATTTTTAAATAAACATCTCAGCGGGTGCTAGTGGATCGAAAGGCAAGGGTGTAGATGCTAGGAAATAATTGGCACGTGTCTTGAGGCGAGGAAAGGATAGTGGTTATAATTAGTTTATGTTTAGATATTTTGGAAAATTCTGTAAATATTAAAGTTTCCGCTGTATTTTCTGTGTTTCGTTGACGAACGACGTGGGATTATAAATGAATATTTTTATCAGTATAATTATAATTTTTTGTATGTCCATTGAATTCCGTCCTTATTACTCTTCGATTATCAAAATGGAAACAGGTGTTGACACAAAGCTTCCATAAGCCTTGTATGGTTCTTGCTAACAAGGTAGTATAAACAAATTTGAAAGCCCGCCATTACCGTCTTCTCGCACTCTCCAGCTTCCTATTTCCCAAAACTCTATTGGTCCACTATCTTGTATCCCTTCGGTCCCCCTTCTATTGGTCTACCACCTTTCTTTATCCATTCTCCCCACTCCCCTCTTCCTATATAATTATTTTTTCCCACCCCTCTCTTTATTTTGAAGTTGCAATGGCACCATTGTCTCCACTCCCTCCTCTCTTTGACAGCAGCAAGTAGAAGCTTCCTTGGTCCCCCCCCCCACTTTTTGTTTTTTCTTTTCTCCTCCTCGTGCACATTTCTTCAACATTTGGTCGCCACTTCTGTTGCAGTACAAAGCTCGGTCTCTCACGTGTTTTTTCCTTCTTGTCTCGGCTCCTACAAAAGTTCCCAAGCTTGTAAGTCTTTTTTCAATATACAGAAGCTTAAGTTTGTACATTTTCTTCTTCTCTTTTAGTTAAAATTTGTCATGAATCTTATATGTGTGCTTATAATTTTTTTTCAAGTATTTAATTGAAGTTTCAACTTTGTCTTACTAAACTTCTTATACATTGTAGGTTTTTTTTTTAATTTTTGAGCTTACAAATATAATAATATTAGCTTAATCATCTGTAGAAGTAAAGTATATGGCTCAAGTTTACGCAATTTAAATGCTGGAGTCTTTTATGCTTGATAGATGAAAATTGTCTATTCTTGTGTTGTTTATTCACTTAAAATTAGTTGTATATTACAATTGTTACGTTGTAATTAAATACATTGAGTACTAATTTTATGAATTAGTTATTTATTTTGAGTTATTTCATTCTGATTTAGTTTGATTCTGGTTATTCTTGTAACACCCCAAATTTTATATTCACCAAATATATTGTAATTATTTGGGAAATTCAATAAAATGGTGAATAGTCATGAAATTGGAACTTATGAATTTTAGAAATATTCATATTCATGAGAAAATGGGCAAATTAATTCAAGAAACGAAATTAGATTTCAAGGGTTACGGCAAAATCATAACTTTTCCAATTTAGCACAAAATTAATTATTTTTCAATTAATTGAAGTTAATTTCATTTAATTAAAGAAAATAAAGGAGAGTATATATTTTAAATATTCTTGGTGAAATAAATCAAGAGTTGTAAAATTGGAAGGACTTGTGCATAATTCAATTAAAGGGATTATGGAAATGTTGAGACAATTTTTATTTCCCTTTTCTTACAAATTTTCGCCTAGCATAAGAAAATGGGAGGGAAAATGATTAATGGGATTAAATATGCCAAGTGTCATGATCCTATGGTAAAGGGATTAGTTTATAATTAATGAAGATGAGCATATGTCTAATTGTATTAAAATAATACCTCTTGGACATAGTAATCATGATGATGGTACAACACTTAAGTATCTAGTTGGATTAGTTGGAAGAAGCCATTTGGCTAGTGAGAACATGAGAGGGGACGGTTTTTGAGCTAACCAAAAGGGGAGAAAAATTAGTTCAAGGCTAATTGCACCTTATGACACCAATTGGGAAGAGATAAGACTAATGCCAAGTGTCAGCATAAGATGCATTGTTCGAAATGAAGTGATTAAAGAAGATGGGAGATATTTTATAAAACACTTCCATCCTCTTTCCCTTCCTCATTTTCGGCCAAGAATAGAAAAATAAGAGAGAGAGAGAGAGCTTTGGAGATCTTGAGATATAGAGAGAAGGAAGAAGAGGAACCTTAAGGTAAGGATGGTTTCTTAAGCATTTTTTCTTGTAACATACCATAAGATCTTCTCTAAACTCTTCTTCTCTATGGAATCAATGGTTTAGAAAACACATCTTGAGCTCAAGGAGAGAGAGAGGAGGATGCCTAGAGAGAGAGAGCGTAAGAACTCAAGAGCTAACTTCACAGACCTTAGATCTATACTAGTATGATGTTGTTGTTGAGGTTTTTGGTTGAATTTGGTGATTATTGGTTAAGTTTGTAAATTTGGAAAGCCCTAACCCTAAGGGATTATGCTACCCAAATTTCTTTAAATCATAGTTAGTATGTGTTTAAATGGCTTAATAATGGATTAGAAGTGGAAATGTGTAAGCTTTAGAGGTTAAATCACAAAGTTGCAATTTTCCCCTTTCTTGGAGATGTTTTGGCCAGCACTATTTTAGGGGGAAGGATTTGGATTTTCATGAAATTGATGGTTCCATTTGATTCAAGAGGCAAAATTAGGTGGGGTTATAGTTTGTCACTTTTTCGGAAAAACCCAAAAAAGCATAATTACATAAATGCCCCTAAAACCCTAAAATGAGGTTGTCAAAGGCAATTTCATAATTTGACACTGAATTTGATAATTTTGAGCCCGAAAATGGATTCCTTGGGATACATTATGATAGCCCTAGTCAAAATTTTGGGAAAACATGCCGTCAGGCCGGATACGGCGAGGCCGGGGTGCCGGGGGTATTTTTGTAAATTTTCACCATAGACTAAATTAACCACAAGAAACACTATGGAAGTGTATAAAATGATACTTGGATAGGTTATGACCTATTTCTTGTACATTTAATATTTTAGGACCGAGTTAGAAGCCGGAAGCGGCACGTTTTACGAGGCACGTCAAAAAGGGGTTGAACAAACTTTGAGATAGGAATATTATCCTTCATACATTATGCCATAGTTATATGATTGTGTAGATGTCATTGTCTGTAAATTTGCTTTATTAATCAACATGGTTCGCCTAGAGAGGGGCAGTTAGTGCTAGAGGTGCACTTACAATAGAAGTTGGTGAGAATCAAACCGGTGTATGATTAGTGGGGCTGGGCCCTACTCATGTATACATGATGATGTGTTTATATTGTTCATTAATTGGTGCATACATGGCACATATCATATTTACCTTTCGCTTTTTCTATAAACGATAACATGTTTCTACTAGGATTCTTTAGAATATTACCCCTTTTTCTAAACAAACATCTCAGTGGGTGCCAGTGGATTGAAAGGCAAAGGCGTAGACGCTGAGAAGTGATTGGCATGTGTCTCGAGGCAAGGTTAAAGTTCATGGTTATAGTTAGTTTATGCTTAAGATATTGTGGGAAATCCTGTAATTATTGGAAATGCTGTAGTACTTTGTATTTTGTCGACTGACGACTTTGGATTGTAAACGAATACTTTTATCAACATATATGTACTTTTCTGTATGCCCATAGAATCAAGTCTTTATTACTCTTCGAATATCGAAATGGAAACGGATGTTGACATTTTTTGTCTCAGAGCTAATAATCGTTTCTGGCATTATTAGAATGGTATATTGATATGGTTTTGTTTGTTTGGTGACAAAACATCATGAGCAATTTGAGTGAGCCTATGGTAGTGATCAGCAGTAGCAGTGAGTTCCTTATAGATGGAAGATGATAGACTATTTCGGTTATGTTGGTATGCGTACTAGATATATTGCATGGAAGAGCGTGTCGAGGCTACCTATGTACGGTCTAGAGCCAAGGCCGGAGTCCTTAGGAGTGACAGAGGTTGGAGAGACGCTAGATGAGTACTCAGAGTGGGATTCTGACTATGATTCAGAGGAGATGTCAGAGGACGAGCTGAGAGACAGTAAGTCTTAAGCAGAGTCTGTACATGTGCCATACGATTTACAGCTATATATGGAGTTGTCATACCTTCTCAAGACCAAGTATCACAGGGCACTGCAAGAGCATGATACACCGAGAGGCTGGTACTAGGCATTCCTTAACGGTGTAGAGACTATGTATCGACTACAGATACCGTTAGGGGTTACGGTGACCGACGAGTGCTGGGTTTATTCCTCGATTTACTTCTTCCCGGACTTAGCATTCTGGAACCGATAGAAGAACCTTATTGTTGATCGGGACCTAAAGGAGAACTTCTGGACTTTCTGGAGGCATATCAGAGGGTTAATACTGGATTTTATGTATATCGAGCTATGACGTGTGGCCTACGCGAGCTATTTTGGTGACCGAAGCTGACCAGCACGTATTATGAGTTAAGAGCAATCAGGCAAAACTGACAAATAGAGAAAAAATTAGCTAGAGTCGGTAGTTTTGGGAGGGTATAGAGAAAGTTAAGCGTGCTCGACCCGGGGTAGTATAGGATGGGTGACGCCCAGGAAGTTGTATGAACTTAGTATTTTGGTTATGTAAAGTATAATATGTCATGTACGGTAGTATGTAGGATATGTGATGTTTTTATTTCTCCGTAACTACTGTAAATAGTTGTGATGTGCTATGTATGACATATCTATGTACCCTAAATTTTATGAAATGACAAAAATGCCCTTGCTCTTACATAAAATATAATTCTTCTCTATCTTCATGTAGTTTGAAACATAGAGATGGTTGAACTCGATAGACCTCGTGGCAGGCCACGTGCAGGGCATAATCATGTCGCGATTGAGCCACGACCTGATCTGGTATAACAACGAATATTGGATATGTTAGAACAACAACAATAAGCAATGAATGAAATAAGAATTGACCTCCAAGGAGTATAGCAAAGGCAAAATCATGTAGAGAATCGTCTGGATGAGTTTATGAGGGGCAATGACAAAGAAATATATGAGGAACCTCCACCAGAGGGTGATATACCTGAGTGTGAAGTAGATATTCAAACTTGGCTGAGTAGATTCAGCAAAACAACAACCACCTATGTTCAGGGGGAAGTTCGATCCGCAACTAGCTGAGGACTGGTTAGCTCATTTGGACAAGAAATTTGATATGTTGCAATGCCTAGACGAAGTAAAAGCCCTGTTAGCTATATACAAAATGGAAGGTGATGCTGACCGCTGGTGGAAAGGCATAGATATTATCCTGAAGGGGAGGAATATTCCTATCACAGAGGAATTATTCTAGGAAAAGTTAAACCAGAAATATTTTCCCCCGACTGTCAGAAGAGAAAAGGAGAAAGAATTCCTCTGAATCAAATAGCAAGACCGGGAGAGCTTTAACGATTATTTGGCCAGGTATATATGACTGTAGCGATACTCATCATATCACAAACTGAATGATAATGAAGAGTCGAATGCGGATGTGATGATTGAAAGGTTAAGACCCGAGTTCAAAGAGAGGCTGATTTCTCAATACTTTACTGAATTTAACAAAGTGGCAGAAGAGTGCTGATATATTGAAAAATGTATGTCAAACTGGGCAACACAGGCTGGGAATAAAGGTGCTTCTAGAAGGGGTAGCTCAGCACAGAAACGAAAGGAACAGAATGGATTTTCTGGAGGGGATCCTAAGAGATCGAATCAATCTAGGGGCCGTAGAGGCCAGAGCTCTTTTGGAAGCAAGAATTGTTGGCATTGTCAAAAGCCACTTCACCCTGGTAGATCTTGCAGCGGGATTCCATTTATGCCAGACCCAAGTAAACCACTTGTCTATTATGTTTGCAATAAGCCGGGACATATGGTTAGGGATTGTCTATAAAAGTAAGAGGAGGAGGAGACTAGGCCTAGGGTTTCAGGCAGGGTCTACACACTGACACAAGAAGAAGCCAAAAAGTCTCTGGAGCTGATTTAAGGTATGATTTGTATGATTTCTCTGAACGGCGGTTTAGTGCATGTTATGTATGATTCTGGTGTCAGCCATTCATTCATTGCATATGACTACGTGAGACAGTTACGTTTACCTATGCATAAATACCCACATGATTTGGTTGTATCTACACTTATGGACATACAAATTGTGACAGCTGACGTTTGTTTTAATTGCATGGTAAATTCTGAGGGGCACGAATCAACCGTAGAGCTCATCTGTTTGCCACTGCAAGGGTTGGAAGTAATTTTGGGGATTGACTGGTTGACAGCAAACAATGTGTTGTTGGATTGTAAACAGAAGATGGTCATATATCTGAATCCACAACCGCAAGCTGACACAAAAATCACTCTTAACGTTTTTTCTGTGGCTAAGGTTGAGAGATATCTACAGAAAGGATGTTAGGGGTATATGGTATTATGCTCTATGCAATTAGAGGCCCGTGTAGCCATGAAAAGTATACCTGTAGTGAGTGAGTTCCCTGATATTTTTCCGAACGATGTCAGTGGATTACCTCTAGATAGAGAAGTGGAGTTCTTGATTGATTTAAGGCCTGGAGCGGGTCGAATTTCCAAAACCCCATACCGTTTGGTTCCACGTGAAATAGCGGAGCTAAAGAAGCAGATTGAGGAACTACTTTGTTCATACAACCCAGCATATCACCCTGGGGTACTCTAGTGCACTTTGTCAAGAAGAAAGACGGAAGCCTACGTCTCTGTATCGATTACCGAGAGCTAAACAAGGTAACCGTTAAGAACAAGTATCTGCTCCCTAGAATTGATGATTTGCTCAATCAGTTGTGTGGTTTCTATGTATTCTCAAAGATCGATTTATGATTGGGATAGCACCAGTTGAGGGTAAAAGTAGAAGATGTATCAAAGACTGCTTTTCGAACCAAATATAGGCATTATGAGTTTGTAGTAATGCCATTTAGGCTAACCAATACACCTGCTATGTTCATGGACTACATGAATCAAATCTTCCATCCGTACTTGGACCAATTCTTAGTAGTCTTTATCAATGATATACTGGTGTATTCTTGGAGTAAAGCTAAGCACGAACAACATTTGAGAACTATGTTGAACGTATTACGGGATAGGCAACTCTATGCCAAACTAAGCAAGTGTGAATTCTAGCTTCAAGAGGTAAAGTTTCTGGGCCACGTTGTCTCACAGTAAGGGGTCTCTGTTGATACTAATAAGGTGGAAGTAGTACTGAACTGGAAAAGACCAGAGATTGTATTCAAAGTATACAGTTTTCTGGGTCTAGCTGGTTATTATCAAAGGTTTATATAGAATTTCTTCAGAATTGCATTACCTTTGATGAAATTGATGTGAAAAGCTCAACATTTTGTGTGGGATGAGAATTGTGAAAAGAGCTTCCTGGAGTTGAAGCAGAGGTTAACTACAACACCAGTGTTAACGATCCCAGATCTATAGTTTTCATATGTTGTTTATACAAATGCCAGTGGCATGGATTAGGATGCGTATTGATGCAGCATGGCCGAGTAGTGGCATATGCATCTCATCAGCTAAAACCTCATGAACTAAACTATCCCACCTATGATCTTGAGTAAGCGACAATTATGTTTGCTTTGAAAATCTGAAGACATTATCTCTATGGTGAGACCGTAGAGTTGTACTGTGACTACAAGAGCTTGAAATATTTGTATGATCAGAAAGAGCTCAACATGAGACAACGCAGATGGATGGAGTTGCTGAAAGATTACAATCTAGAAATTAAATACCATCCTTGTAAGGCTAATGTTGTTGCTGATGCATTAATCAGGAAATCAGTGTAGGTGGCAGTCATGATCATCTATGAGTAGAAACAATCGAGGATTTTTGAGACCTAAATCGTCTAGTCAGATTCTGTTAGGTGGTGGGGTTAACCAAATATACAATTATCTGAGGGTAGCAATTGAAGAAACCCAATTGTATGATGATGAAGCACTCTTTATCAAAGGTATGATTGATAGGGGCAAACCTCAGGTTTACGAATTATCACCTAGTGGACTAGTCAGGTAGAAGAGGCTGATTTATGTTCTACCACAACTGGAATTGAAACGGCAAATCCTGGAGGAAGAATATAAGAGTAAGTATACACTACATCCAGGGGCTACAAAGATGTACCATGACATGAAGGCTCAATACTATTGTCCAAGGATGAAAAGAGAGGTGACTAAGTTCGTCACTCATTGATTGACATGTCAGAAAGTAAAAGTTGAACATCAATAACCATCAGGGCTTTTGAAAAACCCTAAAATTCCTGAGTGGAAGTGGGAAAGAGTTACAATGGATTTCATGACAGGGTTACCTAAGGTCAGAAACCATGACTCTATATGGGTGATAGTTGACAGATTCACAAAGACATCTTACTTCCTACCAATTAGTATTCACTATTCTCCTGACAAACTGGTGGAAATATACCTTAAAGAGATTGTAAGATTACATGGTACTCCAAAGAACATTATCTCCGATCGAGATCCACGGTTCACTTCAAGTTTTGGAAGGCGGTATATAAAGCTTTGGGTATCAAGCTCTAATTCAGCACATCATATCATCCTCAAACTGATGGGCTGACAAAATGAACAATTCCAATCCTTGAGGACATGCTAAGGGCATGTGTACTTGATTATAAAGGTAGTTAGGACAAATTCCTTCCATTGGCAGAGTTTGCCTACAACAATAGTTAGCATTCGAGAATCCAGATGGCTTCATATGAGGCACTCTATGGGAGGAAGTGTCAATCGCCCTTATGCTAGACTGAGTTGTCTGAGAGGAAATTGTTAGAGCTAGATCTTGTTGAACAAACAATGGAGCAGATAAAATTGATTAAGCAAAGGTTACTAGCTGTTTAGAGTCGACAGAAAAGTTATGCAAATAAGAGGTGAAAACCTCTGAAATATGAAGTCGTGACCACATGTTCATGAAAGTATCACCTATTACGGGTATTGGTAGAGCAATGAAAGTAAATTAGCTGCAACCAAGGTACATTGGTCCGTTCGAGATCTTAGAGAAGATTAGGCCTGTAGCGTACCGTATCGCTTTACCACCAAATCTGAGCGGGCTACATGAGGTTTTCCATATTTCCTAGATGAAAAAGTTGTTGGAAATTGTGCCCTAAGGGCCAATCATTGTACTTTGAACATTATTATTTTAATGAAATTTCCCCATTTTGTTATCATAGTATTTACATGTTAACTGTGATAATTGTATCCTTGGATAATCATAAAGATTGTCCTAAAATGTCCCTGGTCGGTCATCTATGCGGGAGCAGAGATGAAACAAGACCAGTATGACTTTGATAAGATATGGAGATACGAATCAAAGTCTTAGGCACTTGTAAGAGTACAAGGTGCTGGACCGACCCACTATGAGAAAGCTACATGGATCAAGTCATAAGCTTTTCTCATGTATAACCACATCACAATGCCCTTAGACCTGAGGTCATCATGGATTTCTACATGAGAGTTGCTAAGCTTTGAACTAGTCAAAAGTCACTTTTGACCGGGTGATGATAAAGGCTACGATCGGGCTTGGTGGTATTTCATGCAGAGGAATATGAATGATCAAGATGGAATTTGTCCCTCACATTAGTAGAGAGATATTACTAGGCCCCTCGATGAGTGAGTCTGAGAAATGTATGGCCATACTGTGATAAAAGGAGTTTCTGTCTCTGTTATCAGGCACTCAGGAATCGAGAAAGTAATGGTAAGGAACAAGAGGATGACATTATCCATGCCTTATCCTTGATCGATATATCGTGTGACAAAAGGGACGTGACATGGTTGTATGATAGGTTGTATCGTGATAACAATCCTCATATGAATTGGGTAGTCATAATGTCTTGCTAGAGGCTGCTTGCGACTTTTGGGTTAGTATAGTTATTGGCACACTGCCAACGTCATATGGGCCTACAGGGTCACACACAAGAATAGCCCAACACGAGATATTGTTTAATTTAGGGTGGATGAATTATATATATATATAATATAAAATTCATTAATAATATTATATAGATATATATATTTTCGAAATATATATCTTATATATATATATGTATATATATTATATGATATTATTATATTTAATAATATTATATAGATATATTTATTTTTGAAATATATATCTTTTATATATATATATATATGTATATATATTATATGATATTATTATATTGTGTTAGTTTTAAATTTAATTTATTAAGATATATTAAATTTAATAACTAACATGATAGAGATATAGTATCTCAGATTTAATTTATGAAGATAAATTAAATCTAATGGCTCTTTATTTGGATTAAATAAATATGTTAAATTAAAACTGTTGGACATATTTGATTTAAACTCAATTTATTTAATTAGCTCATCAAGATAATTAATTGTTAATTAATTTCGAAATTAATGATGATTAATTTTGAAATTTGAAAATAGCCCTCATAGGTTATAAACTTGATAGAGCAGATATATTCATATGCACATGAGAATTGAGAGCCGCAATGGAAACCCTATGAGACATTACAAGCGCTAGCACGCAGTCTCGCTTGGAGAGCATTCGTGTGGATACCGGTAGAGGGAGCAGACCTGACGTGTTGGCTCCTAGAGATCTTGAAAACTCTGAATCATCAATAAGGTATGAATCCTTCTAACTTGGTTTAAACGCCATTGATAGATCCTCGATTAGTATCGGTGAAAGTTTTTTAAAGTTCTGCTGCTGTGCCTACCGATCCTAATAGTGGCATCAGAGCCAGATCAATTGTGCGTTTAAATTGAGTTTATGATTCTTATACATGTGATATATATGGGATGTGTATGCATGTTTATAAGAAACACTCGAATATGCATGTGATTTGGTTAATACGAAACAAAATTATTTAGAAAGATGTGATCTTGTAATTCCGTTGATTTTTGTTTTCGTTTAAATTGAATCTTGAAATTGTTTAGTTTTTGGGTTTGAAACATGTATGTGATTTTCGTTTTGGAACAAGCTTGAAATCGATTCCGAACATGTATATCTTGAAACATGTATGTGATTTTTGTTTTGAACAAGCATGAAATTGGGTAGGGGACCTGAGATCGTAGTTGGCAATTTCGGATATCTATTCAGGTAATGGGGATCCGAACTATGGGGAAGACAATTTGGATCAGAAGTGTTCTGGGCCATTATTGTTTTTGTTTTAAAAAATTGGGTACGAAATTTAAAAATTTAAAATTTTCAAATATTTCTTTTAAAAGGAATGTGCCTTTTTCAATTGTATGAATTCTAGAGGGACCACCGTGACCACCTCTGTGTAGCGCAATATAATCTGATCACGACATTTATTGCTTTTCATATTGTATGAATTCTTGTTGTGGTTTATTATTTATACTTGTTTGGGTATGGTGAACAACATGGCTTTAGAATTTTACAAAGGTTGTAATATTTAAATACGGCCTGTGTGCCGTGCCTTTCTCTAAATACTCTCGATATACATTCTCTTCTCATCTCACTCCCCTCGAATGTTTAAACGAGGCTTCTCTCAATGTATTTCTTTTTTTTTTAGAGAAGTCCTCTCATTGGCTTGGGAGGATTTTAGGTTAGGTAAGCCATGTTGTGTCATGTTTAAATTATGATTTTGATAAGATCATTGCATGATTACTTTTACGTTTATATGTACTTATCTGTATGAGATACGACCACAATTGCATCCATATAAACAAAACTAATTAATTAAGCCCTCTGAATCAAATCTTAAGTCATAATGCCGTCAATTAATGAATACTTGTCAAAACCTAGATCGCTCAATTGTGGAAACCACCAAAGTGGATGCACTTGAGTTATCTTGATGAGACAAGCTTGAGTAATGGTGCTGCTCATAATATTCATTATTGTTTTGACTTAATTGAGATTAACAAAATGGTTTTGAATCTCAAGGCATTAGATGGGGTTAAACATGCCGGATCATATGATGATTAAATCCCATAAAGATCTAAGAGTTACATGTGATGTAATTGGTAAATAGGTTACCTACCTAAATAACTTGAATTTAAGCATCTTGCCAAAGCGGACTTAAGTTTAAGCCAAATATGGATCTTAGCCCACTAATTATTATATTGAGGGTTGTTAATTTAGTAGGAGATTACTAACTAACTTTGCATATTTTAATTGTAGAATCATGTCGACTAGTAATACTGCTACACTTTCATTGCAATCGGTCCTTGAGAAGGACAAACTCAATAGGACAAACTTTCTTGACTGGTTTAGGAACTTGAGAATTGTTCTCAAGCAGGAAAGAAAAGCTTATGTCTTAGATCAACCCATTCCTGAGTAGCTTGCAGCCAATGCTTCAAGAGCTCAGAGAGATGCTTACACAAAGCATAAGGATGACTCTGTGGATGTAGGTTGCCTGATGCTTACCACTATGGTTCTAGAGCTCCAAAGAGATCTAGAACTCATGGAGGCTCATGAGATGATTGTACATCTCAAGGAAATGTTCCAGCAACAGGCAAGGCAAGAAAGGTATGAGACCACAAAGGCCTTACATTCCTGCAAAATGGCTGAAGCTGCATCAGTTAGTACTCATGTGTTAAAAATGAAAGGCTATATTGATCACCTTGAGAGGCTTCCATGAGTCAGGAGTTAGCTACGGATTTGATCCTCAACTCACTCCCAGAGAGTTATAACCAGTTTGTTATGAACTACAACATGAACAACATGGAGAAATCAATTTCTGAGCTGCATGGGATGCTCAAAACTACTAAGCAAAGCATTAAGAAAAAGCCTAGCACAGTTTTGATGGTTCAGAAAGGAAAGGGTATGAAAAAGAAAGGGAAGGTCAAATGGAAGGGTAATGGCTCAGGTAGTAAGACCAAAGAGTCAAACAAGCCCAAAACCAAGCCTGCACCCAAGAAGGCAAAGCCTCCAAAGGAAGGAGTCTGCTGCTTCTGCAATGAACCCGGTCATTGGAAGAGGAATTGCAAACTCTACCTGGAAGATCTGAAAAAGAGGATAAAATCAAACAATTTGAATCTGACCTACCTATGGCATTGTCGTCTAGGCCACATAAATGAGAAACGCATTTCTAAACTCCATCAAGATGGATTTCTAAACTCATTTGATTTTGAATCATATGATACATGCAAATCTTGCTTATTAGGAAAGATGACTAAGGCACCTTTTACTGGGCACAGTGAGAGGGCTACTGAATTATTGGGCCTCATACAAACAAATGTATGTGGACCATTAAATATAGCTGCCAGAGGAGGTTATGTCTACTTCATTACATTTATAGATGACTTTAGTAGATATAGCTATATCTATCTAATGAAACATAAATCTGAATCTTTTGAAATGTTCAAAATATTCCAAAATGAAGTACAAAACCAACTTGGTAAAACAATTAAAGTACTTCGATCTGATCGAGGTGGTGAATATTTGAGCCAAGAATTCATTGACCATCTTAGGAGTTGTGGGATAATCTCACAATTGACTCCTCCAGGAACACCACAATGGAATGGCGTTTCTGAATAGAGGAATCGAACACTATTAGATATGGTTCGATCTATGATGAGTCAAACAGATCTTCCACCATCCTTTTGGGGACATGCCCTAGAGACAGCTGCGTTCACACTAAATCATGTTCCATCTAAGGTAATTGAAAAGACACCATATGAGATATGGACTGGAAAGAAACCAAGTTTGTCTTTTCTCAAGATCTGGGGATGTGAGGTATATGTTAAGCAATAAGCCTCTGATAAATTAGTGCCCAGATCCACAAAGTGCCTTTTCATGGGGTATCCTAAAGAAACAAAAGGATACTATGTCTACAATCCCACCGATAACTAAGTGTTTGTTATTCAAAATGGCAAGTTTCTAGAAAGAGAGTTTGTCTCTAAAACAACCAGTGGGAGCGACGTACATCTCAAAGAAATTTGAGAGCCCCAAGATGGTACAGAACCACAGATGGAAATTAGAGAAGACTCACAACAAGTTGTTGAGCCTCCTCAAGTAACACAAGGTCCACGAAGATCTGATAGGACATGACATCAGTCTCAAAGATATGGATTTCTGATTTCTGAAGGCCGTGATGTATTGCTCATTGAGCAAAATGAGCCTACCACCTATCGAGAAGCCACAGTGGGACAAAACTCTGAGAAATGGCTAAATGCCATGAAGTCTGAAATGCAATCCATGTACGATAATCAGGTATGGACCTTAGTCGATCCAACTGAAGGTGTAAAAACCATTAGGTGTAAATGGGTTTTCAAGAAGAAAAACTGACATGGATAGCAATGTAAATGTCTTCAAGGCACGACTGGTTGCTAAAGGATTCACTCAAACTTATGGTGTAGACTATGATGAAACCTTTTCCCCAGTTGCAATGGCCAAATCAATCAGAATCCTTCTTGCCATTGCAGCATATTATGACTATGAAATATGACAGATGGATGTCAAAACAGCCTTCCTTAATGGAAAGCTTCTTGAGGATGTGTACATGACACAACCTGAAGGTTTTATGCGTCCAGATGACTCTGGTAAAATTTGCAAGCTTCAAAGATCCATTTATGGATTTAAGCAAGCATCTCAGAGCTGGAATCATCTTTTTGATGAAGTAGTCAAAGAGTTTGGATTCATTCAAAACATCGATGAACATTGTGTTTACAAGAAGATTAGTGGGAGCATAGTTGTATTTCTAGTGCTTTATGTAGATGACATCCTACTCATTGGGAATGATATTCCTACCTTGTAGAGTGTCAAGTCTTGATTAGGAAAGTCCTTTTCAATGAAAGACTTAAGTGAAGCCACCTATATCCTAGGGATTAGGATCTATAGGGATAGATCCAAAAGACTAATAGGCCTAAGTCAGAGCACATACATAGACAAGATACTGCATAGGTTCAATATGCAGGATTCAAAAAGGGGTTACATGCCCATGTCTCATGGCATCCATCTTAGCAAGGATCTGTGTCCTAGTACACCTGATCAGCGAGATCGCATGAGTAAAGTTCCATATGCCTCAGCCAATGGATCCATCATGTATGCCATGCTATATACTCGACCGGATATCTCGTTTGCCTTAAGTATGACTAGCAGATACCAACAAGATCCTGGTGAGGGTCATTGGACTGCCATCAAGAATATCCTAAAGTACTTAAAAAGGACTAAGGACTTATTTTTGGTCTATGGTGGATTGGATGATGAGCTCTGCGTAACCGGTTACACAGATGCAAGTTTTCAAACTGACCAAGATGACCTTAAATCACAATCTGGATATGTATTCCTCCTGAATGGTGAAGCAGTAAGCTGGAAGAGCTCCAAGCAGAGCACTATAGCAGATTCTGCAACAGAAGCTGAGTATATAGCAGTATCAGATGCAGCTAAAGAAGCCGTTTGGATCAGAAAGTTCATTACTGAACTAGGGGTGGTGCCTACTATCTCAAATCTAATAGATTTGTTCTATGATAATAGCGGTGCTATTGCACAGGCCAAGGAGCCTAGATCACATCAAAGGACCAAGCATATACTCAGGCGATTTCATCTTATTAGAGAAATCAATGATAGAGGTGATATAAAGATATGCAAAGTAGCAGGAGAAGATAATGTTGTTGATCCTCTTACTAAGCCACTTGCACAGGCAAAGCATGAGCGTCATGTTAGGGCAATGGGAATTAGACAAATTAATGATTGCACCTAGGGCAAGTAGGAAGATGTTGGAAATTATGCCCTAAGGGCCAATCATTGTACTTTGAACATTATTATTTTAATGAAATTTCTCAATTCTGTTATCATAGCATTTATATGTTAACTGTGATAATTGTATCCTTGGATAATCATAAAGATTGTCCTAAAATGTCCCTGGTCGGTCATCTATGCGGGAGCAGAGATGAAACAAGACCAGTATGACTTTGATAAAATATGGAGATACGAATCAAAGTCTTAGGCACTTGTAAGAGTACAAGGTGCTAGACCGACCCACTATGAGAAAGCTACATGGATCAAGTCATAAGCTTTTCTCATGTATAACCACGTCACAATGCCCTTAGACCTGAGGTCAATCATGGATTCCTACATGAGAGTTGCTAAGCTTTGAACTAGTCAAAAGTCACTTTTGACCGGGTGATGATAAAGGCTACGATCGGGCTTGGTGGTTTTTCATGCAGAGGAATATGAATGATCAAGATGGAATTTGTCCCTCACATTAGTAGAGAGATATTACTAGGCCCCTCGATGAGTGAGTCTGAGAAATGTATGGCCATACTATGATGAAAGGAGTTTCTGTCTCTGTTATCAGGCACTCAGGAATCGAGAAAGTAATGGTCAGGAACAAGAGGATGACATTATCCATGTCTTATCCTTGATCGATATATCATGTGACAAAAGGGACGTGACATGGTTGTATCGTGATAATGATCCTCATATGAATTGGGTAGTCATAATGTCTTGCTAGAGGCCGCTTGCGACTTTTGGGTTAGTATAGTTATTGGCCCACTACCAATGTCATATGGGCCTACAGGGTCGCACACAAGAATGGCCCAACACGAGATAATGTTTAATTTAGGGTGGATGAATTATATATATATATATATATATATATATATATATATATATATATATATAATATAAAATTTATTAATAATATTATATAGATATATATATTTTCGAAATATATATCTTTATATATATATATATATATGTATATATATTATATGATATTATTATATTTAATAATATTATATATATATATATATATATTTTTGAAATATATATCTTATATATATGTATATGTATATATATATTATATGATATTATTATATTGTGTTAGTTTTAAATTTAATTTATTAAGATATATTAAATTTAATAACTAACATGATAGAGATATAGTATCTCAGATTTAATTTATGAAGATAAACTAAATCTAATGGCTCTTTATTTAGATTAAATAAATATGTTAAATTAAAACTATTGGAAAGATTTAATTTAAACTGAATTTATTTAATTAGCATGGTTAATTAATTTAGCATGGAAAGATAATTAATTGTTAATTAATTTCAAAATTAATGATGATTAATTTTGAAATTTGAAAATAGCCGTCATAGGTTATAAACTTGATAGAGCAGATATATTCATATGCACATGAGAATTGAGAGCCGCAAGGGAAACCCTATGAGACATTAGAGGCGCTAGCACGCAGTCTCGGTTGGAGAGCATTCGTGTGGATACCAGTAGAGGGATCGGACGTGACATTTTGGCTCCTAGAGATCGTGAAAACTCTGAATCATCAATAAGGTATGAATCCTTCCAATTTGGTTTAAACGCCGTTGATAGATCCTCGATTAGGATCGGTGAAAATTTTTTAAAGTTCTTCCGCTGTGCCTACCAATCCTAACAAAAGTATCAACTTGATCTAGAACACATTATAGAGTATAAAGACATGGAAATGAGTGGATATTTGACTTACAAAGTCATTCCTGACCGAATCATTGATTGGCATGAAAAGCAACCCAAAAACAAGAGCATTATGTTCGTCAAGATTATCTGGAAAGGGTTATCGCCCAGAGAGGCTATGTGGGAAACAAAAGAAAGTATGAAGAAACGTTATCCGGAATTTATGAATATATAAGTATAGCAAATTTCGGGGACGAAATTAAATTAAGTGGGGGAGAACTATATTTGTGAAATAAATCAAGAGTTGTGAAATTGGAAGGACTTGTGCATAATTCAATTAAAGGGATTATGGAAATGTTGAGACAATTTTTATTTCCCTTTTCTTACAAATTTTCGCCTAGCATAAGAAAATGGGAGGGAAAATGATTAATGGGATTAAATATGCCAAGTGTCATCATTCTATGGTAAAGGGATTAGTTTATAATTAATGAAGATGAACACATGTCTAATTGTATTAAAATAATACCTCTTGGACATAGTAATCATGATGATGGTACAACACTTGAGTATCTAGTTGGATTAGTTGGAAGAAGCCATTTGGTTAGTGAGAGCATGAGAGAGAACAGTTTTTGAGCTAACCAAAAAGGGAGAAAAATTAGTTCAAGGCTAATTGCACCTTATGACACCAATTGGGAAGAGATAAGACTAATGCCAAGTGTCAGCATAAGATGCATTGTTGGAAATGAAGTGATCAAAGGAGATGGTAGATATTTCATAAAACACTTCTATCCTCTTTCCCTTCCTCATTTTCAGCCAAGAATAGAAAAATGAGAGAGAGAGAGAGAGAGAGAGAGAGAGAGCGTGCGCGCTTTGGAGATCTTGAGATCTAGAGAGAAGGAAGATGAGGAAGGTTAAGGCAAGGATGGTTTCTTAAGCATTTTTTCTTGAACATAGCATAAGATCCTCTCTAAACTCTTCTTCTCTATGGAATCAATGGTTTAGAAAATATATCTTGAGCTCAAGGAGAGAGAGAGAGAGAGAAGGATGCCTAGAGAGAGAGAGAGCCCAAGAACTCAAGAGGTAAATTCACAAACCTTATATCTATACTAGTATGATGTTGTGTTGAGGTTTGTGGTTGGATTTGATGATATTTGGTTAAGTTTGTAAATTTGAAAAGCCCTAATCCTAAGGGGTTATGCTGCCCAAATTTCTTTAAATCATGGTTAGTATGTGTTTAAATGGCTTAATAATAGATTAGAAGTGGAAAAGCGTAAGTTTTAGAGGTTAAATCATAAAGTTGCAATTTTCCTTTTTCTTGGAGTATGTTTCGGCCAACACTATTCTGGGGGAAAGGATTTGGATTTAATGAAATTGATGGTTCCATTGGATTCAGAAGGCGAAATTAGATGGGGTTACAGTTGGTCACTTTTTCGGAAAAGCCTAAAAAAGGATAATTACGAAAATGCCCGTAAAACCCTAAAATGGGGCTGTCAAAGGAAATTTCATAATTTGATACTAAATTTGGTAATTTTGAGCCCGAAAATGGATTCCTTGGGTGAAAATATGTCAGGATAGCCCTAGTCAAAATTTTGGGAAAACATGCTGTCAGGCCAGGTTCGACGGGGCCGGGCTAGAGTCCTGGGGGCATTTTGGTAAATTTTTACTATAGACTAATATAACCATAAGAAACAATATGAAAGTGTCTAAAATGATACTTGGATATGTTATGACCTATTTCTTGTATATTTAATATTTGAGGACCGAGTTGGAAGCCGGAAGCAACACGTTTTACAAGGCACATCAAAAAGGGGTTGAAAGAACTTTGAGGTAGGAACATTATCCTTCATACATCATGCCATAGTTATATGATTGTGTGGATGCCATTGTTTGTAAATGTGCTTTATTAATTAACATGGTTTGCCTAGAGAGGGGCAGTTAGTGTCAGAGGTGCACTTACACTGGGAGTTGGTGATCCAATCGGTGTATGATTAGTGGGGCTGGGCCCTACTCATGTATGCATGATGATGATATGTTTATATTGTTCATTAATTGGTGCATACATTGCGCATATCATATTTACTTTTCAAATTTTATATGAACAATAGCATGTTTCTACTGGAATTCTTTGGAATCCCACCCCTTTTTCTAAACAAACATCTCAGCGGGTGCCAATGGATCGAAAGGTAAAGGCGTAGACGCTGAGAAGTGATTGGCATGTGTCTCGAGGCAAGGTTAAAGTTCATGATTACAGTTAGTTTATGCTTAAGATACTTTGGGAAATCTTGTAATTATTGGAAATGCTATAGTACTCTATATTTTGTCGAGTGACGACTTTGTATTGTAAACGAATACTTTTATCAGTATATATGTGCTTTTCTGTATGCCCATGGAATCTAGTCTTTATTACTCTTTAAATATCGAAATGGAAAGAGGTGTTGACAATTTCATTTTACTGTCGATTTGTATTGTAAATTTTTGTGGATTTGGACTGTAAATACATAGGGTTTTATTAGGAAAAAGAAACAATTACACAAAATATTTCTTAAAGAAACAAGTTATGACGCTTTTTTGGGAAAGTACCATAGGAAGTTATTTGTTTTATAAAAAAATAGAGAAACAAGCTATGACGCTTCTCAAAACCCATAATATTCTTAAAAATAAGCGTCATTTATTATGTTTTTTGTAATAGTGTTAACTAAGTGCAGACATGCTCTATGGTTTTATTTATAAGGCTAGGTGGGAATGATTTTCTGGGTTCTATTTATAGTGGTATGTCATTGACTTTTTCTTATAAATTTACACATTTGCCCCCTATTAAGTGTTGGTTTATGTTATTATAATAGAGACAAAATATGTATATTTAATAGGCGCAAAATTGAAAACCTATTAAATTTTAAGGAAGAGTTAATGACTTTTAAGTGTTTTTTTTTTTTTTGGGTTACAGACAAATATGTTTTAAGTGTCTTATAAGTAGAATAAGATAAGTACAATTTTACCCTAATTTATTATTTTATAGATTGTTATCTTTTTGGATTTCTCCGTTATTAAATAAGGGTAAAATTAGACCACTATTAAATTTTTTTTACAAATCTGAAATATTAGAATTTATTTTACAAAATATTTATAGCTAAAATTTGCGATTTCAGGTTGTAATTTGTTGTTTTCCCTGGAAGAAACTAATACAGAAAAAGGTGTTGGGTGCGTTAAACCCAAAAAATCATGAAGCTACGTGAATCATAAATGAAATATGAAACATATGAAAGAAAATCGCAATGTGAACAGTAAGAAAAAGAGGAGAAAATTAAAAGCGATGGTTTCTGATTCTGGAGGCTGCGAGGTTATACGTTGCATAATAATCCATTGCATGAAAAGTAAAATAAAAATAAGAGTAAAATACTCTAATTACCAAGATAATTAAATCCGGACCGGTTAGTGAACCGGTCGGGGTACTGGGTCAAGGGTCAGTGGGTCAGACTGGAGTCAAATGTGAGCTAAATTGGGACCAAACTGGTGAGAAATAGAATATTTTAAACTTATAGTATGAAATTATAAAGGAAAAATTTTAAAAAAATATATTTTTTAAAAAATTAAAATTAAAAATTTGACCCGGACCGGACCGGTTTAAAGACTGGGTCGCCAGTTTCCAGTCCAGTTTGGCTAGGCCGGTCCGGGTTAGATAACCCTACTAATTACCTTTCAGTTTGATTTTAATTACATAGACCTCCTTTGAGTTTTGAAAACCCATATAGATCTCCCTTAAAATTAAAATGTATGTTACACAAACTTCCCTTATGTTTTGATATTCTATTTTCATCTACCCAAATCGTTAGTTGACCGTTAAGTTCAACTTTTAGACTTTTCTTTTATGAAAATGCCCCTATTTAACGTTAGAATTATTTAAACATATATATACTCCCAAATTTTAATTCTAATAGATTTTTCAAATTTCTAATATGTTAGCAATTTATTAATTTTGATATTATAAAATTTATTATTTTAATTTTTAACCATATTTATTGAAATTTATTTATTTTTAGTTTCTTAAATGACTATATATATATAGAACACTTTTTTTTATATCAAATATAATAAACTATATATATAAGTTTGAGAGATTGAATAAGTCATTTATATTTATAATATCATATTTTTTCTACAAACATTTAAAAAACTTACTCAATTTTTTTAAAATTTGTGATATTTATAAGCTGTCAATTAAAATTGGGGATTTAGTATTAAGGGTAAATTAGTAAATGAATTTTATTTTTTATTTTTTAAATAAAAAAAATATATTTTTAGAATCTTGTTTGAATATTCTTAATGGAGTTAATGATTTAGGCTTAAGTGTATATTTTCAAAATAAAGAGGATGTCTGTGTAATTAATACAAAACAGAAAAGCTACATAGATCTTTTAATATAAAATATTTGAAAAATCATACAAAATTAAACCTTGAACTTTTTTTTCATAAGACATCAAAACGTCACTCATTTTACATAGAATCTGATGATATAAAAGGAAAAAAAAATTGGGAAGAGTTGGAAAAATGGGGGGAGAAGACACCCCCTCCTATCTCAATGAAGGTTGACATTGTTGTAAATAATGTTTGTGGGTGTGTCTCAGAAAGAACCTCACAATGCATGAGATTGTGGGGTCTAATATAAGTAATAACAAATGATCTTGGAATAGTAAATGGACCAAAAAGAGGAATAGGCTTACACGACAACAGGCCACCAGAAATGTAATTGAAATTCAGCAAATTGCCCCCCTCCTTGTATGCGAGTTAAACACAGTACTAGGCACTTTTTATATAAAATATCCGTTTAATTAATCCGTCACTCTAATAACCCTTACGAGTCTTCAATGTTTGTAACCAACGTCTTTAATCATCATTAAGTGTGTTAATGATCATGTAACCGTCCATTTAATTGTACTTATACGCATTAACTAATGAGTTCATTAACTTTAAATGTGTTTTAAGTTTGCCCAATGTTATGATGATTCATGGCCTATAAAAAGGGCATGAGACCGAAGGTTTGATGATCAGCTCAAACCTTCAAGCAACTTCTCTTTTCCACCTCTAGTGTTTTTTGTAATATCCCAAATTTTGAGACTTGGGTTTAGAGAATAAGCCTGAGATTAGTGGACTGCTAAGCCTTGGTTTAGCAAGAGTCCAAATTGTGATTAAGAAATATGAAAATGAGTTAATGGTAATTCTAAGTGAATTTCCATAATCAGGGGCAAAACGGTAAAGTTGCCGACCATTTGATTGGTTGCCAAAGAGGAAACTCATTGGTAGCTTCAAGATCAATGGCTAGGATTGATTGGTGAAGTTGAGTATGGGGCATAATCATGTGTATGTGTGTGCATGTGAGCCCATGGGAGTTGGAGTGAGATGGTGACAAGTGGCAAAGTGTGGACCCTTGGATGAGGCATAAGTGATGTGTGGTACATCATCATCATCTCCATCTCCTCTCTTTCTCTCTCTCGTTTTCTCTCTCTTCCTTCCCCCATTTTCGCTGGTCATGCTTGGGAAAGAGAAAGGAAAAACTGAATTGTGAGGTAAGCAAATGACCTCTTTAGCTCAAACTCTCTTCCCCAATGTTAATCCTTGAGTTGAGAGCTTCAATTTGATGATTGTAGCTTCTCCATTGGTGGTGATTTGAAGATCACGAAAATATGAGGTGTGGAGAATCAAAGAGGGTCTTTGAGAAAGTTGATAAGGTATGTGAAACCAATCCTTCTATCTATGTTTCATTGCCAAATGATTAAGTTGGTAATTTCTGGAATTATTGCCCTAATTGTGAAAATATGGGTAATGGGTAGTTTGGCATGTTATGGTTATAGAAATGGTATCTTAGAGTGAGTTTGGAATAGATAGATTGATTGGGGATTGAAATGATTGAAGTTAGTGATTTTGGAAAAATGATGATTGTGATGCCCTAGACCAAAGCATGTTAATGGAATGGGAATTGGGTAATTCTGTTGATTCCATTGAATTCAGTGAGTGATTTTGTGTGGGAATAGCTTTGGTAGAGGTTTTGGGTCCATTTGGATCAATTGGGCAAGAGTTAGGAAAATGTGGTATGTTTGCTGCGTTTTCTGGAATCTGATGGATTCACTCGAGCAGACATGGGTGTGCTCGAGTGAAGGATGAACATTGCTCGAGTGAGGGAGATCCTGCTCGAGTGATATGAGAGTTTTCCCTTTGTACTTTGAGTTGCACCTGGGATTTTTATGAGTGATGCTCGAGCATACGCTTTGTGCTCGAGTGAGCGAAGAATATGCTCGAGTGAGCTGGGTTCTGCTCGAGTGAAGGTGTAAGCCCAGAGTTGAGGATTGCTCTCGGGTGGATACTCGCGGGAAAGAGACGCGAGTGTGCTTTCTCACTCGCGAGTATGGGGTATGTGCTCGAGCACATATGGCTGTGCTCGAGTGAGCCTGTGCCTCGGGTGAGAGTGGTGCTCTCGGGTTGTCACTCGTGGCGTTGTGCTCGCGGGTGCTCGAGTAAGGCATTTGGCCTTGTGCTCGAGTGAGGTTGGTGTGCTCGAGTGAGATTGTGCCTCAGGTGAGGGTTGTGCTCTCGGGCATGTGCTTTCTGTCTTCACTCTCTCTTGTGCTCGAGTACTGTCCGTACCAATGCTCGAGTGAGAGCATTTGTGCTCGAGTGATGTCCGTACTTGTGCTCGAGTGAGAGCATCTGTGCTCGAGTGAGGCAGTGAAAAATATCAAGTTTAAGTGTTCAAAAGGGGATCTTTGGGGATAGTCTTCCAACCCTTTAGAGCTATGGATTGAGGTGTTTAAGGGCACTTAAAGGGCAATAATGATAACCAACTTGAGTGTCTAAAAGTTAAGGAATTGGAAAAGGGATTAATCCTATGTCCTTGATTTTGGTTATAGGATTTGATGATTTCCCTGAACGTGAGCAGCCGGAGCTGGAGCTTACGTGGAAAGGGTAGGGAACTTACCTCTCCTGCATGTATTGATAATTGTATTTGTGTATTGATGCATGTTATTGCCTTGCGTGATTATGTGAAACATATGAGAATGATTGTAGCTCTGTTTCTATTTATACTATGGCCATGAGTATGTTGTGTGAACATTGAGCATGCGGATATATCATGATGTGAACATGAGTTATTGTGATGCAAGCATGTCATGCATTAAATACTTATCTTGCATGCATATTGGTATCTGTTTCCTACTGAGATTCCCCAGAATCTCACCCTCCCCTATCAACATTTTAGACAGGGAAGGAAGATTGAGGATGAAGCAAGCATCCAAGGACGAAGAGGACTCGTTTTGGGTGAGAGCTTAGCAGTTGGTTATCATTGCGTAAATGAGAATATGTATTTGTTTATATGGATCAATACTGGAGTATGTATTTGAGTAGGTTGTGTAATCCCTATTGGTTGAGTTGTATGGGCTAATGTGCCCTATGATTATTGAGCGAAGATATGATTCCGGAATTGCCGGGAATTTATATTGCGTACTCTGATAATTATATAAATGTAATTTATCTTCGCATAGTAATTATATTCGGAGCGTAAATATGAGACCATGTGTTAGAATGATTTCGAAATGTATTTGTGAAAACCCCGTCTGGTTGATGGGATTATAAAGGTTGTTTTGTCTTATTGGTCTCTATTCCACGCTAATCGCGTAATCCGGATATTAATTACGGCAGGGGGTTACATTTTTACCTTGCTGAGTTCTATTATCTTCCGTAGTTTTATTCACTCTGTTTTTATAGGAATTGTTTGTTTAATCCTGGAGAGTGTCACTTCTTATTTTCCGGTAGTTGCGGAATAGCTCTTAAAGACAATATCTTCGGGCAAGACTCCAATCAACTTTGTTATTTGCAAGCGTTGCTGTCAATAGGATCAACATGACACTAGGGAGGACTTGAAAGGTTTACTGAATTGCGTGATGATTTAAGAACTACCGCCAACAGATATCCCTCCTGAACAACCTGACACAAATAAATGTTGTAAGATCCCAAAATTTTGTCAAGATGTTTGAAGTTTATAATGGAGGATTAATTAAAGAAAGTCTCTCGAAGTTAAAATTAATGAAACGAAGGGGAAAAGTGCAACAGCTTGCTGAATTAAAACTAAGTTACATACCTTAATTGAGTTAAATTGTTTGATGGATTATTTGAAGGATCAAATGACATTTATTTTGAAATGAAACTTTTATATTTGAAAAGAGACATTTCAATATTTTCTTGTAAAAGGACAATTAATTTAGATTAAGCAATATGAACATAGTTTGGGCTCACCACCAAATTTAACTTGGTACATCAAACAAGCAAAGAGGACTTGCGAGTCAGCTTAAAGGAAATATGCCATAGCCCATCCTTAGTGTTTGAAGGAGCCCTGACGATAGGAATAAAGGCTTGATGGTGAATTAAGGTTTGAATCCCGTTTGTAGAAGTGCCTACATTTAGTACCCGACAGTATCTCGAATAAGATTGTCTTCAATAGAATGATGTCTATGCTTAGCCAAAAAAAAAAAAAAACCAATAAACCGTTGGTTGATGGTAAGTAGCTTCACCCTTGTATGGAAGAGAAAAGAAGTTCGAATCCTGAGAAGTGCACTTATTAGGTGAGACAAAAACCCTTTATGCTTTAAGCCTTAAAAGGGATTATATCCTTAATCATATGAAAAAAAAAGACCAGGACCCTACATAACAAAACATAAAGCACCGACCTCTTGAAGAAGGAAACAAATATGAGCAAAAAAAAAAAAAAAAACAAGAAGAAGAAGAAGGAAACAAATGGTATGGAGCTCTGTGTGTGTGTATATAGATAATAAATTACTTAATAAGGAGCTCCAAACATGAGTATAATAAAAGGAATAAAAGCTGGAGATAACGTGGCCACAATGAAATCACTACTACGTATATCCCAGATTTGATTTGAAAAGCAAATGAAAGGTTTAGCATTTAGTTAGAAACAAAACCCCCTGTAATATGATCGGAAACAAATTAAATTTCTTATAGTCAAAATTCATAATTTTTTGAAGTTTTATGAGAGATTATGAATTTCTAAAATTTATTAATAAAAGGAATAGTGTTTTGTAATATCTTCACTCCACTTTTTTTTTTTGGTTACATCACCTGCAATATTTCTATGCGCGCGCGTATATATTATATTTAGATAGAAATAAAATATATTTGTTATTTTGTTAGAATATTTTTTAGATTTATTAATTTTAAATCACCAATAATAAACATATAATGATACTTAACTTTTAGGGAAAATCCCATAATAAGACGGTTGAATTACTTATATTCTAAATTGAGTTGATAAATTTGATAAATCCTAAATTAGGCCAGATGTTCTAAAATAAGATTTTAAAATTTGATAATTTTACCTTAATATCCCTAATTTATTCTCTCTAATCACTTTACCCCTCCCATCCACTATTTCCTAGGGGTGAGCATGGTGCCCAGTGGCCCGGTGCGCCCACGCTAGCCCTACAAAAAATTGCCCAGCCCAGCCCTAAAAAAGTGGTCCGAAAAAATTTTGGGCAGCTTTGGGCGGGCTAATAATCGGGCAGGGCCGGGCATCGGGTAAGGGGTGTTGCCCTGCCCACTTGGCCCTGCCCTGAAAGTTATTTTCATTTATTTAAAATATAAAATTTAATATCAATTAAATATTATTTCATATATATTTTTTTATTTAAAATATATATTGTCTATTGTATAATACTCTTCTGGTCCTTTCTTTTTTGCCCTACCTACTAAACACTATTTACAAGTAGATTTCTTCCTTTCTTCTTTACTTTGTGATGTATTAAATTATAGTTGCTTTTTATATTTTTTTCCAGATACTTCATCATTTGATCAACTTTTGGGACGTTGAATTGATGCAAACTACTTTGACTTCACAGCTTTAATTACAATCGTTTTATTTCCTTATTTATAATGGATTATGGATATTTTTTAATTTTAAAGTATGGATATTTGTTAA
This sequence comes from Inga laurina, assembly GCA_963855925.1. Classification (NCBI taxonomy): domain Eukaryota; kingdom Viridiplantae; phylum Streptophyta; class Magnoliopsida; order Fabales; family Fabaceae; genus Inga; species Inga laurina. Next base: position 23,393,368 of record OY979707.1, read on the forward strand.
GACATACGGTATTTTTTAAATTTGAAGACTTAAGTTGTAGACTTATTTTAAAATATTCCAAAATGTGTAATCATCGAATGCATTTGAAATTTATATTAATTAGGGTGAAGTTAAGATATATGATATTGGTAATCATAAGAATGTTTATGAAATTTACACGGAATTATTTTTTTTAATATATGGATAAGACAAGGTGTTATCACTTGGACGGGGAAGCCCACCCTGCCCAACCCACCCTTGCCCAGCCCAAAATAGTTAGGGCTTTTAACGGGCAGGGCTGGGCATCGGGCTGCAAAATGCAGCCCGTTCATCCTTTGGGCAGGGCAGGGCATCGGGCAGGGGTCTCACCCTGCCCAACCCTGCCCATACCCACCCCTACTATTTCCTATTCAACACTATTTGCAAATGACTTCACATTGCAGACCACTTCTTTCTCTTAGTCTCTTGGTGGAAAAAGCTTGCCTCTTGGCAGCCTTTGCAAGGTGAAGATGGAGATGGTCACTGGAAAATCCAATTGGAATTTCAAAGATGAATCCAATATTTTCTCGTTGTTGATGTGAATTGGGTCAGGAGAAGAATTACCTGAAATTCTTGATGATTTATTAGAATATGGGAAGGATTTTGTGAGAAGGTGTTTGATGAAGGATCCCAAAAAAAGATGGATAGCGGAGAAGCTCTTGGAGCATCCCTTTTTGGCCGACAAAACTATTTCATTAGAGCATATCAAAGAATCGTCGACGTCTTCAAGAAGTCACTTCAATTTTCCAAACTAGGTTTCCAACGCAACAACTTCAACCCTAAATTCACCGGAATCTAATGACTAGTGCGAGTGGAAATCAAAATTTAGATCTTCGTGCCTAACCAGTACCTATTCGCTGGAGGATAGGCTACGAGAGTTGGTGATGATTCAGACGCCAAATTGGTCGAAATGTGACAGTTGGGTTTGTGTTGGATAGGAGTAGAAATTTTCTTGTAGCTAGTGGCAGAGATTGAGGGGTCGAAGATCCAGTGGATTCTTTGATACAATTCTTAAATGTTAATATCTGACTGTAAATACCAAGTACATCAATTGATCATATTAATTTTTTCTCATGTCGAATGTGACCCTCTGTATAATACCATTACATTCCACCAAGCCACCCTTTTTGAAACAGTATTTTTTTTTTATAGCAGTTGTAAAAGATGATAATTGAGGTTTGAGCGCATACATATCACCAACGCAACGATTCTCTATGTCTGAAACAAAGGGATAAACATATTTAGGATATGAGCTTGGTTCTTGATGAGGCTACATTCCCATGGGTGGTGGCTGCAATTTGGGAGAGAAGTAGTAATTAGATGAGAGAATTAAATGAAGGGCATCAACGTAAAATTATCAAATTCTAAAATCCATTTTTAGGACATCTAACCTAATTTAAGATATGTTAAATTTATTAACCTAATTTAAAATATAGGTAATTCAACCGTCTTTTAAAGAAATTTTCCCTAACTTTTATAAAAATATAATATTTATACAATCGTTATTATAAATTTTTATTTTAAAAATTATTCAAAGGAAATTAATTATTATATATATTTTAAAAAAAATTAAATTAACATTCTTTTTTTGTTACATAAATTAACATTCTTTAAATGTGTGTGAGGATGCATGTGAGAACCTGGTCCCTTGGGTCTTCTCGCCAGCGGCTCCGCCACTTGGGACACATATTTGGGCTTAAAACTTGTGATTATCAGAAAAGCCCAAGCGGATGGTAGAGATTGTGAAGATTGGTGCTTCATCATAGAGGATACACCCATAATAAGTGGAGGAAAAAACTAAAAAAGAATTTTATTTTTTTTATTTTTTATTTTTTAGTAATGACGAGCAAATTAAGAACGGCATACTATGAGAATTGGCGACCAATTGTTATGGGGTGAAACGTTCTAAGTAGGCGAATTGATTCAAAGTTCCCTGAAAGTAGGTGTTGGGGAGCTTGAGAGCTCCATGATGCTTGGACCCTGTTGTATAATCTTAAAACTGTGTTATTTTCCATAGTCTAAAAAAATTATTAAAGCTAAATATAGTGACGTTATAAAATCAAACCTTTTTGTTTACATAGGAAAGGAGGAAGAGAGGGAGGGAGTTGTATCCTTTGAATCGGGTCATGTTTTGTGGATGGTTAGAAATCAACACCATTTGACTGGAGGTTAATATTAAAAAGCTATATTTTTCAAGAAATGCATATTTAAAGTTACCCATGTTGTAAAATACTAATTAAGGTGGATGTCCATGAGCTCCCAACTCTTGACCTTTCATTTTCTACATCCTATAACCTCTCCAATGAATGATCTTTAGGAGTTTTCATGCACATAACTCAAAGGTTACAATGTGTGCACTCATGAGGATTAAAGTTTGCCATTTACTTTGTGTAACTCTTAGTTGTGATTGAGGGCCTATAAATAGCAAGGTTCTGAAACTCGGACCGGTCACTGAACCGGTCAATGTACTGGGTCAAGGGTCAGTGGGTCAGACCGGAGTCAAACCGGGCTTAGACCGGTGAGGTATAAAAAATTAAAAAATAATTTCAACCAATAGAGCAATACTTGCAGCAAGAATCCCGACCAAATGACAATGACAGAAAGTAAAACTAAGGATATCTATTAATCAACTACTGTATTATAGTAAGAGAAACAACAAAAATTTGCCAGATTTGTCAAAGAAAAACCAAGACACAGATTTTAAATTCTGAATATCTGGAAACTATGAAAGAAAGCGACAACCTATTTTAAATTCTGAGAGTGAGAAGTGAGAAATTGAGAATTGAATTGAGAAAGCGAAGACCTCAGTTTAGCCATTCAGGTTTTTTTTTTAAAAAAAAAAAATTCGATTGGTTCAGCATTCAGAAGAAAAAAAAAAAAAAAAGTGACCCGAGTTGACTCTCTAACCCAGCCGGGTTAGACCGGTTTAGCCAGGTCACACCGGGTTGACTCAGTATGACCGGTTCAGTGGCAAACCGGACCGGTTTTCCGGCCGGTTCGGCGGTTTCCGGTCCGAACCGGCCGGTCCGGTCCGGGTTTGCAAACCATGATAAATAGAGTACTATGTACTACACTTTGTTTATATCCAAATGAATAAGAATCACTCCCTCCTTGCTCTTTATTGTTCTCTTGTATTTCTTCATTCCCTTCATCTTAATCTCTTATACTTTCTTGTTTTTATAATACGTTATCAGCACGAATTCGCTCAGAAGACCTATGGTCTAATTTTCTATCTCTTCTACTCTCTAACTTTCTCATCTCCATACTATGTTGTATATTATTTTTATGCTATTTATTTTTATCCATCCTTTTGTTATCTTTTACATATATCTAGGATAATCTAAGCCATTATATGGAATTAAATGGACTCTTTTACCGATTGTTTTATACATCGGGTTCCATGGCTAAGATTTGAGATTATATTATCCTTCATAAGTTTTCTTTCCTGTCACTTTTATTTATCGTTTTCCATTAATCTATTATTATGCAAAATTTATATTTATTTATTTTATATTCTAGCATTCTTGACATTTTATGTTATATATTATTGCTTGTTTCTTTATTTTATGTCATTTATTTCATCTTTTTTTTTTATTGTTATTTTATTTACATTTATTTTATTTATGTTAATATATTATTGTTATATCATTATATCAATCTTTTATTTTCATTTGTTTATTATATTACATTAACATATAATAGTATTATATATGAGCATGTAATGTGGTTTATATGATCATGGGCTTATCTATTATTTATATTTGATTATGAATTTGAATTTATTTAATTTATTTTCTAGTATTTTGATTTTATCGAGAGACCAGAAGCCATAATATTCTTAATTTCGTGATCAGATGACCAGAAGTCACATCACTTTTGTAATAACTCTTATGAAAAAGAATGCTATTGGTTTCATTAAGTTGCAAGATTGACAAGAATAATTTTGGCACTTTGATGATTTAATTGTTACAAATATCAAAGCCCTGAAGGCTAAAGGTTCAAATATCAAACTAAACAAAGATTTTTGCTGTGGTGTGGTCCTGAAGACCAATATTTGGAGAAATTGATGATGCTATTGAAAGTAAAGAACATATGTAAGACTGAAAATAAACATGATCACATTGCATTTGTGGAATTGATAGTTGAAAGTTAAGAATACTTTGTCTTAACTATTGAATTACAATCATGGAAATAATAACATTTCTAAGGCGATTAAAATTATGAGCAAATATCATACTATGACTAGAAGTCATATGAATAGAAAAAAAAAAAGGTATAATATGACCAGAAGTCATATAGACTCATATGTATCAATTTATTGAAAATAAAGATCAAAATGATTGTGAAGCCAGAAAGACCATGAAATATTGTGAAAAATATCAAAAATAGTTATGATGCTTAAAGCAATAAGTTACGGAGAAAAATATCAAAAATAGTTATGATGTTTAAAGCAATAAGTTACGGAGAAAGATGATCAGCTTGTATAGCCAAAAGAAATAATTGTAAGCCCTGAAGGCTATATAATAATTACAAACCCTGAAGGCTATATGATTTTGATTCTTTATATTTAAATTTAAATTGATTGTAATTAATTTGTGAGAGAGAAATTATTATTTAACACTGTGATATCAACATGAGTGATATATGAAATCAAATAGATAAAAGGGTAATGATTGGTCATTTTAAAATTTCAGTATAGTGCCAATTTATTTACAAATTTAAAAATTATTAGTAATTATTGATATATTTTGATTTCATGGCCTTTAAGGATTCTAACTACCTCATGGTTAATCCTTATAACTCCCATATCAAATGGTTTTCAATATTTATTCATATAACCTTCAATTATAAAGTTAAGTTGTTTAATTACCTTCTTTATGTATAATTGTACAATTTATTTGTAATTTTAAGTATATTGTGTATGTGAATACTATTCATACATCAATGGAGTTTACCACCTCTATTTTCTTCTTGGGACTTGTATTTCTCTGTTGCACCAAAGATTTCCCAACAAACATGCAACTCATATACCTCAACATCAAGGTACTTTCTTTCATTATTAGTCATATTTTTCATTTTAGCCTTGTCTTCCATCTCTTTTCTCTTCTTGAGCACTATTATGTTGCCTTACATATATATGCACTTTTTCTTAATTCCAAACTTTCATTATTGAAAGGCATACAAATACTCTTCAATTTGTATTTTATTTTAGTATTGATAATGTATTGCCTCATTTCCCAATTCATTGTATTAACATTTCTTCTACTCCTTAGTTTTTTATATGATATGTGCAAGTTTCATACATTAATCATGATATAATATATAATATGATATATATTGGAATCAAATTAGTTTTATGTGACATTTGTGAAGGAAAAAAATCATCTGTCATATTTGAATTAAGAAAGTGAGAATTTATTTAATTTTATGAGAAAATTCATAATGAATAGTTTATGATTTGTTAGACAAAATCATTTTCGGAATATGCATGAATTATATATATAGTGCAAGTCAAATTTATGGATGATCAAACAGTAAGGAATATTTGAAAGAAAACTATGTATATAATAAGTATTTATTATTTTATATTATAATGCATTTGTCTTTACATTTCTCTCAAATTAATTTTAGCCCATAAACATTAGAATTCATTGCAATAAGATCTTTATGTATTTTGATTATGGATCTCCTCATATTTCTTTATGTAGTGAAAAATTGTAAACACTTCATATTTTAAACATGCATCAAAAGAGGCAAATTGAAGCATATTATTATTAATAAGTGGCAAAATTATATGCAAGAATATATGTTAGTTTCTGAAGAACATAAATGTAACAAAGTCGATATAGTTCCTGAAGAACTAATATAGTTTTTCTTAAATTCTATGGGCAGAAGAAGAATTAATTAAGAAAAGTTATAACCCATAGATTTACATTAGAGTTTTACTTTATTACAGGGTTTAAATGATAACCCAATTGACTGAAATCCATGATTAGTTATGAGTTATGAAGTACTTGAGTTTTGAAATGAAAGATATATTATTAGTTTGTTATATACAAATTTATCTTTGAAATAGAGAAATAAAGAAAGTATATTTATATGACTCACACTTGAGGGGGAGATTGTTAGAATATAAGTGTGAGTTAATATTAAAAAGTTTTACTCATATACTTCTTCACAAAACCTATTGATCTCTGAAAAATGGATGTCATATTGACATTTTATATAAATACTTATGGAAATTGAAAAGTTTTGTTGTTGGTTAAGCAACATGTCATGGTAAACCAGTAGTTTACTTATCCAAACAAATATATTGTTGGCACGACTTGTTTGATTCATTCGAGTCATATATAAAAGATTATGTGTGACATCCATTGAAGAACTAGAAGATTCTTCATAAATAGCCAACATATTATATAATTTAAGAGTTATCATGTGCTGCTTGTTCTCAAAGAAATTTGATTATGAGAGTATCACAAGTTATGATTTAGAATGTATTTCTATATTTCTGGAAATAAATAAACTCATGTATGAGCCCATTCAAATATCATGTAAACCATATCAATGTTCAATAATTTTGACAGATGCATCTATAAGATGGTTACATGTGATATTACTATTAGTTTGTAACCTGAAGTTTGCAAGAACGTTTGAATAAATTATTATGTTAAGCGCGATTTCCAGATTATACGATTCATTCATTGAAGCCTCCATAAATAGCTAGACTAATACTTATGAGAACAAAATTTATGTTTCAATGTTGGCATATTTAATCTTACATATTGCAGTACTTATACTAGCCAACCAAATTCTCCCGATAAAATTGGCTTTTGGTCAGAAGTCAAGTATATTCCATCTTAAAAAGTTTGAATGCGCATTCCTATTGATTCACTACAATGCACATAGATGGATATTTAAAGGAAATTGAGATAAATGTTGTGTAAGAACCTCCTCCTTCTTGTTTGTCTCTAAATGAAACAAAAGGATGTTTCTAATGGAAACAAATGGATTTAGGAAACTTATACTGCATGATTAGTCGATTGTCATTTGACAAAGTTTTCCTAACATGAGGGGGAGAAATTAAATAGCTGGAAAAGAAAAGAAAAAGAATGCATTATTACTATCAAATATAGATCCTCGAATATAACAATATGAACCAGAAGTTCATTTGGTTTGCATTCATGAAATATTACATAAAATCTGCCAGATGCAATTACTGATCTAAATGGGAATTACTAAATCTCATATTCCAGCTATAAGTGGTCTAATCAGCATAAATGAAAGTGAGACATGCCTGAAGTATGAGAGAATAATCAGTTCCAAAAGAAAAAAGAAAGAAGAAAATAATCAAGATAATCATATTAAGGAGGCAGACACTCTAGAAGAGGTCAATACATAACTACTTGTAGAACCCTCAAAAGAGGTTCAGGTACCTGAAAGTAATAAAGAGATCTCAATGAATTATGTCACAACAAGAAAAATGGAACTGAAAAGATAAAGTTGTCGACAACAGTTTTAGTAATAATATCATGTGATCAAATGAGGATCTTATACATAAATATGTCGGTAGAAAAAAGGTGATTGGCCAACTGAAGAAGGGGACATGACGCAATGAAAAATGTTCTTTCAGGATGTGAAATTTATGGACCTGTAGTCCAAAACATTTGAAATATTAAGTTATTTGTGATATATGAATATTCATGTGAAAATAAAGATTTTTACTAGGTTTAATGATGATTATAATGAGGTACAACATTTGGTAGTGGATACAATAATTGTTGCATATATTATTAGTTTGGCAGTATATGTGTAACCCCCTCCGTAATTATATCCGAAATACGGGATTAAAATGAAATAGAGACCAATAATAATCAAATAACATTTACTGACCCATCACATGATGGGGTTTTCAAAAATACCTTTCGAAATCATTTATAAACTTGGTCTCATATTCACATTTCGAATACAATTACTACGCGAAGATAAATCACATTTATATATCAGAGTAAGCAATATAAATTCCCAGCAATCCCGGAATACATATCTTCGCTAACAATCATAGGGTACATTAGCCCATACAACTTCACAAATAGGGAATTACACAACAAATCTCAATATCCGAAAACAATTATCCAAATATACATCCCAACTAAGAGAACCAACTACCAACTTCAATCCCGAAGGAGTCTTCATCGCCCTTAGCTGCTCGCTATATCCTTGATCTACTACCCTGTCTGGAAGGTTAGTAGGGGAGGGTGAGATTCGAGAGAATCTCAGTAGGGAAACATTATCAATATGCAGGCAAGATAAGTGTTTAATGCATGACATGCTTGCATCACATAACTCATGCACACATACAATGACAAATCTATAAGCTCAATGCTTCGAACGATACACATATGGCCATAGCATATATTGAAACATAGCTTCAAATCATTCATACATATTCTACATTATCAAGCAAAGCAATAACATGCGTCAACACATTAATACAGTTATCAGAGCATGCAGGAGAGATAAGTTCCCTACCTCCAGTCCTTGCTCCTCGATTTGCGTGCCAGCAACTCGGGGATTCACATTCAATCATACAATGTCAAATATACTATTTAGACACTTCCATAGTGTTTCTGGGGGTTATATGAGGCTATATTGAAAATTTACTAAAATACCCCCGGGGACCCGGTCGGGCCCCGCTGTACCCGGTCCGGCTGTACTTTTCTTGAAATTTTGACATGGGCTATTCTGACATATTTTCGCCCAAGGAATCCATTTCCGGACTTGGAATTATCAAATTCAATGTCAATTTACAAATTTACCCTTGGCAGCCCCACCTTAAGGGTTTCAGGGGCGTTTTCGTAATTATGCTTTTTCGGCCTTTTCCGAAAAAGTGCCCAACTGTAACCCCACCTAATTTTCGCTCCTGAACTCAATGGAATCATAAAATCATTGAAAATCCATCTCTAACCCCTCCAAACTAGGCTTGGCCGAAATTCTCAATTCCCCGGGAAAAATTGGGGTTTTTCGGTTTCGGCTGCGTAAACGCGTTCCTTTCTACTCCTAACCACTTTATTGACTATTCCATTAGGTTAGAACTACCATTTAGTATCAATTTGGGCAGCATAACAGCCCCACAAACCCATTTTCCATTTTTAGAACCAAAGACAATCCGGTGAAATTTCACCGATTAAATTGTCTATAACAGCCAGAATAGTCAATATGCAAGAGTTTAGAGGTTACCTCAAGCTCCCACTAGCTTTTCCTTCTTGTGGCTGAAAACCCTAACTTCAAAACACCAAAAGAGGAGCTTCCAAACCTTAAAGAACATAAAGGAGTAGCTTAGGATCGGAGTTATACACGTTAAGAGCTAGATCGTCGGAGAAATCGGCTTACCTTGCGAGATTTCTTCCTCTTTCTCTCTCTAAAGATCTCATATGCTCTCTCTCTATTTCAGCTGGTTGCAGCGTCATAAATGAGGAGGAAGAAGGAAAAAAACGTTTAATAACATATCCCATGCTGATGTCATCAATGTAACATGATGATGTCATAATTCTCAATTTTCGGATTTTTGGCAGATTTCTGACCAAACTTTGCAAAATCATAACTAATTCTAGAAATATCGAAATGAAGTGATTCCAAAGCCAAATGAAAGGTATTTAAGTCCTCTTTATTGGAAAAATATGATCCGTTACTAGAAATCACCACAAAATTCCAGAATTACACAAATTTCATCACTGCCCCAAAACAGAGTCCATTTTCGACCTCAAACTTTGGACAGTCATATCTCCCAGTTCCCACAACGAAATGGCACAAATTATATGTCCATTTTGAAGCTTGGGATGTGGACTTTAAGACTGGAAAGTCTCATAATTTTATGACATTATTTGCCTAGTCAAAACATCCACACGAGAAGACTGGCCATACAGAATTCACACTGGACAGCATTTCCAGTTTTGCAACCAATGCGTCCAATTCAATTTAAATCAATTCCAATGATTAAATACCACAACATGACACCATTTCCATCACAATATCCCATTCAATTCTTCCCTCTATTCTAAGTCAATTTGGATGTTAATCCACAATTGAACTCAAATACAGGGTTTTGGCGTTGCTCACAACACACACGAATCATATTTGAGTGCCAAATCACATCATATTCTCCAAAAGGGTTATTTATCACTAACCACATCCACTTTTGGACTCATTAACCCTTAATCACAATTTGGGATCTTGCTAAACCAGGGCTTAGCAATCCACTAATCTCAGGCTTATTCTCTAGCCTCGAGTCTCAAAATTCAGGGTATTACAATATGCAAACAAAATAATGCGTCTATTAGATATCATTATATATAGCATATGCATATGGATAGTGAATATTACATGAGAGTCTTTGAAGGATCTAATATGCCAGAAGCATATACAAGAAAATCATTCTATATATAAAATATTGTGCGAGTTTGAAAATAATTCAAGCATATATAATTGATTGAAAAATATATTGAAAAATGAATAATTTTACATTTTACTTGACTTGTAAATCAAGTCATCAAATGCATCAATAATTTCAAATCACATATTTTTATCGTGGTGAATTTTCTTGTAAATATACATTGAATTTAATGGTCCAGAAGTACCTTATACTTTATGAGAATATTTTTGTAATATGCTAATATTGTATCTATTATGATTTTATTTATAAAAATTAGTTCTTGCAAGTGCACAGTGGATAACAAAAATGAGATTTGGTGTGATAGTCCTATTAACATATTATATAATATTATTTTGTTCAAAACAAACTGAATATGTGGATGTAAGATATATTTTGATGATTTTCAGAATAATTTTTCTTTATAGTTTTCACGATGAATAAGATAAAGGCATAATATACTGATATTTTAGCATATCCAGAAGATATGTAAGAGGAATACATCTAGAAGAATATTCGATGACAATGTATCATTCATAGTTTGGTGGCTAAAAGAATGATATGCTCAACAATACATTAGAAGTGATGTTCTTATCAGGGAAGTAAAAATGATGTTATTATCAGGGGGAGTAAATACGATATTATCATTGTGTGAAATAGAGACCATGCTGTACTCTTTTCCTTAACCAAGGTTTTGTTCCATGGGGTTTTCATGGCAAGGTTTTTAATGAGGCAGTTTCGATTTGTATTGTGTACTCTTTTTCCTTCACTAGGTTTTTGTCCCATTGGGTTTTTCCTAGTAAGGTTTTAATGAGGCACAATATTTTTTTATGGACATCCAAGGGGGAGTGTTGTAAAATACTAATTAAGGTGGATGTCCATGAGCTCCCAACTCTTGACCTTTCATTTTCTACATCCTATAACCTCTCCAATGAATGATCTTTAGGAGTTTTCATGCACATAACTCAAAGGTTACAATGTGTGCACTCATGAGGATTAAAGTTTGCCATTTACTTTGTGTAACTCTTAGTTGTGGTTGAGGGCCTATAAATAGAGTACTATGTACTACACTTTGTTTATATCCAAATGAATAAGAATCACTCCCTCCTTACTCTTTATTGTTCTCTTGTATTTCTTCATTCCCTTCATCTTAATCTCTTATACTTTCTTGTTTTTATAACAACCCATTTGTATTTGCTTAAGTATGAACCTATAACCTCAGGCACAAAAAACACCAACCTAAAATCTAATTTCTAAAAGGACAAAAGATTATCATATATTACAAGAAAAGAATAATAGAAATAAAAATTACTCCTAATTTACGTCATTTTTGTGATATCAAAATGAATTTAATCTATTTGATGATCTACTTGCCTTGGATTGATTCGGTAACAACAAATAAAAAAAATTATGGTAATAAGATATATTGTTTCTTCTACCACTAATTACAAAATGTAAGTGTTAGAGAATAGAAAATATTGAAATAATATAGTTCGGATTCATTTAATTGACTTGACTTTTAAGTAAGATGAGAGAGAAACATCAAACCAAGTGAATTGGAGTTGGAGAAGGCCACTTTTGGTTTTTTGCCAACATTTAAAGAATACATTAAATTTATATGGACATTTTAAGTTGATAAATTAATATTTTCCCCTAACTTTACAACAATTTGTAAACCAGTTCTTAAAATTATTTTCCCGCTTCCAAAACACTCCTTAAAAATGAAGAAAATAAATTAAAAATATGATGTCTAATTCCAAATATACCCCTATTTATGAAATAATATAAGAGAGAGAATGAATAAAAAATATATGAGAGAAAATGAGTAAAAAATATGAAAGAGAATGGGTCGTAAATGATTAAATAAAAGATATTTAGTTGTGAATATGGGATAATTAGTATAAAGATATATATTCAATAAGGATAAAAAAGAAAAAGATATAAGTTTAAATTTTGAGACATAATAAAAAAAAGTTGTTTATATTAAATACCAACCCTAAGAAAGAGAAAATTGCCTTATATTCCAAGGATTGTACGGGCCAATGTCTAATTTAGAGTAAAATGCATGTCAATCGGTGAGCGTGAGAATGAAACTTCTTTTTTTGGGGAAACATTACATTTTATTATCAGAAGAAATATTTATCCAATAAAACTTCTTGCTGCTCATAGTTCCTCAGCATAAACTTCCTAAAAGTTTTTACTCTTTAACCAAAAAGAAAAAAAAAAAGTAAGAAAATCACTTTGCCGGCGGAAAAGAAGCATTCATCTTGTTGGTGCCCCTCCATACATAAGAAAAGAAGCAAACAAAAATCAAAATGTGTTCAATGTTTAAATAATAAACAATGGGAATGTGTAAAGCAATACCAGAATCAAATAGTCAACTCTAAAACACATATTTTGTACCAAAATAAATTCTTAAGTACCGCCAGAATCCTTCCAAATCAGTAGTAACTACTAACTATATATACGAACAAGAACAACAAGATATATTTTTTTTATAAGTAAGGATAAAACTTATTTTAGTTTTTTTAATTTTTTCTTAAAACAATTCAGTATAGTAGCTTTTGAATAAGTTTTAAAGGTTAAATTTTAAAATATCTGTTTGAATAATCATTAAAACTATATTTAAAATGATAAAGTACAGGGTTGAAAAATAGTTTACTCTATTAACGTAATTGTCATTAATGATAACATGCCACATCTCCTCTAATTTTGTAAGACAAAAAAAGAAAAGAAATAAAACATAATAAAAAGCTCTATATTTTTAAAGAACAAATTTTCTTTTTGGTTTTTTAGAATACATAATAAAAAAGACAATACTTAGATTGGGTTCTTTAATAATATCCATTGTTATGTCAAGTTTTCCAATCAAAAATAGTCATATTCCCTACTTTTTGAAATATTATTATATTATTTAACTATAAATTCATATTTCAAAAATAGGATAGATAACCATGTGCGATTATATTAGAGAATTTGTTATATAATAGATATAAGCAATTTGACTTAAGTTTTATCCTAATAAAATTATATTGTCAATTTTTCATTTTTTTTTCAAAAAACAAAAAAGCATTCTGAACACAAAATGAAGCTGACCCTTTTGTTTTCCTTTTTTAAAGGACAGTCTGGTAATTAACAGTTTTAATTCAATTTTTCTCCGTTTCCAGCTGTGTGGAGTCAAATTTGACAGACCAACCCCAAAAGTGATAATCCACACAAATCCAGCATTTTATTAACTTATTTTTAGCTAAACCCTTCAACTTTTGAACTGAACTAAACTAATTAATCTGACGTGTATCAAACCTAAACTAAAACTAAAATCTTAACTAAAAGTCAGTACTATGCAATAAGAGGAAATATAAAAAAACTTCAAACCTTTATATATATATATAATGAAACGTGCTTTCCACAGCATTGTTTTCTTCGTATAAACCCATTTCTAGCTTCCTTTGATCATTTGTAATTTCATTCATCTTCCTTAATTTCTAGATTCCTCACAGAATAATCTAATGGCACCACCATTGGTGGCGCGGCCAGAAGATTCCCCGGCCGATACTAACTCCATTGCCTCCTCCACCACGCCGGATAGAGATTCGATAACACTCCGGCCACCATCTATCTCCTTACAACCAGCAAAGATCAAACAACAGCAAACAAAATCCCACAAACTATTCCGAAAGTTCCGTTCAGTTTTCCGGTCGTTTCCTATCATCACGCCGTCGTCGTGCAAGTTCCCGGTCTCGCTGACGGGAGGCCAGGGAACAGAAAAGCACATTCACGGAGGGATCAGGATCACCGGAACCCTATTCGGTCACCGGAAAGCTAGGGTTAACCTTGCTTTCCAACAAAACCCTAAGTGCCTTCCGTTTCTTCTTTTGGAACTAGCCATTCCGACGGCAAAGCTGATTCAGGACATGGGAACGGGGCTTATGAGAATAGCCTTAGAGTGCGAGAAGCACCCTAAAGAGAAGACGAAGATCATAGACGAGCCGATATGGACATTGTTCTGCATCGGCAAGAAAAGTGGTTATGGCGTGAAGAGAGAGCCCAGTGAAGATGACCTAAATGTGATGCAGTTGCTTCATGCCGTGTCCACGGGCGTCGGCGTGCTCCCGGCTGAGATGGCGGACCCACAAGACGGCGATCTCTCATACATGAGGGCGAATTTTGAGCGAGTCATAGGATCAAAGGACTCGGAGACTTATTATATGATCATGCCCGACGGGAACAATGGCCCTGAGCTCAGTGTCTTCTTTGTGAGGATATGATATTTGAAACCCAGAAAATGGGAACTAAAATGTTGTTATATTGGAAAATTTAATTTAGATTAATCCAAATCATTAGTTAATTTAGATTTTAATGCAATTGCTAGTTGTTTTTTTTTTTTTCTAATTCTTTTTTATATACACAGAACATTCAACATCGAAAACTTTAAATATTTCTTGTTGGATGCGAGAAATTGAAGATGATATTATGAACTTGTCTGCAGGAATGAAATGGAGTAGCATGGAATCAATCATAGATTTATAGGACCATTTCACTTGGTTTAGTCATATTTCATTCGGTCCAAATTTTAATTCGTATTATTATTTAAAATTTTTCACTTAAAGTACATAGACTATTTTCATTTGTGTTATTCTTTATTTGAAACAAGAAATTCAAAATGTGAACCTTCTATTACCATATCTGATTAGTTTTGATTTGAAAATTAAATGATGTAAGGGCTCCCAAAATTAAAGGGATTCGAATAATGTATATTTGATAGTAATATTATTTGTTGTCGAATAAGTGTTTCCTTTATTATTCTGGTCTCGTATACATACATGGAAACTTTTCATTGATATTTGGGAGCATTGATTTATTATCAATTTTCAAATAATTATTTGGTAAACTTTCCATATCCTAATCCAATTGTTAATTTTATTTTTCCAAAACTGCATTTCTAGTCTTTTAATTAACTTCATACAGAAGATTTTATTTTAATCTCTTTGTAAAGTATTTTTTACTTCTCTAATTTTTTGAGAGAAAATGATAGAAAAAGAATATTAAAATTGCAAAATCCTAAATTAAGTTTGTTATCAAATTTGATAAAGTAATTATCAGACTTGATAAGTAATTCACAACTCATTTTATTGAAAATACTTGATTTGGGATTTTACAATTTCAAATGTCTTTTCCTGTCATCTCCCTTTTTATTACTTCATATAGAAGGTTTTATTTTATCTGGTGCATAGCATTTTCTAGATTCTATTACCAAGTAACCAAACGACTACTTTAGTTTCGGGGTTCGTGACTACCCCTCCCAGCACATGTATCTCTTTTGGGACTTGAACTTAAGACCCAAGGGGATTTAGTGATGTCTTACATTGCTAGACCAATTTTGTATTAGTATTTTTTAGTTCTCTAGTGCGGTTAACAAAAATTGCTGAAATTAAAATTTTAAATATTGACAAAATATCATCAAATGCAAACATATTAAGTTTAATTTTAGAAAATAACAATGGTTGGCACAAAAAACTAACATTGTCAAGGTTAGAGGATTGAAAAGATACTTTATAAAATTAAGGTTCCAAACTAATTATATGCTTACTACTATAGAAATTGTGATATATGATGGTTATTAACTGTCATACATAACGGTTCAAAACCATTATATATGCGGGTGCTATAAAAGCTCAGCGTAGATACATTACGGTTCTAAACCGTGATTTATCCTGTATCTATTATAACAGTTCTATTATAACACCCATTATGTGATAAAGAGTTGGCAAGCATCTCACCTTCTCTTTAATATAATAAGCTAGGAAAGCTATAAAATATTCTGTGATAAAGAGTCGGCAAGAATCTCACCTTTTCTTTAAAGCAACCCAAGAGAATCTCCTAAACCAATATACTCTTTGAATATTCGGTGCTTTATTAATGAGGCAATATACCAATTTCTAAGAGCATATTACAAAGAGATAGACTTTAATTCAGAATTCAAATGACTAACAAGCCATGATTGTGGCTCCTGACTCCTACTAGTGGAATATTCCACTTATTTCTCAACTTTCTTAGAAAATAATAATAAAAATAGAGAATGATAATTAAGCAAATAATAATTAATCTTTATTCTTCTCTGACACATTTTCCTTTCCTTGAGTAAATCAAATGATAGTGAGGGTCGCTATCATTTCTCCCCCTAGAAAAATGACTTGTCCTTAAGTCAGAATTAAAGAAATTGTTTAGCAACAAGGTCATATTCCTCCTAGGTGATGTCTTTTACAGGTTGGTGCTCCCATTCAATAAGCAACTCAAGCTTGTTTTCTTAATTCCTACGATGTTTCAAGACTCGAGATGGGGAAAGAAGGATCCTGTATCAGCTAAGAGAGGAATGGGAGGTGGTGGCATGGTGGGCTACTTGCCAAGCGCCTTGCGAAGCAAAGACACAAGGAATACTAGATGGATTTTGGCATTTAAAGGAACCTCGAGCTCGTATGCTACCTTGCCTATCCTCTTGATAACTTTGAAGGGTCCAAAGAACTTGGGAGAGAGTTTTTAAACCTCTTTTTGGCTTTGGAATGCTGGCGGTAGGGATGAATTGTCAACTCAACTGCTTCTCCTAGTGCAAATTCAAGGTCTCGCCACTCACCAGTGTTGGTCTGCATGTAACTTCATTTAGTGTTGAGCCTTAAGTAAGTTGTCCCTTAAAACCTTGATCATGGCGTCTATAACCTCCAATTGTTCTTCCAATTTAGCAACTAAGGTCTCACCTTTCACATAGGGAAGCAGGGGAGGAGGGTCATTGACATAGACTAACTTGAATAGGGTATCATTTGTGGACACGTGGTATCCTTTATTGAATGAAAATTCTACCCGGCATAAAAACTCACTCCATAGCTTGGGTTGATCACGAGCAAAGCAACAAAGATAGGCTTTTAAGCAACGGTTGACCACTTCAGTTTGCCCATCGGATTAGGGGTGGTATACTATACTCATGTTTAAGTGAGTTTGGATTAAACAAAATAATTCTTGCCAGAAGTTGCTTAACAAGAGAGAGTCCCTATCGGATACAATAGACCTTGGCATTCTGTGCAACCTCACTATTTCTTGACAAAATATAGCAACCACTATCTTAGTAGTATAGGGGTGAGAGAGAGCAATAAATAGCTATACTTACTAAGGCGGTTGACTAGTACTAGAATGACATCAAACCCTCTTGATTTAGGCCAAGTCTATGATGAATTCAAGTGAAACATCTTCCCAAATTTTTTCTGAAATGGGAAAAGGCTACAAGAGTCCAACTAGAGCTATAGTTTGGTACTTATTATGCTGGCAAGTCATGCAGTGTAGTACGTACTGTTTCACATCATTTTTCATTCCCTTCCAGTACAATTGATCACTCAACCTCTTTAAAGTTTTGAGGTATCCACTATGACCCCTTATTGGAGTGGTATGATCTTTAGGGAGTTCCATTAGAGTGGGTATAACTAACCTAGTTTTGTAGAACAATTGTCCACTCACAAAGTAGAAGTAAAGAATGCTGATATGGATTTGCTTGTAATTCATTGATATTGGCTTTGGTTTCTGGGTCTTCTAATAAAGCTTAAGGCAATCTCAGTAGTTCATCCACCATGCGAATGACCATTTGAAAGAAACTACTTGTTGTGTACTTCTAGAAATGGAATCTGCTGTTGCATTCTCTTTCCCTAGCTTGTAAATGATGGTGAAGTCAAAAGGAAGAAGCTTCACCAAGGGCCTTTGTTGCGAAGTGGTCACAATTTTCAGTTCTAACAAATACTTCAAGTTGTGATGGTCTATTTGTACAAAAAAGTGGTGTTCCAATAAGTAAGGAGCCATTTTTTAAAAGAGAGCACTAAGGTAAGCAGTTCCTGCTCATAGGGGTGTTCAAAGTGACCCGGTCCCGGTTGTCTGGTCCCGGTCCCGGTTGTCCGGTCCCGGTCCCGGTTGTCCGGTCCCGATCCCGGACATTTTGATCCCGGGAATTTCCCATCCCGGCCGGGACCGGGACCGGGATCTATGGGACCCGGGACCGGGACTGGTCTTTGTGATCCCGGTCCCAGTCCTGGTTTTTTTATTTTTTTTAATTTTTTTTTCTTAAAAACTAAGTTATTGTTTTATTTTTATATTTTTTATCCTATAATTTAAGTTATCATTTGATAAAATGTGTATCACATTTAGTTGGAGTTAAACTATATATATCGTGATACTAATATTACTATATAATGTATAAAAATAATAACAAAAATGATGAAGGTGATAATAATAATAAAATGTTATTCTTCAATTCTAAATCAATTTGTGTGATTATTATGGCCTTATTAGGTGTTAAATAATTACTTTAAACACTAGATTATAGAAAATTTAAATAATATAATAATATTTTTTAAATTTAATTTTTTTTAAAAAAAAACTAGGATTCCCGATTTGATCCCGATCCCGGCTGGGATTACCGGGACTGGGACCAAACCGGTACCGGGATGCAAATTGCATCCCGGCCAAAAACTGGGACTGGGACCAGGAGTGGTAGATCCCGGTCCCGGTCCCGGATTTGAACACCCCTACCTGCTCATAAGTAGATTTGTACTAGTTGGAAAATGAGTATTCCTTGCTAAAATAGGCTATTGAGTGCCCATTTTGCATAAGTACTACTCCAATCCTATCCATAGAAGCATCGCATTCAACAATAAAAGGTTGCTGAAAATCTAGTAATTGAAGAACCGGTGTGGTGGTTAATGCTATTTTTAGCTCTTCAAAGGCCAACTAAGCCTTTTCTGACCACTAGAAGGCATCTTTCTTGGTTAAATCAGTCAAAGGTCGAGCAATGATCCCATAATTCTTCATAAATTGTCAACATTAACCTATGAGTCCTAAGAATCCATGCAATTCTTTTACTGATAATGGAGTGGGCCAATGAGCCGCAGGCATAATCTTTTCAAAAACAACCTTAACACCTCCGCTAGTGACAATATACCCTAGGTAATCAATTCTAGTTTTCCCCAAAAAATATTTTTTTGGCATTAGTATAGAGAGATTGTTGCTACATAATTTGGAAGATTGTCTTGAGATATTCTAAGTGGCACTGCATTGTAGAGCTATAAATCAGAATATCGTCAAAGAACATAAGCACAAATTTCTGTAAGTAAGGATGAAACAAATTGTTCATGAGTGCCTGAAAGGTGGTTGGAGTGTTGGTCAGTCCAAATGGCATAATTATGAACTCATAATGCCCCGAATGAGTGCAGAAGGAAATTTTAGGGATATTGGCGGGCAACACATGGATATGATGATACCCTAACCTTAAGTTGATTTTTGAGCAATACTTAGCTTAGTGTAACTCGTCTAATAATATTTCATTGATGTTGGGAATAGAGTACTTATTTGGTACTATAATTTGGTTGAGACGTCGATAATCCACACAAAGTAGCCACATGCCATCCTTCTTACTTTCTAATAATACTAGGCTAGAAAAGGGACTAGAGTTGGGACGAATGAAACCATGATCTAACAATGCCGTAACTTGAGACTCTATCTCATCCTTTTAATAATGCAAATAACAATAAGGCCTCAAATTTGGAGGAGAAGCGTCTAACGACAAGTTAATCATGTGATAGTGAGCCCGATAAGGGGGCAAGGATGTTAGTTCTATAAAAATTGAGGAAAATTCTTGAATAACCTGAGATACATTGAGTGCAGCTCACTTTGCTATGACTGTTTGCTGAAATTCTAGGCTTTGTAAACAAACTTGAGGTTTAGCCTTTTGAAGTCATACCTTGTAGCTCATACTTT
The DNA here is from genome assembly GCA_963855925.1 of Inga laurina. Classification (NCBI taxonomy): domain Eukaryota; kingdom Viridiplantae; phylum Streptophyta; class Magnoliopsida; order Fabales; family Fabaceae; genus Inga; species Inga laurina. Next base: position 23,413,601 of record OY979707.1, read on the forward strand.
TTCCTTCCACCCAAAAAATTATGAACATTTGATTCCAATTTTCTTGCATTGTATTCAAAGAGTTTAGCCACTTAATCCCTAATACCAAATCGGCACCACCTAAAGAAAAATTGAAAAAGTCCTACTTCTTAATTAAGTCCAAAACCTTCGTCTCCAATTCTAGGCAAACTTGATGACATTTAACCTTGCGTCCATCTCCCAGCTAGACTCTAAACTCATGCACATTCTAAGTTGGAAGTTATGATTCAGCTATGAGTTTGTCTGATACGAAGTTATGGGTGGACCCACTACCTACCAAAATTAATACCTCTCTACCTCATACTATTCTCTTCAATCTTATGGTCGAAGCTGAAGATTTTCCCAAGATTGCGTGAAGAGAAATTCCAGCCTCTATCTCATTGGCTTTGTCTGACATTTGTTCGTCACTACTTTACCTTCTTCTATTATTTCTATTAGTAATAGAGAGCCAGAACACCAGTGGCCAGTTCAAAAATTCTCCCCATAATGAAAGCACAAGCCCTTCTCGTGGCATTGCTTGTAATAGGTCGAATAAGGTGGAAGGTAAGGTCTGGTCCCTAAGGTCAAAGCACTTGAAGCTCAGTTCATGTTGGCAGATGACGCTAAGCTTCTAGTATTATGGGTCAGGTAGAGGTACTAGTTGCAATAGGCTTGGGTCGCAACTAAGTGTTTAGTTTGGCCTCATACTCTAATGCCAAACTAATTGCTAGATAGATTGTCCTCAACTTGTAAACCTAAACATTGGAACGCAGTTCTTCTCGAAACCCATTAAGAAAGATGCCCAACAAACAATGTTTGGGCCAATTCTTCACCCTACACGAATATTTGGTAACCTCCTATTAGTATTCGGTGACCATCCTCGTCTGTTTGATGCCACATAAATATTCATTTGGGTTTTAATATCCTGGAGGTCCGTAATATTCTTGCAGTGCCTTCACTAATTCTTCCCAATATACGACTATTTGTCCATCGTATACCCAGGAGAAGAAATCAAGAGAGTCTCCTTCAAGATATATGGAGGCTACCTCAACCTTAAGCTCCTTCGGTGTTTCTTAGTACTGAAAATACTTCTTTGCTTCAAGAAACCATCCCCTCGGGTCTTCGCCATTAAATTTTGGGAACTCAAGTTTGGTATAGGGCATATGGTTACGTAGGGATGAATGTGGCTCACCATCACTGTCTATGTCCCAGTGTGATCAGTGCTTCGATCAGAATGAACGAGCTTCCAATACTATAACTTTCTTGCTGAGATGAGCGGTGATAGCCGTTAATGGGTTGGTCAACATTGTGAAAGGATTCCTGTTTGGTTGTTGAGTCACGTGCGAAGAGTGTGTAAGCATCATGTTGAATCGTTATGGCTTTGATGCCAATTGATAAGGTACCAATTAAATTAATATAATAAGATAGGAAAGCTATAAAATATTATGTGACAAAGAGATGACAAGAATCTCACCTTCTCTTTAAAATAGCCTAGGAGAATCTCCTACACCAGTACACTCTCTAAAATATTCGATGCTTTATTGATGAGGCAATATGCCTATTTATAAGAGCACATTACAGAGAGATAAACTCTAATTCAAAATTCAAATGACTAACAATCCATGATTCTGGCAACTAACTCCTACTAGTGGAATATTCTACTTATTTCTCAACTTCCTAAGAAAATAATAATAAAAATAGTGAATAACAATTAAGCAAATAATAATAATTAAGCTTTATTCTTCTCTAACGCGTTTGCCTTTCCTTGAGTAAATCAAACTATAGTGAGGGTCGGTTTCAAGCTCCCCTTTGTCTCATAACATCTTCAAGTCTCCAATTAGTGGCGTAAAGTTTACATCAATGTCATTCCCTGGTTGCCTTAGTATTGAGATTAGAATTGACAACAACATATACTTCCATTTTATCGAGAGCCATAGAAATAGGTTATATATAAACAACACAACCAGCCATGTACTGTAGGTACTATTTTGCATCCCAAATGTGTTCATCCCATCGTTAGCCAATGCTAGGTGGAGGTTTCTTGGTTTTTCATCACATTTAGGATACTCAAAGTCAAACTTACTCCATTCCGTAGTCCGCAAGATGTCGAAGCATGCCATCTTGAATCCTTTCATCCATATGCCACCTTAAATTTTTTTGCATCAATTGCATTGCTATACAGGCGTCTAAATCTAAGTATAATTGGAAAATAACATAACATCTTCTTTGGACTCTTCCCATTCGCTTGGTAGCATGGGCAGAACATAAAGGACACTCGACTAACAATTTATATTCTTTTCTAAACAAAATACAACATTGGGGAAAACATATATTTTTTTCATAACTCAAGCCGGTGATGCACATCACTTGCTTTGCATAATTAGTTTTAGTTGGTATATCGTTTTCCGGTGGTGGCATTCTTCTTAAAAGTGCACGCAAATTAGTGAAGCCTGAGTCACTGAACCCATGTTTTGATTTCCAGTTGTACAAGTTCAACACTGCGGATAATAATGTGAACTCAGTACAATTCTCATATAAAGGCTTCTCTGCATTGCTCTTCATCCTCTCAAACTTTTCTAGGCATTCACTAGATCCTGATTTAGTTGCATCAGCCATATCTTGAAGATGATCGGCATCAAAATGTATGCGTCAATGTTAGGTGATTCACAACTTTTCAAATTCAGCCGATTAGCACTGCTGCCTACATCTGTCTCCCCATAGTTTGTCCAATAGGTATAAGTCTAAGTAATTCCATACATCACTAAGTGCGACTCATTATTGTTTGGATCAACTCACTTCACATTGCCAAACTTGACGCAAGGGAAAATAATCATACTGCGATCTTTAGCATTATTACGAACTGCAAACCTTATGAAATCACCCATCCCATCCCAATACTTCTTTGATAGACGATTGGCAAACATCTATTCTTTATTTGCACTCTCCATTGAGAGCATATCATGAATGTAAAGGAAAATGTGATAACAACTTAACAAAATCACTAAAAAACAATAATTCCAAAAACTTTATTCAATTAAGTACTAAAAAATAACAATTTAAATAACAACAAACACTTAAAATCAGTGGCAAAACCTTATGCATATACAAAATCACTCAAAAAACAATCTTTACATACTCTTTACTCATATCAATACTAACAAATAACAACTTTAGTAACAACAAACACTTAAAATTAGTGGAAACACTCTATGCACATGCCAAATCCTCAAAAAATAATCTTTACATACTTTTTACTCAAATCAATATTGAAAAAATGAGCTCAAAAACCACTAGTAGGAGAAACTGAACTAAACTCATATTTAGAAAGAAAAGAAGAGCTCAAACACTGAACCCATGAACTCCAAAAGAAGTAACCAACCCACATGCCACTAGTAGGAGCACCCACGAACCCAAAAAAAAACTCTAGAACCCACGAAAGGTGAACAACGAAGGATGAAACTGACAAAGGGGAAGGGAGTAAAACCACCAAGGGAGCGACAAGGGAGAGCAAAATGGTGGTGGAAAAGCCGAAATCGAGTCGTTGGAAGTGTTAAGAGTGAGCTCTCTATAACTTGTAGCTTTTAAATGTCGAATGAAAATGGGTGTCGAAGGTTTTTTTTTAAATACTTAACCGTTGTTTAATATAGTTTATTGTTATTACAAAATGACCGTCAAATATATGTCATCCATATTTTAACATTCCGAATTTTGGTCCCCGAAATTTCTTATATTTAAGGGAATGAAATGGTGAATTAAAGAGCACATGGAATGACAAAACAAGACAATTAGGGGTCACACACACAACATTGTGATGTGGAAACACAAGTTGTACAAGTTGATATTTGCTACCGATGAGTTTTTCTGTGTAACCTTGTTGTGTGATATTTTTAAATAGACAAATGATGTTCAAAAATTATGAAATTTTACAGGATGAAATTAGACATCCTAAGCTTTAATTTGATAGTTCATATAAATCAATTAGAGCTATATACAAAAAGTTATGAATTTTTGAAGTTAGCCCAGAAAAGCTGGAAAGTTTTTGGAATAGTATTCAAAGAAATTTATTCTGGAAATTTTGTGCTTCCAATTGGTAAAATTTTATATTTTTCCTTGATCCTAGACTTAATAAGGGTTCTACAGCCTTCAAAATCACTCGAATTTGGGTTCTACAAAGTTAGTTATGATTTTTCAAAGATTGGGCAGAAAATCCGAAAATGTCAAATTTTGAAATTAGGACATAAGCATACTAAAAGATTACATCAGCATGGACTATTAAACATTTCCTATCTTCGTCTTCCTCTCATTTCTATCGCGAACCAACTGCACCAAGAGAGAGAAAGTGTGAGAAATCTTAGAGAGAGAAAGGAGGGAAAAGTTTACAGTGGTAAGTGCTTTCTTCAGTAAATCGGTTCCTAACGCGTGTAACTCCGATCCTGAGCTACTCCTCTATGTTCTTTAAGGTTTGGAAGCTCAATATTTGGTGTTAGATCAGCTAGGGTTTCGGCCAAGACAAGGAAAAGCTAGTAGGAGCTTGAGGTAACTTTCAAACTCTTGTATATTGACTATTCTGGCTATTGTAGACAATTTAATTGGTGAATTTTCACCGGATTGTCATTGATTTTAATTTTTGGAAATAGGTTGGCCTAGGGGTTATGCTGCCGAAATTGGGTCCAAATGGTAGTTATAACCTAATGTAATAGTTAATAAAGTGGTTAGGAGTACAAAGAAACACATTTAAGGAGTCGAAATAGCAAAACCCCAATTTTTCCCGAAGAACCTGTACATTTCGGCCAAGGCTATAAATGGGTCTTAGAGTAGGATTTTCAATGATTTAATAATTCCATTGAGTTCAGGAGGGAAAATTAGGTGGGGTTACAATTGGTCACTTTTTCTGAAAAGGTCGAAAAAGCATAATTATGAAAATACCCTTAAAACCCTTAAAGTGGGGCTGCCAAGGGCATTCTTGTCATTTGGCAGTGAATTTGGTAATTCTAAGTCACAAAATGGATTCCTTGAGCAAAAACATGTTAGGACAACCCATTTCAAAATTTCAGGAAAAGTACAGTCAAACTGGGTACGTTGGGGCCAGGCTGGGTCCTCGAGGGCATTTTGATAAAGTTTCACGATAGCCTCGTATAACCATCAGAAACACTATAGAAGTGTCTAAATTGTACATTTGACATTTTAGGATCGAGGTGAGAGCTCAAGGGATTGGCACGCAAATCGAGGCACACGATTCAAGGTAGAAAAGGTTTAAGGTAAGGGACTTACCTTACTTGTATGTATTTGATATCTTTGCTTTTGTAATGATGTATGTGATTGCTTTACTTGATTGTGTAGAGAATATTTGAATAAATAAAGCTTTGTTTCTGTTTTCACTGTGACCATTGTCTTATTGCATGAAACATTGATCATGCAGAATTGTCATTATAGGGCATATATCTAGTTAAAGCTAACATATCATACACATAGCATCTATCATGCATGCATTATGGTATCTGTAATCATACATATATTATCAATATATTTATGATATTCCTGTGTTACCCACTGAACCACGCATTAATATTCCACTGCAAGATAAAATGAGATAAGGGGGTGACACATATTTAATGGTTGTTCACAAACAACCGTCACATAAACAGTTCCATTTTTCCCAAAAAAAAAAAAAACCAAACTAATATATCACGCTTGTCTTATAGAACCGTCAAATATTTTCTCATATACTTAACAATTGCTTAAAATAACCATGATATATTTCTTTCCTATAACTCTGCCTCTTTATGTAAATTAATTCTTCTTATACTATATGTGACGACGTTGACGTGGTTTAAAGATGCGAAAAATGCTGAGGTGACTTGGGTAATCCAAGGAGTAGATTGCATTTTTACCCATATAAAAGATTGGATTTCATCAAACCAAATTAAATAGAATTATGGCAATACAAGAGATATGCCTTCGAATCTTAACCATTCTCGTGTATATTGTTCAATCCTGGGCAGACATCATTGGGTAAAATAGAAGTAGCAGCTGAATTTTATGCATTAAAATTGCACAAAAGGTCTTGATAATTACAAAGTTCATTGAGGTATTGAAAAGAGCCTCAGAAATCTTGAATTACTTATTCTGAGTTGCATACGAAAACCTCTATGAAGAGCCATGTTTCAATTAGTCTGGATATGGTTTGGCAAGATGATAATTTCTTTAGCATTGTCAAATTGGCGTCAAAAAATAGTTCATGCAATGTTCCAGAAAGCCACGCACGAAAACCTTGGCTAGAAATATCAGTAAAATATAGAGGCAAGAGCAATAGCGATGGTCAACACTTTCATCGGCCCAGCAACTAAATAAATACACAACTAACCTGAATTTACTACATTCAAAGAAGATGATGGCATTATCATCATATAGCAAGTGAGTAGCAATAAAAACATCCTTATATGTTTTAATGCCATGAAAAGCACCCTGCGCCTCACAGTGAAAGATTAAATAGGAGAGAATGTTGGATGCTAATAAGAAGAGGTATGGTGAGAGCATATCTCCCCCTCTAACACCATTAGAAAAATTGGTTGAGTGAGTCTGCCATTAAACAAGAAGTTATATTAGATAGTAGAGATATATTGCATAAGAAGATTGATCGTCGACGTATTGAATTAAAATAGCTACAAGAAAAGTCTAAAAAAGTTTATCAAAAGCCTTTGAGATGTCCAATTTTAGTGTCGCAAGTTTCTTCCTTCCTTTTCTAGCACTGTGAATATATGATAAATAAGGTCTAGGGATGTGCAACATTTTCTCGCCCCGGTCTCTTCATCCTAATCCCGAGCAAATCGGGATGGGAAAAATTATTCACAATCGGGAATGGGACTTCCCGATCCTGAATATATATATATATATACATTTTTTTAAAAATATTTAATAAAACAAACCAAATGTAAAATAAAATGTGAAAATTCCTAACACTCCCAATGTAATATTTATTTTTTTAGTTTATTTAGTTAATTTCATTTATTAGTTATTAAATAATTCTAATATTTTGTTTTTTTAACAATTGAATCGACAACTTTAAGCATATATTGAACTAATTATATATTTGTATTAGAATAATTTGGTACAATATGATATTAGATAAATTATATATTTATACTAGACTAAAAGAAATACAACAAAAAATTCAATATAGAGATTAAGGTCTACGGCTAGCAAAATGTTGTCAGAGATTAATCTGCCCTTAATAAATGCACTTTCAAAGGGAGAAATTAGCTTGTAAAGTACAATTTTCAACCTATTACATATGACCTTGGAAAAAAAATTGTAGGCGATATTGCATAGGCTAGTAGGCCTAAGATCCTGTAATGTTGAGGGTTAGACCCTTTTGGAATTAGAGTAACGAAGGTTTTGTTCAATTGTTTAAGTAGGAAGCTAAACTGCTAGAAAGATTTAACCAAATCAATGACCTCATGCTCAACTAAAGACCAATTCTTTTAAAAGACGGAAGCATGAATTCCATCTGTCTCGGGAGAATTATTTTTCTGGTAAATCAAAGACTGTCCTTTTAATTTCCTCGTGTGTCAATTCTAGCATGAGAAAGTTTTCATCATGTTCATCAATCTTAGGAACAAAAATTTTATGTGATTCTTGTAGCATAAGGTGACCATACTGAGAAGGGGAAGCAGTGAAAATGAGTCTGTCATTAAAAAGCTTTGCCTGATCATCTAGCTAGTTACTACTAGGATGCTTAAAACATCTTGAGAAATGATGACATCTCTTAAAATGTGTTTAAGTCTGTGACATTAATACAAAATTTTTTCAACACTAAAAACAAATTGGGAACACTTTTCAACACTAATTATTTAATCACAAGTATTGTCCTCAATTAAATTCGAAGACAGTTGACCGTTCACTGCAAGTACTTACAGAGTTACAGAATGCTTGGACATCACATGCTTTTGGTTTTTATTTAATTTTAAAACACGCCACTGAACTAAAATTATCCCGACAAAAGTTAGGCCTTCGGGACTGAGCCACTTTAGCATACACCTCTTTCCTTAATTCAATTGTTATTTCACCTAAAAGCCGCGATAAACTTTAAGTCACATAATTCAAGCTTTGAAGTTACTAAAGCAAAAAAAGAAAAAAAGAAAACAGCATAATAATATGAATTGAACTAAACCAAGCCAAGTTCAATTTTAATATTACTCCTTACGATCCTAATACAAGACCTATTGGACTTTTTCTGAAAAACTCAAGGAAACTAAATAAGTTAGTAAATCATAACATAGATTATGTATCATTTAATTATATCTCAATTTATAAATCAGATAAATTGATATAGAAAGGATAAATATAAATATTCTGAAGTAATTTATTTAACTTCCTACCAACACAAAGTTGGCCTGACAGTGTAAGATCCCACTAGATCCTTTAGGTTTCATGTTCTAGTCATAGAAAAGACACCTATGTTGGAAACTAGATATTGGATGATAATATTAAACATATTATGTAACTTCCTCAACCTCTCCAAAAGACAAAGTAAGCGTGACCTTGTATTAAGGGCCAGAGCTAGAAGAACATGAGAGGTGTAGTTCACACAGCCGCAAATTTATGTTTGATTAGTGTTTGATTCTTAAACTTTTCGTCTCAAAGGTAAAATATATCAAACCCAACAGAAATGTTTGAGCTCAAAATGGGCCACGATTTAACAAAGTAAAAGTTCGGCTCATTTGGAAAACCAGAAGCACATTACATTAAATATGTTCAACTTACAAGACAATACAGAAGCTAGAACCAAAATTTGCTCATCAGACAATCTACTGTCACATTACCCCTGGGAAAAATGAAACCTGGAAAAACACGCTAGCCTCCCTCAGCACTTTGACATATTAATGTGCAACCACTATCTGGCCAGTGACCTGGTCAAGATCTCTCCGACCACTAGGAGTAATTCTTCTGCCACTGTTACACAAGGATACTTTAGATCAACATAAAGTACTACTACAAATCTTGTGGCTGAGCTCAAGATAGAATAGTGCCGAAAATAACCCCCAGAATAAGAAAATAAACAGTAACTAGCCAGTGAATGCTTTGGGGGCGGGGGCACTCAACTCATGCCTAAACTTGATGGTTGTGACATCAAAGAATCTTAGAAATTGAAGTTCCTCTAATGGACCAAGGTTACCACTACTGCTTCCTGAAGTTAACCTGTGGTCTTCCGAAAGTTACAAGGACGAACTGGATTTGTGACTTCAGGAAGCCTCAACCTTGTGAAACAAGAGTGGTAACTTTGGAAGGCAACAATGATAACTATGGTCCTTGAGAGGAATTTTGTTCAAATAATGACCAGTAATGTATAGGTACATGTAAGTAGTTATATAGTAATTTTTTTAAAAAATCAAGCTACTAAATAAAATAAAAGTAAAGAACATTTCAGTAGACAAACAATCTTTCAAACAAGGATAATAACCTATAATCTATCATCAACCGAAACAGTAGCAATCAAATTTCCTAACATAACTTCAAAGCCAATGCAACTGCATTAAAAGTACATCATAGTAGTGGATGATATCAAAATCATGCATGAATCTAACTGTACGTGTGCTTGAATATAACACGTGCAATTACTGTCAGTGCATGAAAATGTAAAGAAAAAGAAGAGAGGAATTGAAATAACCTTTCAATGCATACTATTAATTCCCAAAGGACAAAGGTAAAAGAGTTCTTCCTTACCCATTGGGGCCGGCCTCAATAATGTTCATGTTCTGCAACTGATGAAGAATGTGACGAGCAATAGCACCACTGCTCTTACAAAAATGAGGAGGACGGCTACCATTCCTCTTGCTCCCACCATAGATCCTTTGGAAAGCACCAACACCAAGGCCACCTCTCAAGTAGATTTTTCTGGCCATGGATGCTGCAATCAGCATTTAATTAAGCCAAAAAAAAAAAGTTATTGCAAATACAAAAACAAATAGAGAAAAACTTATTAAGAACAGATATCAGAATGTGCTTTGCACACTTTAACAGTGTAAACGTAAAACAGAAAAAAAACAACATATTTACTTAGTACTTACCAGCCCTAATATAGTACCAATCAGGATCATATGGAGCCAATTCTTTAAATCTTGCAGTCTTTACTATATCAATCCACTCAGGAGGCTCCATCTGTTGAGAATCAAGCAGCAAGGAAAGAGATTCAGCAAGGCAATCAAATTTGAACTCAGTGAACCAATAATAGAAACCAAAGAGAGAAACCAGCAAACAGGAGAAACAACCCATAAAGCAGTACAATAAATAACATGATCAAGCAAAACTAAATAGCATGGCCATACTTCACATTCAGGCTCATATCTTATTTCCAGATATATCATATCTAGTTCACTATTAGCTGTGTCTCAAGCATACATTTCAATTCATTACCTTCACACACTCAGACATACGGAAACACAGAACATAAACTGATATCACGTCTAGCCCTCGTGGGCATCTTCACTCTAAAGAACGCCTAATATTGGCATTCATTGACCATTAAGCCAGAGTTATATCAACTTAAAATGCATTCTGGAACAAGACGTTGTGCCTGAAGCTTGTAATTGATTAATAAACACAGAGCAAGCATGTGCTACGTATGAAGCAAAATGACCACAAATTAGTTAACAATTTACATCTATGTATCTATATACTGTTAACAATTGAAGAAAATGAAGCATATTGAAGCAGCATTTAGTCAGTACAGCACGGCGTCAATAATAACAGTACGGCATTGGAAAAAATAATCCAAAGAAAGCACGTCAATATGATCAAATCAGCAAGATCACAAAAACACACTTGAAATACACTACATAAAACAAACGAAAGTATAAAACTATCACCAATGAGACACATTCCAATTAGCAAAGTGAAATTTTCTTCCTACAATACCACCCCTGCTTTCCCGAGAAACAAACAAAAAATAAGCATGAAGTAAGCCGCAAATTTCCATACCTTTCCCGATCTCTTCAAGTGAGCCGCGTAGGCCTTGACGAACTCGTGAGGCGAAGCATCCTTGACAGTCTTAGCAGTAGCCATGGCTGGAGCAGAGAGAACCGGGGAAGACGAGAAGCTGAAGCGGAGAGGAACTAAATTGCCGGCGAACAAAATATTTATCCCTATTAGGGTTCTCACTGGAGAAATTACGCACCCTTCTACACGTCATCTTTTCTGATTCCTGAACCGATGGGCCTCAAGCCCGACTTAATTTTCAGGAATGGTTTAACCTTCATTGGACCGGTCCATTTTCCTTTTTCTTTTTCCGTCCATTTTCAGGAGGACTTAACGGGGCATATATGTGTTGAAGGGCTTGTTTGATTTCAAGGGAGGGGATGGTAGGGGAAAGGGTTATCTTGTTTGGTTGGAAGGGAGGAGGTGGAAGGAGTTTTTAATGATATCTTGTTTGGTTTAAGGGGGGATGGAAAGGATATTAATAACTAATTTACCATTTTATCCTTATATGTTGATCTATATAAAAAATTGATATATTTTTTTTATATTTCTATTTAAGTAATAAATATTATCTTTGGCAATAAATAAATAAATAAACATTATCTTTTTGAAATCAAATAACAATCTCCACTCCCATCAAACAATCCCCATTTGGTCTCTCAAAGGAATTTGAACAGAAAAATAGGGAGGAAGGGAATGGAAAAAAGAAAGGAAAAAAATGGTAGTTTTATGAATATCAATTATGTGGATGTCTATTAACTCAAAGAAAAGAAGTCTTGATATAAAGAAAAAGGAGAAAAGAACAAAAAGCAAAAATAAAAGAAGACAGGGACATAAAGAAGATATAGAGTAATTATAGTTTGCATAAAGTAACCATGGTCATGTAACCAAGGTTAGATCCCTAAATTTATATAAAGGCTTGTAATCGATTGTTTCAGATGAAGTGAATGAGAAGTTCTCTTTAGAAATTCTATCAATCTTCTCTCTTGAAATTCTTTCTTGCTCTCTTATCACATATACTTTTATAACACGTTATCAGCACGAAACTCTAACAAAAGTATAATCTTCTTATGGTCTATTTAATGACTAAATATACCTTGTTTTATTTGATAGATCTGAGATAATCTGAGACACTATTGGAAATTATAGTAATACTTTTACCAATTGTTATAGACATCGGGTTCCATGGCTAAGATTGAAGATTGTTATTATTTTTATATAATGTATATATTCTTTACAAGTTCTTTTATATTATTATCTTATGGCCAAAAGACATACATGTCTGATTGCTGAAATTATATGACCAAAAGTCATATTGTTTTATTATTATTTTGATATAGTGCATGCCTCCTTTATGGAAAGCTTAGGTTGTAGTCCTCCTTCATGGATGATATAGGTTGTCATTTATATGAAAGGTTTTACCTCCTAAGCGAAACTATGAAATTAAGTGGCCTGAAGCCACCTACATGGAAGGTTTTACCTAATAAATGAAACCATGAGATTAAATTGCCCGAAGCCATACAAGTTTTAATTTTCTTTTCTTGCCTTATGAATTATTTATTGTCTTTACAAATTTATGATTATTTTATTTAAGATATATATTATATTTTTATATTTCATATTTTAATTATTTTCATTTATTTCTTCAATTAGTTTGAACCATGGCAAATCTAGTAAAACTTGAAATTGTGGCTCTTTATATTACTAGGAAAAATTATTTATCTTGGGTGTTGGATGTGGAAATTTTCCTGAATGCTAAAGGTCTGGAGGACATGATCAAAGAAGGGAATCATGCATCCAACCAAGACAAAGCCAGATCCATGATTTTTCTTCACCACCATTTGCATGATAATTTAAAGATTGAATATTTGACAATAAAAGACCCACTTGTTCTTTGGAATAATTTGAAAGAAAGGTATGATCACCAGAAGATGGTCATTCTCCAAAAAGCTCGTTATGACCGGATACATCTGCATCTACAAGATTTTAAATCTGTAAGCGAGCATAACTTAGTCATGTTCAGAATTACTTCTAAGTTAAATTTATGTGGAGAAAATGTTACTGATGAAGATATGTTAGAAAAGACGTTCTCCACATTTCATGCATTCAATTTGCTCCTGCATTAGCAATATCGTCAAAAGGGTTTCAAGAAATATGCTGAATTAATTTCTTGTCTCATTGTGGCTAAACAGAATAATGAGCTTTTATTAAAAAACCATGAATCCCGTCTAACAGGCTCAACTCCATTCCCTGAAGCGAATGTAGTAACAAATGAATCTAATCATGGCCGAGGCCATGGCCGTGGGCGTGGCTACATCCGTGGGTGTGGGCATGGTCGAAATCATAATGGTTCAAATTCCTACCAGAAGTGGGAAAAGACTGATAGGAACCAAAAAGGGGAAAAGCAGTAGGCATAATAACTATGCTGATAATCCATGTTATCGTTGTGACGGCAAGGGTCATTCGTCTCGCACCTATCATACGCTGAGACATCTAGTTGATCTTTACCAATAATCAATTAAAAATAATGGTAAATGATTAAATGTTAAAGTTAATCATGTTCATCAGGCGTAGAATTCTGAGTATGCCGATATGGATAATACCGTTTTTGATGTTGCAGATTTTTTAATTTGAACTGCTATGTTTTACTGTATTTAAAGTTACTTCTATTATATGTATTAATTTTAATTATATTTTTATGTTTCTTTTAATGAAGAATGAATTTTATTGGCATCAATCTTGAAGATTTATGTCTCGTTGATAATGCAACAACCCATATCATACTCAGACATGATAAATATTTTTCTTCCTTGGTAAGATGAGAAGCCAACGTTCATACTATATTTGGTAGTATAAATTTAATTGAAGGCTCCAGAAGAGCTAATATTTTGTTACTTGAAGGAACAAAATTATGCATTGATAATGCATTTTATTCTATCAAGTCTAAAAGAAACTTGTTGAGTTTCAAAGATATATGCAAAAATGGATATCATTTAGAAACAAAAAATAAAAATAATCAGGAATATCTTATTATCACAAATATTGTTGCTAGTAGAAAATGAATATTAGAAAGTTTTTCTGTTTCTTCCTCTGGCTTGTATTATACATGTATAAGCACAATTGAAACACATGCTATTGAGAATCAGAAGTTCATCAATGCAGACCAAAAGTATGCTAATGTAAACCAGAAGTTTACTAATAAATTTAGTGTTTAGTACGATCAGTTAGGCCATCCCAGTTCAATCATGATGTAACAAATAATGGGGAATTCATGTGGATATACCTTAAAGTGTAAATAAATACCTCAATCCCATAATTTCTCATGTGTTGCATGTTCCAAGGAAAAGTTAATTATTCGCCCCTCACCAAGCAAAGTAGAAAGTGAGTCTCTCACATTTTTAGAATGGATATAGGGAGATATTTGTGGGCCAATACACCCACCATGTGGACCATTTAGGCACTATATGGTTTTAATTTATTCATCAACTAAATGGTCACATGTTTGCTTATTATCTACTCGCAACATAGCGTTTGTGAGATTACTTGCTCGATTAATTAGACTAAGAGTACATTATTCTGATTATCCTATCAAGAAAATACGTCTTGATAATGCTGGTGAATTTACTTCACAAGCTTTTAATGAATATTGTTTCTCCCTTAGAATTGATGTTGAATATCATGTAGCTCATGTTCATACGCAAAATGGACTTGTAGAATCATAGGTTAAAAGGTTGCAACTGATAGCAAGACTTTTACTTATAAGATCTAATCTCCCAATTTCTGCCTGGGGCCAAGCCATTTTACATGCAGCAATGTTAATTAACATTAGGCCAACAAGTTACCTAAAGGTTTCCCCCTTATAAATGGTTTTTGGTCAAGAACTTAATATTTCCTATGAAAGGACTTTTGGGTGTGCGGTATATGTGTCAGTAGCAATGTTAATTCACATTAGGCCAACAAGTTACCTAAAAGTTTCCCCCTTATAAATGGTTTTTGGTCAAGAACCTAATATTTCCTATGAAAGGACTTTTGGGTGTGCGGTATATGTGTCAGTAGCAATATTAATTCGCATTAGGCCAACAAGTTACCTAAAGGTTTCCCCCTTATAAATGGTTTTTGGTCAGAAACCTAATATTTTCTATAAAAAGACTTTTGGGTGTGCGGTATATGTGTCAATAGCACCACCATAACAAACCAAAATGGGTCCTCAAAGAAGGATGGGAATATATGTTAGGTATAAATCTCCTTTAATCATAAAATATTTAGAACCATCTACAGGAGATTTATTTACGGTGCGATTTGCTGATTGTCATTTTGATGAATCACTTTTCCTAACATTAGGGGGAGAAAACAAGCAACTGGATAAAGAAATTAGCCAAAATGAATTATCATTGGCTTATTTTGATCCTCTTACAAAACAATGTGAACTAGAAGTTCAAAAGATAATTCATTTACAGAATTTAGCTAATCAAATGCTAGAAGCATTTATTGACCCAAAGAAAGTCATAAAGGCACATGTCCCAGCTGCTAATGCTCCTATTAAAATTGATATCCTTGAAGGACAACCTACTATGAATGAATTTGAAGCACACCTGAAGCGTTGTAGGCCCATTGGTTCCAAAGATAAAAATCCTCAAAAGGAAAAAGGAGCAAATAATATAGATAGTCAAGTCGAGGATAATCAAGAAAAATTAGTAGCTCCAAAAGAGCCATCTCCTGAAGAGTTATTATCTCCAATAGAGATATCTCAGGAAGAGAATGTTGTAGTCCCAGAAGAGACCCATGTACCTGACATATGTGAAAATAATGAGATCTTAATAAGTTATGTTATGAATGGAATCCGATGGGATCAAAATAAAGTAAACGTTGATGATATCTTTGCTTATCATATAGCTTATGATGTAATAAATGAAAATGAGGATCATGAGCCAAAATCCATTAGTGAGTGCCAACAGAGAAAAGATTAGCCCATATGGAAAGATGCAATTAATGCATAACTAAAATCATTGGCAAAAACAAAAGTATTTGGACCTGTAGTCCTTACACCTGAAGATGTAAAATCAATTGGATACAAATGGGTTTTTGCATGAAAGATAAATGAAAATGGTGAAATAATAAGATATAAGGCACGTCTTGTAACCCAAGGCTTTACGCAAAAACCTGGTATTGATTTTGAAGAAATGTATTCACCAATAGTAGATGCAACTACTTTTCATTATTTAATTAGTCTAGCAATAAATGCAAAAATTGATTTACATCTAATGGATGTTGTGATTGCCTATTTATACAGCTCACTTGACAATGATATTTATATGAAAGTCTTTGAAGGCCTTAAGGTGCCAGAAGCATCCAAATCAAGTTTTTGAGAACAATACTCAGTTAAGTTAAATAAGTCCCTCTATGGCTTAGAGCAATCAGGGCGCATGTGATATCATCGTCTTAATGAGTATCTATTGAAAGAAGGATACAAAAATAATCCGATATGCCCATGCATCTTTATAAAAAGATCTAGCAATGAATTTGCTATAATTGATGTTTATGTTGATGATATCAACATCATTAAAACTTTTGAAGAGCTTCAAAAGGCAATTAATTATTTGAAGAAAGAATTCAAAATAAAGGATTTAGGAAGGACAAAATTCTGTCTAGGATTACATATCTAACACCTCAAGAATGAGATCTTTGTATATCAAGAAACTTATACAAAAAAAGGCCCTAGAGCGATTTTATATGGATAAATCTCATTCATTATGTACCCCAATGATTGTAAGATCTTTGAAAATAGATAACGATGCATTCCGACCATGAGTAATTAGTGAAGAAGGTAATGCAAAACCACTTGATTCAGAAGTATCATACCTTAGTGCTATTGGAGCACTAATGTATCTTGCTAATCACATATATCATGATATATCATTTGCTATTAATTTATTAATAAGATACAGTTCTTTGCCAACACAAAGGCATTAGAATAGTGTAAAACACATTCTTCGTTATCTCAGAAGCACTATAGACATGGGGTTATACTACTCAAATATATCCAAGCATGAACTAGTTGGTTATGCATATGCTAGATTTTTATTTGATCCACATAATGGTAAATCACAAATGGGTTATCTGTTTACATGTGGAGGTGCATCTATTTCATGGCAATCTATGAAACAGACTATATCAGCCATATCATCTAATCATGCATATATTCTAGTAATGCATGAAGCAAGTCGAGAATATGTGTGGTTGAGGTAAGTGATACAACATATATGCATAATTTGTCAATTATCTTCAAGAAGAATGATCCCAACAGTCCTATATGAAGATAATGCTGCATGTATTGCCCAACTTAAAGAAGGCTACATCAAGGGCAATAGAATGAAATATATTTCATCAAAACTCTTCTTCACTCGTAAACTTCAAAAGGATGGTGAAATAGATATCCAACAAATCAGTTCAAATAAAAATTTAGCAAATTTATTCACCAAGTTACTTCCAGGTACAATCTTTGAAAAGCTTGTTCATGACATTAGTCTTCGGAGACTCAAAGATCTCAACTGATGTTGTCAAGAGGGGGAGTCGATACATGTTGTACTCGTTTTCCCTTATCTAGGTTTTGTCCCACTGGGTTTTCCTAGAAAGGTTTTTAATGAGGCAGCACTCGATGGTGTATCAATGAATGATGTACTCTTTTCTTTGACTAGGTTTTTATCCGATTGGGTTTTTTCTAGTTAAAGTTTTTAATGAGACACATTTATAATAGACATCCAAAGGGGAGTATTATGAATATCAATTATGTGGATGTCTATTGACTCAAATAAAAGAAGACTTGATATAAAGAAAAATGATAAAAGAACACAAAGTAAAAGCAAAAGAAGACAATGACATAAAGAAGATATAAAGTAACTATAGTTTGTATAAAGTAACAATGGTTAGATTCTTGATTCTATATAAAGGCTTGTAATTAATTGTCTTAGAAGAAGTGAATGAGAAGTTATCTCTAAATTCTCTCTAGAAATTCTATCAATCTTCTCTCTTAAAATTCTCTCTTGCTCTCTTCTCACATATACTTTTATAATAGTAGTCATTTTTTTAATTAATATTCAGACATTCAAAGGAAAAAAAGAAAGAAAGAAAGAAATTATTCGTCACTCTTTTTCAAACACTCTTACCACCACTATAAAAAAATGGTGGTGATTTTTTTTTAATTAATATAATAATATATTTAAAAAATATAAATTACACATTTTCATTGCTCGTCATTTCCTTCTATCAACCCCATATTTCTCTCTCATCAAATTGCTTCCTTCCTCCACTACATTCACCACATTTTCTCTCTCATCAAGTTGCTTCCCCCTACACCATTTGCCACCATCACTATCACCACTCTCTTCCGCACAGTCACCATTCCCCTTCCTTTCTCACCTGCCCACTCTTCCCCAAGACCATCGCCTTCTACTCCCCTGCCTCTTTCTCCTCCTTTATTTCTGCCACTATCAGTATCCTCCTCTCCCCCAATCGTCACCTCCTCCTCCAACCAACTCTGTCACCACCTCACCGTTGGTGACGTTTACCAAGCTGACGAAGTGACTTGTTGCCTTCTCATCGTTATCATTGACGACATTGCTCAGAAAGACAAGAAAGAAGAGAAAAGGGAGGGGCCAACGATGGAGGTTAAATTTGGAATATAAGTGTAATCATATGGATAAATTGGTCAGAAAAATTAGCTCCCCTCCAAAAAATCCCAATTTGGAGGGGAGCAAAATAAAGGAAAACGTTTCTTTGTAGTTTTTTCTTTTCGTTAGACTTGCATTGTTTTTTTCTATTTCTTTGTATAAAAGAAAAATAAAGCGGAAGGAGGGGGAGGGTTGGGATGTTTTTGACTCCCCTCTATTCCAAAATTAGCTAACCAAATGAGGGAAGGGGATCATTTTCCACTAAAAAAACATGCAATTTTTGACGAAATTTACCATGGAAAAATTTTTCGTGGCAAATTCCAATGGAAATCCATTGGAAAAGTTTCTGACAAAATTTCCAACGGAATTTTTTGTGGGGCAAAATTTGCCACGAAATTAGCCATAGAAAATATTCCATGACAAATTCTATATTTTGCCACTTCACAAATTTCTGACAGAATTTAATTCAGTTGGAAAATTTAAAAATTAATATTATTTAATTAATTATTATTTTTAATTAAATTTAATTTTAAAAATTTAATTTTATAAATTTTATTATTTATTAATTAATATTTTTATTTTTATTTTAAATTTATTTTTTAATTATTATTTTCTAATTTCTAAAATATTTTTAATTTCCAATAATAGGTTTTGGTTTCTGTAGGGGCAAAATGGTCATATAAAAATTTATTTATAAAAAATAAACTTTATTAGATATTAATTATATTATTAAAAAATATTAGTTAATAATTATTTATTATTTATTAATTAATTTTAATAAAAAAATAATTTTAGAAATTAGAAAAAAATATAGTCATATGAAATTTATTTAAGATGTAAAATTTTTTAATTCGAAGTTAATTTATATTAAAAATTATAAGAATATATAAAATTATTTTATATTACTATTATATTTATATATAAGAAACAAATATATATTTATAAATAATTGATTATGTATAATAAGATTATATATATATAACTATATAATAATAGAATGCCAAAGCAGTCGAGCCCATCCGGTAAGGCATCACGCACGTATAAATGAGTTCGTGGATTCCAACAAAAAAAGGGCAAGTTGAGTTGCATTTCCAGCAATAAAGAGGTTGTGACACCTGGCGGAGTGAGGTTGCGACACGTGGCAGATCTGGGCGCCGGCGAAGAGGTGGATGCTACCGAAGTTGCCACGTTGCTTTTTTAAATGTAAAAAATAAAAAATACATTTGCTACAGAATTTCCGATGGAATTGAATTCCGTCGAAGATTGCAAGGGAATTTCTGATGGAATATTCCGTCGGAAATTGCAAGGGAATTTCATCAGAAATTGCGACGAAAATAAATTCCATCAGAAATTCCCGACACAATTAATTCTATAAGAAATTCCATCAAAAATTTTCGACAGAATCTGAATTCCGTCAGAATTTTTTTTGTCATGCTATTATTACTAACAGAATCCAGCAAAAATCCATCAAAAATTCCATATTTTTTTATAGTGTTCCCTTCCCTTCCATCCCCTCCCCTCCAACCAAATAGGGGAGGGGAATTGAGGGATTTTGTTCCGTTAGCACCGGTTTTTTTTATAGGAAGACGTAGATCTGCTTCAGCGAGTTCATCCCAGTTCCGAGAAAGTTGTGAGCTCCGGTGAATTTGTGATTCTAATATGATCTTTGCCTCTTCAAAACCTCCCCTCTTAGAACTCCACGGTCTAGTGTGAACTTCGACGGGCTCTTGGTTCAAAGTTACTGCTTTTTCTGCATTTTTTTATCAAATATTTGTTGTCTGAAATATATATTTAGACAGTGTCGGTGTGGTGTTTTTTCCCGAACAAAAGCAAGATCTGTGGCTATATCTTTATAATTATTATAGGTATTATTATAAGTTGGGCAGTGGGTTTATGTTATTATTATAAGTTTAATTATCTGATGTATATTTTAACTATAATATTTATAATTAATTTTTTTATCAGAATAATGGTTACAATTGTGATTGTTAAACATATCTTGAAAAACAAGTTAAATGAGAGAAAGGGTAGGGGTGAGCAAAATCAAATCGAAACCGAAGACTGAATTGAATCGAATCAATTTCAGTCTTTTCGGCTTTCGGTGCATGTTCGGTTTTTTTGTTTGTTTTTCTTCGGTTTTTCGGTTCAGTTTGGTTTTTTTTTTTTAAATTTCGGTTTAAACCGAAAAACCGAAAATATTAAAAGAGGATACCATCACTGAAAAACCGGATGCAAGACAAAGAATGATATATCATTGGATATTCATCTTTTTGAACTTTTGTTATGCTTTATTTGGATTAAGTGATGTTGAATACAATTCTTCTGCATCTCTCAAAAACCTTCCTATTTTTGGATCCATTATTGGAATCCTGGGTACTTCAAACTACATTGATCATATATGTAATATGTTATTTATACTTTGTTTTATATCATCTTTCTTTGGATCTTGATGAGGTTGTTCAATTTTATAATTTGTATTAATTTTTACTGGTTGAAAAGTCAGATATTTGAAGTAAAAAATGAAGGCTAAAAAAATTTTGGCTTTTTCTCACAAAACCTAAACCGAACCGAATAATTTCGGTTCAGTTATTTTGATTATTCTATTTCGGTTCGGTTTTAGAATTTCCTTTATTTTGGTAGTTCAGTTTTTTCGGTTTTTACCGAAAACTGAACCCCTAAGAAAGGATAGAACTGTCTATATAAAAATATTTTCCCTCCTTTTCTCTACTAAACTAAACAAGATAACAATAAGAGCCGGTTTGGTACGAGGAACATTTGAGGAGGGAAAGAAACTTAGTGAAGGGAAGAGAAGGGGAGGGAAGATTGTGCTTTGGCCATTTTTTTTCTTGCGTTGAATCCTTCATGCCAAGGATTCAACGCAAGAAAAACTCGTCCGTAACTTGGAGAGGTATATGTGGTGTCTGGGAAAAATTTATCAAAGGCGTTAGAGTCAATATTGGGAATGGGAATCTGACCTCTTTCTGACATGATAATTGGTCTGAGATGAATAGACCTTTAATTGAGCTCATTTCGGGTTTTGAAGCTTTTGTGGATAGGGAAGCTAAAGTGAGTGACTACACTAACCTGTTGGGAGATTGGGACAGGGATATGCTAAGCCAATGGTTCCAACCTCATGTTATTGATTGTCTTATGCGCGCCCACCCTCCTCGTGAGGAGAGAGGGGAGGATAAGTATTACTGGAAGCCTTCTTCAGATGGCTATTTTTCTGTTAAATCTGCATATTATTTTCTTTCTGCAGGTACTCATGCTGTCAGAGAACCATTTTGGAGAACACTGTGGAGATGCTCACTTCCAGAGAAGATCAAATCTTTTATGTGGTTAGCTTCTCATGATCGTCTTCATACAGTGAAATTGAGAACCCAGAGAGGCCTCCTGGATTCGGCAAGTTGTTCTTTCGGCTGTAACCAAGAGGAGGACATGATGCACATGCTTAGAGACTGTGTGAACACTCGAGAGCGATGATTGCTTTAATCCACCCGACCTTGTGGGATAAATTCACATCATTACAAGGGAGAGAGTGGATAAATTGGAACCTTAAACATGGATTGGGAAGAGACTTCACGAGAAAAGTCCAATGGGCTTCCTTGTTTGGTTATGTCTGTTGGGATATATGGGCAACCAGATGCAGGAAAGTCTTTGGTGAGGAGCTGGAGTCTTATGCTCAGGATGGCCAGGCCAGCTTCTTTCGAGCTAGCTGGGATCAAGATCTGCTCTCCCATTACCAGTTTTACTCTCACCAGTCATCTTCATATCAGAGTGCGAGGGACAGGCAGGCGGGATTTGTGCACTTGGAGGTAGATGGATTGGCTATGGACTCAGGTTAATGCAACTGTGGGGGAGTTTTACGTGATACGGAAGGAGCTTGGCTTGGGGGTTTCACCTGTAAGCTGTTGACAGTTCCTCCTGCAATCACAGAGATCTTAGCAATTATCCAAGGTCTTCAGATTTGTTTGAGCAAAGGCTACAGGAACATTCTGATTCACACTGATTGCATTGAGGCAATCAATTTGTTAACGAGAGGTGGAGAGCAATACCACCCTTTCAGTGTTGTTATTGTAGAAGCTAGATTATGGTTATCTAGGAATTGACATGTTTTGTTGAATTATATTCCTAGAAAACAGAATAGAGATGCTGATCATCTTGCCATGCTAGGACATTCTATTACAGAGGTTTTTGTCTTCTTTAATCAACCACCACCTTCGTTAGAAGAGGCGGTCGTTGTTGATTGATTTGGGGTTCCTCCTTTGTTTTGTATTAAGTTCTTAGTTGTAACTTAATGAATTCTAGTTTCCATTCAAAAAAAAAAAAAAAATAGAGCAAGCTTCGCCGAAAATACTTCACTTGAAAACCAGCAGATGGTACGATGGCAAAAGAGATAGAAAAGCAAAGCAATCCCTTTTCAACGCACTTGGGATTTTGAGCCTTGAGGAATATGAAGTTTGGATGAAAGGCCAAAGCACCATTCAAAGCGGATAACGATGGAAAAAAAAAATCAGATACACACATGATGAGAGATTTTTAGGATTTTTCCCTTTTAATTTAAAATTTTTAGGAACATATTTATCTTTCGGATCTTCCTTTTTATAAAAGAACTTAGGTTTCTAATTTAATTTGATAGAATCTTATCTTCCCATCTTTAAAGGGCGGAGATGAATCCAAAACACAAACTTAACTAAGATTGGTGTTGATGTCTTGCTTCTACCTTCTCCCTTTTCTTTCCTTTCTTCCTTTCTTCACTCTCTCGGCTTCCCATTTTTCTCTCATCATCTTTGCCGAGACTGATATGAATTAGGAAGGTTAGGTAGTTTTATCCAAGTCTCAATTGGATTGTAATGTTGTTTCATGTCCACCTCCTCAAATAAATTTGTATTTAATTCATTCCAAAATAATCTTCCCTCGAGATTCCTAGCGAATCACGCCAATGATGGGTCCACGGAAGCTGATAGAGTCTTCTTCTCTTCGTCTTAGATCTCTGATTCGAAATCGAGTGATGAGAATGGAGGGATTATATTGCGAGGTAAAATTGGAAGAATGAACCAGATTTAATAGAATATTAAGTCCATCTTCAGCTTTTTGGCTCTAATTGGCTCTTGATACTTTTAAATCTTAGCTAAGAAATTTGGTATTTTCTTGGCTTTATTACAAATAAAACACATAAAATATTCTTTAAGTTAACTTTTCCATTTCTTGGGCAAGAAATCATTTATATAAATTCTCATTAACTATAAAGTAAATTTCTCATATTTTGCCCCAATTATATGAGGGCTCGTGGTATTTTTCATGATTAAATTTGGCTAATTATGTTTTAATTAACCAAAATTCTAGGTAATTTTCTCATTTACAATTCAATTAAGCTTCAAATATAGTTATGGGAACTATCCTGTAACTTCTTGTGTCTCCGGAAAATTTTCTTGAAATTCAGACCATATCTTTCAAAATTACTCTTTTGCGCCCGTAATTTTAGTAAATTACACTTTCATCCGATCCCGGGATGGTAGACATACAATGTTACCATTATCTATTCTGTAAATATATATGCAAGACTTATGCGCATAAGAGCTTAGTAATCTATTTATTTAAGACTAATTGTTGAACTTCTAAGCTCAAAATCTGAGATGTGCCATCCTCATCATATCATCTTTAAGTAAGGTAATTTTGTTTGTTAATCTCCTTCTAATCAACGTCTCCATATGATAATACTTTTCGATCCCCATGTGTAAACGACTCCCCTCTAAAGTTTCTTCAATCTCATCTGTAAGTTGAAAGTCCAACTCTTCTAAGAAAGGATTAAAATTATATTATTCTCGATGCCCATCTGTATACCGCTCATGTTCTTCTAAAGGTTCTGTATTTTGTGAGATTGATATTCCCAAATCCATCAAAGTTCCACTTAAGAGTCTTCTGCCAGCTATCAGAACAAATAAATCTATCTAGTCTTTTATAAACAAGATTCAAATCCCTCCATTTGGGGCCTCTCCAAATGAAGAAATTGCCTTTTATAAGATATGTATTATATTGATATGTATTGATATTTTTATTTACATTGATATATTGTATTATATATGTTTAAGTATTAAATGGATTACTGTATTATAAGGCCATTTTCCATATATTGCATTATATTGTCTTTTTGTATATTACTTTGGCATGAAAAAAAGTCAATGCATCACATTGAGGGCCAATTTGTTAAAAGTTAAAAGAAAACATAATTTAAGTTAAGTTTAACAAGTCAGAAATACAACTAAGTTATAATCATAAAGGTTTTGTTAGAAAAAAGATAATTTCAGGCTTTCAGCTTTTTAATAAGCCATTCCAAAAAATTTATCACAATAAGCTTTTTTCTATACATTCCATATGTGTTTAACCTAAATTCTCCTAACAACTCCCTCATCATGATCCTAACAACTTTATCATGTCTAGCCTTATTAAAATAAATTTTTTTTTTTGATGTTAAACAAACTGGCCCTAATGCTTCTCAATTAATCGGTTTTGGTCTAAAAGAATGTCTTCTCAATTTTTTTTTGTTAAAATAAAATGATTTCAAAATATCTTAATTTTAAAATTATTTATGCCTGATCTAAAGCATGTTTATTTGTATTTTATGGAGCATGAAGTAAGGACTAACTATATATAATAGGCAGTTTAATTCCATTGCAGCGAATTCCTTACTATATAAATATTGATAAAAAAAAAAACCTTAATTTTTAAAATAATTTTCATAGGCATAAAAATAATAAAATAAAATAAAATAAAAATGCACCATTAGCTTGATTTATTTTTATCTTTCCTTAATCATTACTCTTTCCCCCTTTCCTTATTATAAAAATACTAAACTCCATCTCCTTCAGTTAAAAAGTAATTAACATGCAAAAGATGTAACTAATTAAAGAAGAAAAGCGCAAGCCGCTCTGTAAGAAATGGGACAATACTTATATATATAAATAGGGACGGACGGACGTACATACATACATTCATTGATGCATGCATGCATGCATACATGTGTGTGTATATACATTCATTGATGTTTAGGATGTCCAAATATTAGTGGACTTGAGTTGATGTAAGAATTAAGTCTCATATAAGATACATTTGTATGATAACGTAAAATAAAGTCGAAGGACCTATAAACTTAAACATTAAGGTTTTGAGCTAATTAAGATGTGTGGTCTTCTCAACCTCCCATTCTTCGAGCTTTGCTTCTCATTCCTCATGGACTATTAATATTTTGAATTAAGATGTGATGTACTCCACTCCTTATTTTCCATTTATTCTCTTCCTCGTTTTCTCAAGCTTGGCTGTCCATTCCTTTCAATCATGCAGATGCGTGCAAGTGGGCTTTCATTTTTTTCAATTAGGTGTGTGTGGGATCAAATTTAGCTCAACTCAACGAGATGAACATGGCCTAAAAGGCCAGGCCAGCGTAGAGACTGAAAATAAAAGCTATTATATATGTGTTTATGTGGGGTTTAAGGTGTAAAAATACACATGAGATTTTTTTAAAAGTGTGCCCAACACCGTATGCTTTTTTTATGGGTAAAAGTAACTATGAACTGTTAAAATTGGTGTAAAAATACACATTAACCATTAGTTGACTATTTGTTTGAATTTTTTGAAGGTTAAGGAACAAAAATACACATGAGATTTTCTCAAAAGTGCGCTCGACACAAATGCTTTTTTGAGGAAAAAAAAAAGTAATTATGAACTTCCAAAATAGGTGTAAAAGAACATATTAATCATTAGTTGACCGTTTGTTTGAATTTTTTGACTGAAAATGATAACATAGAGGATGACGTTGATGATTAAAAAAGGGTTAAAATACAAAAATACACATAAAATTTTCTTAAAAGTGCATCCAACACTAAATATTTTTTTGTAGGGCAAAAGTAACTATGACATTTCAAAATAAGTCTAAAAATATACATTAACTGTCAGTTGACCGTTTGTTTAAATTTTTTAAGAGTTAATGTGTAAAAATACTCATGAGATTTTAAGGGTTAGTGTTGAGATAAAAGGTTAGGAGGAAATTAATTTCCCTTGCCTAGTCAATAAATTGTTATTCAAAATTGGAGAAATATTAACATACTCTAAGAGTATCACATTATCTGAACTTTGTCCAATGGAAACATAGTAACTAATGTTATTTTAATCCTAGTTGGCTAATGACTCATATGAAAATATTCAAATTTTATCCTGTTTTCAAGAAAAAAATCTTAATTAAAAAAAATAAAACAAAATGAACAACGAATAGTTTTCTTAAAACAAGATAAACTTTAATTCTTTTAGATGAGTTATCACCAAACTATGATTAAAATAATGAGTTGATATATTTTCATTAGACATAGCTTAGATGACGTGATGTTCATAGAGTATGTAAATAATCTTTATCTCTAAGTTGTTTCTTAATTATCCACGTCATCCTTAATTTCACCACTTTCAGTCAAAAAAATTCAAATAAACAGTTAACTAATGGTCAATGTGTATTTTACACTAATTTTGGAACTTTATAATTACTTTTGCCTCTAAAAAAAGCATTTGTGTTTGACATATATGTTTTAAAAAATTTCATGTGTATATTTGCACCTTAAACCCCTATATATATATAGAGTTGTGGTTGATTTCCTCGCACATATGCATCTTTTTTTTATATAGGTAAGGATCCCCACTTCTGTTATCACCGCACTCATTTAATCACCGCCTCCACTCTCTTCAATTCCAGGAGATTCGTATATACCCTTATATATATATATATATATAAGGAGATTCTTACATCCCAATTACTCAGATATGCACTTAAATAAACAATAATGAGATAAATGTGCATGTAATTTATTTTGTACTCTTTTATTTTGCTGTATATATATATATATATATGCAAATTTTGAGTATCTAATACACACACACACGGTTTTTAAGTGTCCGTGAAACAATAATGTACATGCAAATTAAATTTGCATATATCATATCATCATGCGGTATATATAACATATATATACTCCGGCAAAAAAAAGTATAACATATATATACACTAATTTTTTTAAGTATCCATAAAACAAAGATGGTGTAAATTTCCTACAATGACACCTGGGGAATTTAGAAGATAGACATTTATAATGAAAATTAGGCCCACTCCGTTTTCTTCATCTTTATGCACGTGAGCTGTCGCATTATTTCTAGCACGCATTCCCATTAATTTTGGTGGATCTCATCTTCCCACCTGAAATCATAACCTAATGAAAAGGTTACAAAGCATCACTTCCCCATGGGGTCTTTTCTTCCTTTCTTCACTCTCTCGGCTTCCCATTTTTCTCTCATCGACTTTGCCGAGACTGATATGAATTAGGAAGGTTAGGTAGTTTTATCCAAGTCTCAATTGGATTGTAATGTTGTTTCATGTCCACCTCCTCAAATAAATTTGTATTTAATTCATTCCAAAATAATCTTCCCTCAAGATTCCTAGCGAATCACGCCAATGATGGGTCCCATGGAAGCTGATAGAGTCTTCTTCTCTTCGTCTTAGATCTCTGATTCGAAATCGAGTGATGAGAATGGAGGGATTATATTGCGAGGTAAAATTGGAGGAATGAACCAGATTTAATAAAATATTAAGTCCATCTTCAGATTTTTGGCTCTTGATACTTTTAAATCTTAGCTAAGAAATTTGGTATTTTCCTGGCTTTATTACACATAAAATATTCTTTAAGCTAACTTTTCCCTTTTTCCTGGGCAAGAAATCATTTATATAAATTCTCATTAACCATGAAGTAATTTTCTCATATTTTCCCCCAATTATATGAGGGCTCCTGGTATTTTTCATGATTAAATATGGCTAATTATGCTTTAATTAACCAAAATTCTAATTTAAGGTAATTTTCTCATTTATACCTCAATTAAGCTTCAAATATAGTTATGGGAACTATTCTATAACTTCTGTCTCCGGAAAATTTTCTTGAAATTCAGACTATAACTTTCAAAATTACTCTTTCGCACCCGTAATTTTAGTAAATTACACTTTCATCCAATCCCGGGATGGTAGACATACAATGTTACAATTGTCTATTCTGTAAATATATATGCAAGACTTATGCGTATAAGAGCTTAGTAATCTACTTATTTAAGACTAATTGTTGAACGTCTAAGCTCAAAATATGGGGTATGACATCCCGGGTCATATCATCTTTAATCAAGGTAATTTTGTTTTTTAATATCCTTCTAATAATCAACGTCTCCATATGATAACACTTTTTGATCCCCTTGTGTAAACGACTCCCCTCTAAAATTTCTTCAATCTCATCTGTAAGTTGAAAGTCCAACTCTTCTAAGAAAGTGTTAAAATTATCCTCGATGCCCATCTGTATACCGTTCATGTTCTTCTAAAGGTTCTGTATTTTAAGGGATAGATATTCCCAAATCCATCAAAGTTCCACTTAAGAGTCTATTGCCAGCTATCACAACAAATAAATCTATCTACTCTTTTATAAACAAGATTCAAATCCCTCCATTTGGGGCCTCTTCAAATGAAGAAATTGCCTTTCATAAGATATGTATTGATATTTTTATTTAAATTGATATATTGTATTATATATGTTTAAGTATTAAATGGATTACTGTATTATAAGGCCATTTTCCATATATTGCAGTATATTGTATTTTTGTATATTACTTTGGCATGAAAAAATTCAATGCATCACATTGAGGGCCAATTTGTTAAAAGTTAAAAGAAAACGTGATTCAAGTTAAGTTTAAAAAGTCAGAAATACAACTAAGTTATAATCATAAAGGTTTTGTTAGAAAAAAGATAATTTCAGGCTCTCAGCTTTTTAATAAGCCATTCCAAATAGGTTATCACAATAAGCTTTTTTCTATACATTCCATATGTGTTTAACCTAAATTCTCCCAACGACTCCCTCATTAGGAGGAAATTAATTTTCCTTGCCTAATCAGAAAATTATTATTCCAAATAGGAGAAATATTAACATACTCTAAGAGTACCACATTATCTGAACTTTGTCTAATGAAAACATAGTAACTTATATTATTTTAATCATAGTTGGCTAATGACTCATATGAAAAAAAAATCAAATTTTATCTTTTTTTTAAGAAAAATAATCTTAATTAAAAAAAATAAAACAAAATGATCAAAGCATAGTTTTCTTAAAGAAAGATAAACTTTTAATTCTTTTAGATGAGTTATCAGCAAACTATGATATTAAAATAATGAGTTGCTATGTTTTCTTTAGACATAGTTTAGATGATGTGGTGTTCATAGGGTATGTAAATAATGTTTGTCTCCAAGTTGTTTCTTAATCATCCACATCATCCTCAATTTCATCACTTTCAGTCAAAAAAATTCAAATAAATAGTTAATTAATGGTCAATGTGTATTTTGCATCTATTTTGGAACTTTATAATTACTTTTGCCTGTAAAAAAGGCATTTGTGTTGGGCATATTTTTTAAAAAAATCTCATGTGTATATTTACACCTTAACCATATATATATATATATATATATATATAGAGTTGTGGTTGATTTCCTCACACATATGCATCACTTTTTATAAAGGTAAGGATCCCCACTTCTGTTATCACCGCACTCATTTAATCACCAACTCCACTCTCTTCAATTCCAGGAGATTCGTATATACCCTTATATATATATATATATAAAAGGAGATTCTTACGTCCCAATTACTCAGATATGCACTTAAATAAACAATAATGAGATAAATGTGCATGTAATTTATTTTGTACTCTTTTATTTTGCTGTAAATATATGCAAATTTTGAGTATCTCATACACACACGCACGGTTTTCAAGTGTCCGTGAAACAATAATGTACATGCAAATTTAATTTGCATATATCATATCATAATGCAGTATATAACATATATATACACTTAATTTTTTAAGTATCCATAAAACAAAGATGGTGTAAATTTCCTATAATGACACATGAGGGGAATTTAGAAGATAGACATATATAATGAAAATTAGGACCACCCAGTTCTCTTCATCTTTATGCACGTGAGCTGTCGCATCATTTCTAGCACGTATTCCCCATTTCCACGTAGGTGACCTCGTCGTTTTGCAAATGCATTATTTGTACGTTTTTCACATTCTAGTGTGATGAACGTCATTTTCAAATGGTGGCTGTAATTATCAACGGCTAAGTGGCGCAATATTTGAGTTTTAAATTTTTTTTTTTTTGTTATAAAGGCAAGCAAAGCTTGTAGGTGACAAAATCTATAGGCTAGGTCCTACAGATTGTTCTTGTGATAACAAACCACAATCCAAAGCAAAAAGGTGAATACATTCAATTGGGGAGATCCCTAATTCCTTGTAATCCTGTGGGATCATGTGTGCCGTTCCTGCAAGATAATCCACACAACGAATACTTTCCCTATGAGTGTGGGAAATTTCTACCTCCCAGTCGCTGTAAACAAGAGATCTGGTTTCCAAGATAACGTCATACAAAGGATGATCAGAATCACAATGAGTGGATAATAGGTGGACTGCCTGTAATGAGTTAGTGAATAACTTGATTTTTTTTTGGCCCCATCTGTTTACATAGTAGAAGGCCTCGTCGGATTTGAGTTTTAATTTTGATTCGATTATATATTCATCCAAATAAAAAAAATCCAAATAATGGAAGAAATCATTGGCAAAGTGAGCTATAAATTAACAAATGCAATTTGTGAGCCAAATTATTCAAATGCCTATGATTACTTGTTATCTTTCACCGGCGTACCAATGGCTGCATCTTCTACTCCTAGCTTCACAAAATCCCATTCAAATGTTGAGCTTGAAAATGAAGCTGAAGCTGAAGAATATGAGAAACTTAGCCAAGAATGTAAGGAGCTTCTTCTTTCTCTCCCCAGAGAGAAGGGTTGGGACTTCCCATACTTTTATCTCTACCAAGATATTTGGTATCCACCAGCCCGAATCCAAGCCATAATCTCTTTTCAAAAGCACTTCCGAGCAAAAGAAAGTGATATAATTATAGCTTCCCTACCAAAATCTGGCACTACTTGGTTAAAAGCCCTTACTTTTGCCATTGTGAATCGTAATCGTTTCTCTCCCTCGCAAAAAAACCATCCTTTGCTCACTTCCAATGCTCATGACCTTGTTCCTTTCTTTGAGTTCAATTACTATGGAAACACCCAAATTCCTAATCTCTCCAACTTGTTTGAGCCAAGACTTTTTGGTACACATGTTCCATTTCATTCATTGCCAGATTCTATTATGAAGTCCAAATGCAAGATAATCTATATATGTCGTAACCCATTTGACCATTTCGTGTCGTTTTGGAGTTTCATCAACAAGGTGATCCCACCATCATTGCCCAAGTTATCCCGCGAGGAAGCATTTGAGAGGTACTCCAATGGAGTCAATGAGTTCGGTCCATTCTGGATTCATATGTTGGGTTATTGGAGGCAAAGCAAAGTGATGCCAAACAAAGTTATGTTTCTAAAGTACGAAGATCTGAAGGGAGATATTCATTTCTTCTTGAAAAGAGTGGCTGAGTTCTTGGGTATTCCATTCAATTCAGAGGAAGAAAGTAATGGTGTTATCAAAAGCATAATTGAGTTGTGTAGCTTTGAGAAGATGAAAGAATTGGAGGCTAACAAGAACGGTAAGTTTGTTCAAAAGTATGAGAACAAGAACTTCTTCAGGAAAGGTGAAGTGGGAGATTGGGTGAATCATTTTAGCCCTTGGATGGAAGAGAAATTGTCCAAAGTGATAGAAGAAAAGTTGGGTGGGTCTGGTTTGTCCTTTTAATTAATTACTCTATTCGACCAATTAAGCTATAAATTTGCATGAAACGTGTGCCAAAGCTCTCTCTAGCATTGATGATAACATGCAAGTATCAGGTTTAGTAAGAAGCGGATTGCTTTAATGTTGTCTTTATATGAATTTGTATCCACTTATAGCGTGTAATGCATGAATAATTTAAAGGAAAATAAAGTTTCTTATTATATTAATTGGTCATCTGAAAGGCAACTTGACGAACAATAATATATAGAGGCCAGTACAATGAGTCGCTCATGTCACCAATGCTCCATTTGAATTGAGATAAATGTTGGGAGAAATGAAAATGGGAGAGAAAATTGTGAGAAGAGAAAATTGGAGGGATAATGTTGTACCCCTCCTGTTTGGATGAACAAGAAAAAATATGGAGGAAAAAAAATACACAAACATCATAACAACAATAATATCTTTATATTATGATTTATTATAACTTATATAATCATTTATATTAAAAATATGTAAAAATAAACATATTCAAATATTTTTAAGTAAAATATTTGGAAAAAAATATTTTTATATTACAATATTTTAAAATCAAATAGTTTTGCATGTTTAAAAAACAAATAATAAATTGACAGAAAAAAAAATAAAATAATATGTGTTTAAAAATATATTTTTTATATTTATACATGCTTTAAAATAAAATGGAAAAATATAATTTTTACATTTACAAAAGTAGTCGGGCGGGGTTGGTCGGAGTGAGAAGATGACAGAAGGGAAGCTCACTTAATAGGGTTGGCTGGTGAATGTGATGGCAGTGGAAGAAGATCAATTTTCTTCCCAAAGTCTCTCCACATTTGGAGAGAAAAGTTGGAGGAAAATGTGGTGGGACCCACATCTTATTTTCCCCTTATTTTTTTCTTTTAATTTTTCCCTTGTCCAAATAAGGGAAAACTCCAATCCTCCTATATTTCTTAAAGTTGATTTAATATTTTTCTTAAAAAAAATTAATGCAAAAAATGTGTATATATAAATTCCCTTGTTTGTATGAAAATAACTCAAAAGCCACAAAATGTAAAATATCTCGACTTCAAATTGCTAAATGCGTGTAAGAACATCAAAACTGAGAAAACAACAAATGAAGAGTAATGCATGCATGAAGCTAGGATAAGATACAGAAAGCAACACTGGTTTTACGTAATGGCCATATAATATGCGTTTAGTTTTTGACATCCGGCGTTCCCGAGTGAAAACCAAATATGAGAATTACGTTGGGTTTTAGTCGATGTTGGTTTTGGTCTCCCTTTCTATGTGGAGAAAAGCCTATGTTTGAATTGTTCAATTTGATGTATTTTCTATTTGATCAGGAAAAAAAAGGAAATGAAATCACTACAAAAAAAAAGGGATTTTGTAGCGGTGAACTTGTAGCGGTTATATTAAACCGCTACAAATTATACTATTTGTAGCGGTTTTTACCTAAACCGCTACAAATTTGTAGCGGCAAGATTTTTTGTAGCGGTTTACAAAAAAAAACCGCTACAAATTTGGCGCAAAGTTCCCGCCAAAACTTGTAGCGGTTATTTTGTAGCGGTTAATGCACATAAACCGCTACAAAATACCAAAAGTCAGAATTTTGTAGCGGTTTTGGGCAAAAACCGCTACAGAATTTCAAGAGTCTAGAAATTTGTAGCGGTTTTGGGCAATAACCGCTACAGAATTTCAAACGTTGTAAATATTTGTAGCGGTTATTGTAGAACCGCTACAAATTTAATTATTTGTAGCGGTTATAGTAGCGGTTATTTTAATAACCGCTACTAATATCTGGCCTATTTAAAGCCCCTACCTCCTTTATTTCTCCGTTTGCTCATTTTGTTTCCTGGGGTTTCTCTGAGTGATTTCTTCGAGATTTGAGCATTCAGACGTCTCTATAGGATTTTTTGGTCAGTATTCCGCAGTATTCGCACTTGAGGTACACGTATATAACACGTATTTTTATTTATATTTGTATTTTTACTATATTTTTGCATAATAATGGACTAATTTTTTTTTTTAAAATTTGTACAGTTGATATGGCTTCAGGACAGGATAAGGGGAAGGCCCCTCAGGTCCCCACACCGACTTTACGGGGTGGCAGCAGCCGGGCAGGGGGCAGAGGGAGGGGGCAGCGCGCAGGCAGGGCTACCGCGGCATCTCAGCCCATCCCCCCACAGGTACCGCAGACAATCCCATAGGCGACGACCGCACCAGAGGTGCCTGAGGTGGAGAGGCCAGAGATTAGCGTTGAGGACTTCCTCAACGAGGAGGACTTCGAGATCCCGATTAGTGGGTTCAGGGAGATGGAGCAGTTCCTCGATGAGGAGGACGCTCGGGAGCAGAACAACCCACGAGGGTCGTCTTCGCGGTCCACTGGGTTTGAGGTGCAGGTCGAAGGTAAATTACTTTTTTAAATTTAGTAAGTTATTTATTTAAATTTGAAATGTTAACTTTGAATTATAATTTATCTAACGTGTGGTCAACTGTGCAGATGAGCAGGGGAATGTGTCGACGAGGAGGCTGGATGTGGCCGGTCTGAACATCATGGACCGGTCCCTGCGAGTTATAGTGCCGTGGAACGAGGGCACTGACCAGCCGATCCACAATGGGGGTCACCTGCTCAACCGCTTTCTGAGCGACCTGGGATCGAATTGGATGCGGTTCCCCCTTCACTTCCCGACGTGGAGGCACATTCCGAAGGGGCCGAAGGACTAGGCTTGGGAGGAGGTGGTTTAGGTAATTAAAACTATTTAATTAATATTTTTTTAATTAATTCTATTTAATTATTTTTTTTAAGTTATGTTTTTATAATTATTGATATTTAAATGTATTTTTTTCAGCTGCGGTTTGCCGTCCGGGCCAACCGGAAGAGGTACGCCCCGTGAAGATGGGCGACGCCTGGAGGAACAGGAGGAACCGTCTCTTCCACTCGGTGGATGGGGACGGGACGATGCCTCTGGAGCAGCTGCAGGAGAGCGTCCCGGACGGCGTGCCGCCGAACGCTGGGCGCGTTTCGTCCAGTTCAGGAGGAGCCCTCAGGCGCAGGTAATGTATTTATTATATTTTTGATATATAATTTTGTAATTGTTAAATATTAAATTATAATATCAATTTAATTTGTATTTAATTTTAAATTATAATACATTTAATTATTTGTTTTTCCAAGAGCTTTCTTAGAGGAACACCGAGATTCGGGCGCAGCAGACGATCCACCACACAGCAGGATCGAAGACCTTTGCTGTGACCTACAGCGAGCTGGTGACTTTTCAAGTGCTTCACTTACTTTTAGCTGATTATTTCATAATACTAATTGTTTTGTAATTGTTTCAGGAGACGAGGGCACAGCAGGAGAACCGTCAGACGGACTATGCGGAGCTGTACGCCATCACACACAGACACCGTGACGGGACTGCGACCTCTCAGCAGGCAGAGGCGGCCATTGTAAGTAATTTTATTATTATATTTTTTATAAAACCAAGTTAATAATGAAAAATGCTAATTATTAATTGTTTCATAAAATGGCAGGAGCGGATGCAGCTGTCGCAGGCTGAGCTGCGACAGACCCAGCCTGAGGAGTCACACGGGTCAGTGGACCCGACGGCTCCTTTGAAGGCGGGTCTGGCTCAGCCTGAGCACCCCGGACGAGTGCGGGGTATGGGGATAGGCGCCAGACCCAGCATGATCTAAGGCAGGAGCGCCGCCTCTGAGGCTGCAGCTCTAGAGGGGTCAGACGTCGGAGGGACGAGTCTATTGACCAGCTGCAGTCAGATTTGGAGCAGACGCAGCAGCAGATGGCGCAGCAGCAGCAGCAGATGCAGCTGCAGGTGCACGCAGATACGATGTACGCTCAGCAGACGCAGTGGCGTGAGATCGCGAACACCATGCTCGAGGGAGCATAGAGTCGCCTGTTCCCGAACGAGCATTATCCAGCGGTTCCCCCTGTCCCTCGCTATATCGTCCCGAGTACCACTCCTCCTCCTACTGCTCCTCCTCCTGCTGATGACGATGGTGCGGTTCACTCTGCGCAGCGGCCCGATCCAGCGGCATCTGAGGGAGCCCCACCTGAGGGAGCCCCACCTGAGGGAGCACCAGAGGATCAGCCCCCAGCTCCTTAGTTTAGGACATTTTCTTTTGTTTAAACATTTGTAAATATATATATGAGTTTTTATTTCAGAATTTTCTTATTGTGATTTATATAATTATATTTATATTATTAGATCGCGTTGAAATAATTTATGAATGATTTATATCTAAATTTTAAAAAAAAGTATATATATATTTGTAGCGGTTTTAAGTTAAAACCGCTACAAATAGATATATTTGTAGCGGTTATTAGTGTATAACCGCTACAAATCTATGTATTCGTAGCGGTTATAAACTAATAACCGCTACAAATATATATACTTTATTTTTTTTAATATAAAAGTATAAAAATATTTTTCTAATTTGTAGCGGTTATACATAACATAATAACCGCTACAAATGTACATATATATTTGTAGCGGTTTACCTTCAGAAACCGCTACAAATATGTATGTT
Organism: Inga laurina; assembly: GCA_963855925.1. NCBI lineage: Eukaryota > Viridiplantae > Streptophyta > Magnoliopsida > Fabales > Fabaceae > Inga > Inga laurina. The sequence continues at coordinate 23,450,578 of OY979707.1, forward strand.
AGTAGCGGTTATATATATGAAACCGCTACTAATATTAAAGCCGTTGGACATTAAATATATATTTTTCTAATTTGTAGCGGTTATACACTAATAACCGCTACAAACACTCAAATCATTTGAATTTTGAAATTTGCCGCCTTTGTGCACATTTGTAGCGGTTATGTTATGTATAACCGCTACAAATTAGAAAAATATTTTTATATTTAATGTCCAACGGCTTTAATATTCGTAGCGGTTTGATATATATAACCGCTACAAAATTATAACTGTAGCGGTTGGTGTAGCGGTTTAAGAACCGCTACAAAATTATAAACGTTGGAATTTCACAATATAAGGTTCTAGGCATTCGTCATTCTCTTCTCACTCATCTTCTTCTCTATACTTTCTTCTCTCTCACTTGTAGCTATGGATAAATCATGGATAAGGTTGCCGCGTAATTCTCCTGAATATTTGTACGGATTAAATAGTTTCTTAGGTTTCGCATTCACTCACGCCAGCTGTAACGGCAAGATCGTCTGTCCCTGTCGGAAATGCAAGTTCAAGAAGTGGCATGCACGAAATGTTGTGAAGGAACATTTGCTTGTGAAGCCTTTCCCTGAGGACTATACGTTCTGGGCAGTTCATGGTGAGAAGGCCGGCATTAGATATGACGAGGCTCTTCCTCGAAGTTCTCAAGTAGGCGTTCAAGTAGATGAAGATGATCCTATGAATGATGCTGTGCGTGATGCGTTTGGATTTCAAGGCGACAACTTCAACGAAGAAGTGTACGGCTCTGAGCCGGCTTTTATGGGGAATGAAGCAGCTCGGGATTTTTTCAGCTTGATGGATGAGGCAGATCATCCTTTATATCAAGGTTGTCGCAAATATTCTAAATTATCTTTCTTGATCAAATTGTATCATATCAAGTGCTTGTGTGGGATCACAGATAAGGGAATGTCGATGTTGCTCGACTTATTACAAGATGCATTCCCCGACGCCGAGATTCCGACAACATTCTACGAGGCCAAGAAAATTATCAACAGGTTGGGGTTGAATTATCAAAAGATTGATGCGTGCCCAAATGATTGTATGCTGTATTGGGGAGACGATTCCAGCAGGGAGACGTGTAAGAGATGTCACACATCGAGGTACAAGACAATTCGAAAGGGGAAAAAGCAGAAGAAGAAACTTGCAAAGATTCTCAGGTATTTCCCTTTGAAACCTCATCTACAAAGATTATTTATGTCGTCTAAAACTGCTGAGCACATGAGGTGGCATGCCGTTGATAAAAATGAAGACGGTAAATTAAGACATCCGCGGGATGCAGCTGCTTGGAAAACGTTTGACAACGACTTTCCAGATTTTGCGACTGACCCCAGAAATGTTCGGCTTGCGTTGGCGACCGACGGTTTCAATCCTTTCGGGAATCTTAGCACAAGTTACAGCATTTGGCTGGTAGTCTTAGTTCCCTACAACTTATCCCCTGGATGTGTATGAAACAAAGCTCTTTCATTATGTCTATGATCATTCCAGGCAAAAAGGCACTGGGCAATGACATCGATGTGTATCTCCAACCGCTTATTGCGGAATTGCTTGACCTGTGGAATGTCGGCTTGGAGACGTACGTCGCTCACAGCAAGACTTTGTTCAATATGCGTGCAGCCTTGATGTGGACGATCAGTGACTTCCCTGTCCTTGGCACATTATCTGGTTGGAATGTGCATACTGGGTCGACGTGTCCAGCTTGCAATTCGACTCTGACGCATTGCGCCTTCCCCATAGCCGAAAGTGGTGCTTTATGGGGCATCGGAGGTTTCTCGATGGAACGCATAAGTTCAGATTGCAACGGAATCGCTTCAATGGGAAACCAGAGAAAAGAGGACCACCTCAGACTTTGTCCGGTACAGATATCTTACAGCAGCTTGAGCATGTTGACTTCGCGTTTGGAAAAAGCGACGATTCAGCACAAACTCGCCAAAAGACGCGCAGGACTTTGGCGCCTCAGCAGTGGAAGAAGATAAGTATTTTCTTCACGCTTCCGTATTGGAGATCTAATTTACTTCGCCACAGTCTTGATGTAATGCACATTGAAAAGAATGTTTGCGACAATGTGCTGTATACGCTGCTTAACGAACCCGGCAAGACAAAAGATCACCTTCAAGCTAGGAAAGATTTACGCGACATGGGAGTTCGTGAAGACGCTTGGCCAGATGAGCATGACAGATTTACACCGGCAAAGTTTACCCTCACAAAACCGAACAAGGATGTGTTCCTCACGACGTTGAAGAAATTAAAAGTTCCTGATGGGTATTCAAGCAACATTTCTCGATGTGTCGACTTGCAGGCTCGAAAGGTTGCTGGCCTGAAGAGTCACGACTCACATGTTCTTATGCAGCAGTTACTCCCTCTGGCTATAAAGAATACACTTCCTCCCGATGTTTCCATCGTTTTGGTGGAACTTTGTTCTTTCTTTCGGAAGTTGTGTTCTAAGGTTTTGATCGTTGAGGAGCTCGATCAACTGCAGTCGAAAATCATTCTTACGCTTTGTCATTTGGAGATGATCTTTCCTTCATCCTTTTTTACTGTGATGGTTCACCTCACAGTCCACCTCGTTCATGAAACAAAGCTCGCTGGACCAGTACAATATCGTTGGATGTATCCGATTGAGAGGTACTCATTTTAAATACGTGCTTTAATTTATTGTCCGTATTTAATGTTTGCTAGTCGTCCTTTTCATCATTTTATATCAATTTTCCCTTCTGTACTTCGTAGGTTCCTTGGGAAATTAAAATCTTACGTGAGGAATAAGGCGTGGCCAGAAGGTTCTATAGCTGAAGGCTATATAAGGGATGAGGTGCTATATTTTTGCTCAAGGTATTTTGATGATCTTGCTCAAGATATATTTTTGCTCAAGGCTATAGCTGAACCTGCTCCGACATCAGGAGAATTTATCCCTCGTGTTGGTAAACCAGTTGGAGCAACTAAGAACTTCAAACTAACGGCAACTGAGAAGTTCCAAGCACATAGACATGTCTTGATTAATTGCACTCAAGTTGAACCTTTCATACGGTAAGAATTGTACACTCACATGTTATTCGATCTATATCTTTCGTAACATTTCTCACTTTCATTTCACTAACGCCTTTCCATTATTAATTGCAGGGAATTCAGAAGTCATGTGAAGCGTCAGCTCAGGATCCGTACACAGACATCCTCGGAAGTTGATAGGAGGGTCCACAGAGAATTCCCGAGCTGGTTTGCGCGCAAAATACTAAATGACCACAACCCACACTCACCAGATTTCAGAGCTCTCGCAATCGGCCCTCTTGATCATGCAAAACGGTTTACAGCATACAATGTCAATGGTTTTAAGTTTTGCACGGTTTCACGGGATCAAGGATTGCAAACACAGAATTCGGGTGTTTATGGCACATTTGGGACAAAGAGTTATGCGAGCAGCAGTGACGCCAACATGCAGTTCGGAGGCGTCCCTTACTATGGCAAGCTTATTGATGTGGTCGAGCTTAATTATCAAGGCCGTTTCACCGTGACGCTGTTCAAGTGTTTGTGGGCAAATACCACTACTTCTCGGGGACTGACAACTGACGACCTAGGCATCACATCAGTCAATTTCTCACGGCGGATTCATACCGGTATTTCTCAAGATGATGAGCCGTATATTCTAGCTTCAGAGGCACATCAGGTTTATTATGTCGAGGATGAGAGGCATACGGATTGGCATATGGTCGTTCATTTAAAGCCAAGAGACCTTTACGACATGGGTGAAGGCGATAACATCGTCTACGAGAGTGAGCCATTTCACCCAGCTGATTTTGAAAACTACTTCCCTGAAGGCGATGACAATTTACCTCTACTGCGGTGAGTTTTTTTAAGTCCACGTCATTTGAATTAAATTTTTTAAATTTAATAATACATCAATAACAATAATTTTTCTACAAAATTTCTGTAGGGATGGCGACGATGAGTGATCACATTCAAATTATGCTTTTGTCTTTACAAAAAATGCAAAAAATTTGTTAAAATAAAATGTAAAAAAAAAATTTAAAAAAAAAATTAAAATAATATTTGTAGCGGTTATAAAACCGCTACAAAAATATAAATAACCGCTACTAACTAATAACCGCTACATTAACCGCTACAAATAGAATATTAAACCGCTACAAAAATATAAATAACCGCTACTAATTATAACCGCTACATTAACCGCTACAAATAGTACGTGGATCCCTATAAATACCCTTACCACAACTCATTTCAAACACTCCCCAATTTCTTTTCACCTTACCTTTCTTTCATTTTCTCTCATTTATAACTTCTTTCGTATAAGTAGAGGAGCTGAATAATACGATCAAATATGGTAACAAGATTTTTAATTTCTTTTAGAATACTTCTTTCCTTTCTATAAAATTTATTCTAATTATTTTTGTTTCTAGATATATCATAACTGTATCTCATTTTCATACACAATTACATTATATTAGATAACATAATAATTCCTTATTACTTACCTATCCTTAATATTATTATAAATAAAAATTTTATCCTACTCCTATTCAATTACATATTTCCTTTTTATTTATTAATAAGTTAAACTATTGAATAATAAACTAATTGAAATAGATAAAATAATAACAAAATAAACTATTTAATTTAATATTTAAAAAACAGAAAAAAATAATTATTTTTGTTTAAAAAATTTTAAATATTTGTAGCGGTTATGAAACCGCTACTAAATAACGCGCCTTTTTACGACTCAATTTAAATTTTTTGGCGCCATTTTGAATTTCATGAAATTAGTAGCGGTTTTTAAAAATCGCTACTAATTTCATGAAATTCAAAATTAGTAGCGGTTTTTAGGAACCGCTGCTAATTTCATGAAATTCAAAATTAGTAGCGGTTCCTTAACCGCTACAAAATAAAAAATGTCATTTTTTTTAGCGCCAACAAATTTTAAATTTTTTATAGTTGCAGCGGTTTCTTAACCGCTACAAAATAAAATATTCTTTTTTGCTCTTAATATAATTTTTTATAATTGTAGCGGTTATATAACCGCTACAAATATCTCTGGATGTTGTAGCGGTTATGATTAACCGCTACAAACTAGTAGCGGTTATATTTGTTGAGTAGCGGTTTTATAAAACCGCTACAAAACTGCTTGCAACGCACGATTTAGTAGCGGTTTGAGTAACCGCTACTAACCTAGTTTGTAGCGGTTAGAACCGCTACTAATACCCATTTTTAACCGCTACTAAATCACGTTTTTTTTGTAGTGAATGAAAAAATAGGAAATAAGGAAAAGAGTGAGAAAATGAAAAAAGGGGGAAGTTTCTTGATCATTCTTTGTGAATTATTCTCTCAAAGCTTCCTAATTTGAGGTTGTGTCTCACTTATTTGAGTGGAGAGGAGGCATAATAGGTTTTTGGGCAAGGAAGCCCTGTCGAGGCTGGATAGGCTAAGGCTGGAGAGATTAGAGAAGTCTAATATTGCAGCCATGTGAGAGAAAAGCGTAGCTTCACAGGTTAGTACCGGTCAGCATTTACACATTCATTGCCTGTTGGATTGTGCTAAAATTTGGTTAGTAGGTTTAGAACATATGTTTCGTCGTTTTCAATAGTAGGATCATCATTTTGGAGGCCTGGTGTGAGAGAAAAAGTGTTCATAGTCAGAGACATTTTTCCTGGTATTTTGGGTTGCTTTACTCTCTATTGTAAGTTTGTAGCTTTTGTTGTTTGGCTGGGTGATTACATGTGTTTGTGTATTTGTTTGAGACTCTCTTATACCTCTTTTTTATCATAGTGAATCATATTTTTATTGGTTTGGACGACCTGTGGTTTTTACCCTTGAGTTTAGGGCTTTTCAACATTAATAATTCTAATGTCTCTTATGCTATTTAATTTCTGCCATATATTTGTTTATTTGTTTTCTCATAGACTTTTGCAATTAATAGGAAGGTTTAACATCTGTTGTGCCCTTTCTAACAAATTAAACCTAGTTATGATCTAAATAAAATAGTGTAAATACAAAGGAAACAACTTTTGAGGTTAAACTATAGTTAGGCAAAAGCATAATTTCAAAATGTTTACCTGAAGATTCATAAATTTTAAAAATTCAGTAAATATAGTAAAGACGATTTCAAGGTAATTTTGAGGCTTGAAAGGGGTATTAAAGGTAAAAATATAATATGCATTAAGTTTCTCCTCCAAACGCTTCTAGCAGAAATAGATCTAGAAGTACAGAATAGTAGAAATGAAGAGAACCACAAAAATGAAGGCAAGAAGGATAAGATTCATCAAAGAGATCAAACATTGACCCCTTACTGTGCCATCACGTTTTTCCCAATTATTAGACTTTGGGTCCAAGTCTGCCCTTGATGGGCTGGACTATTTGATTAGGAAATAAGTAGCCTAATCAAATAAGAATAAAATCAGCATTAAATGCATATTGGGGAATAATTCAGTAATAATTATGGATTTGTTAATTAAGGAACAAATCACCATAATTAAGGAATTAATTGAGAATCAATTAATTGTTGTCTTGAAGGGCAAGAAGGAGTGCACACGTTTCCTAATTAGTGGCCTCCATAAACCACTATAAATAGGGTGTGCCTCCTTAATTGCAATTCACCCCGCCATTGAGTTTTCTGGCAATTCTCTTCTCTCCCACCATCTTTCTGGTTCTGGTGATCTTCTGTTCAAATCACAATTAGGCTCTAGTAGTCTAATAATTGTGTGGGCACAAGTATGGAGTATTGGAGCTTTGACCCGGATCCGAACATGGATTCACCTCGATACGCCAAATCTCCTTTTAGTTATATTTTTCTTACATTGGCATCAGAGCATTTTGATCCTGTCTATGTGAATAATAATGTGATATAATTTGTTTATATCTCTCCATCATATTTTCCGCTATGCTACTGTACATTTTCTTTTCAAGCTTTATATCCGTAGCCTCTATTGCTTGAAATTTCATTGGATATGCATGTTCTTTGGTTCATATGTGAATACTTTTGGGAATCTGGGCGTATGTTTTCCAAAATGTGAACATGTATATATGTGTATAATATTTTGCTTTTGCATATTTGAAAGCTTCAGGTGTGATATATATTTGTCGCTGGGTGTTTTTTAAATATATATTGAATGCATGCTAATATCATTTGCCCCTTTGGTTATCTTATATATATATATATAATATGTGTGTGTGTATATATATAATTCATGGCTCAAAGCTTTGTTTTCTCTTCTTCTCAAGTTGGGTGTTTTTGGAACCTATGTGGAACCAAAAACAAAAGACTTAACCCCTCAAAGGTTAGAAGAGCCTTTGAAACATAGAGGACACACATCCAGGTCGGATTACATAACGCCGTCAATGTCGAGAAAAAATGGGGTGTTCGAAACTAAGTGTTTTTACCCCAAAAGAAGCCATGGATGTGCAGATCTCGAAGAGATGATTCCAACGACGCTTAGAACGTGTCAAACAGAGTTCAGATGAGGGAGAAACAAAGGAAAGAAGTTCGCGGGTCGTTAGTCGCCGTCGCCGCCACCTCACTCGTGATTTGATCAATAAAACAGAGGTTTTAAGATCAAATAAATGCCATGGATTTGTAGTTCACTGAACTATGATTCCAACGACACTAAGAATGCGAAAAACGGAGCTTAAACGAGGGAGATATGCCTCCTGAAGTTTGCCGGTCGTGATGACCCGCCGGAGCTCCAACCGGGTTGGGTGGACTCGGCTGGAGGTTGAAGATGATGATGTGGCAGTCAACTGCCATGTCATCGGGCAACACAACCCACGTGGCGCCAATGAGAGGTCGCCATGTCAGCAACAAGTGCCACGCCAGCATCGGTCAATAAAGGCCACATCATCCGTTGACCAGCCATGTCGACCGAGACATGTCAGTGCCACGTCAGCAGTGACGGGGTCAAGGTTGACAGTCAAAGGTTAGAACTGGCCCAAAAAAAACTGGAAATTGACAAGTGGCGTGTGGGACCCACTAGGAGCTCCATTTGACACGTGGCAATCACTGTCGGAGAGAGGATGGGCGTTGAGTCATGCACCGCCGCCGAGAGTGGCCAACGCTGGAATTTTTCCAATTTTTCAAGATATTTTTTGATCCAGAGACCTTCTAGGGGTGCGTGATGGCGCATGGGACCTCCGATTGAGACGCAGTTGGTTCCTAAAAATCTCTAAATTCGAGAGCTTCAATTTGATATATAATTTGCATATATTTGAAGCACGTTTGGATCTGTTTTGAGTCAAAAAGGTGCTTGTATGCACCTAGAGATTCCCAAAAATATTGAAATTAAGTCTTTGTGGATTCTATTATTTTTGGGATAGGTTGACTTACCTATTAAGAGTATTTCAGCTACAACATAAGGTTAATGCTGCAAGATTCTTTAAAAGTAAGGGATTATTCAAATGAGTTTTTGAATATAAAATCCTATCCAACCTTGACTCAAACTCTTAGAGATAAAAACCAGAAAAATTGCAGCAACTTAAAATTATTCAATAATTATTGAATAATAATAAGTCTTCCCATGCTTCTAACCACATTGATCCACTTGGATTGAAGCAATGACTTCTAAAAGTCAATCCTTTATCACAAATGTTGTGACAAATGATAAGACAGATAGAGATGTTAGAATCATCTCATCAAGTGGGAGGTATGCTGCAATTATATCCAAGTAAGTGGATGTAAAATGGCAAAGAGGAGTTGGACATTGAAGCTAAACGCTACATGAGTTAATATGGTCATAAGGGCCTATGAGAAAAAGAACCTAGTTAAGAGACAACAAAATGAGGCAAACAGTTTTAATGTTCTTTATCATTGAATTTATGATTAAATTCTTTGTTTTTAGAATTGAATTAAGCATATTCTCTTCTTGTTTTCATGAACATTCATGTTTTTAGATGATATTGTGTTATTATCTTGTTGATATAACTGCCTTTGATTGAGTAGGAGTTTCTAGAATGCGTCTAGAAATCCAAAAGGGAATGTGTTCAAGGAAGACTATGGTTAAAAGGGTGATGAGCTAACTAGCATGATTGGGATAGGAGTCAACATAGTTGTCTCCTGAACATGAAACTAGTGAACTTATTATCTAATTATCCTTTGTCTAACTTGAACAAATATGATTTGTATACCATAATCGTCTAAGTGACTAATTATGACCAAGTCTATTTGACTGAGCTTATGAGACAAGCTCAATAGAGATATCTGTGGAGTTAAAAACTCTCAAATCTCTTTCATTCAAGAAGAATGAGATGTCAGGGACATCCTACCAAGTAGTCTTCAGCATTTAAAGGTTGAAGCAACCGAAGAATACAAAAGGTTTATGCTATCAAGTATAGAAAGAACAATATTGCTTAAACTTATGTTGGTATGAGCAATGTAACCTTATCTAAGCCGTGTGGATAGTGTTGGAAGATAGTGAAATAGGTGATCTTCTTCCACAAAGTTAAAACTAAGTTAAGTTTTAACATAGTGTACTAAATCCTAACATGTTTAGGCAACACTTAAGGCAGATGTCAAACTAAGAAGTTGAGACAAACTAAATGCCAAGTTCTTTCTAATAAACAACAAGTGTATGTTGTGATAAGACATTTCCCAATGAGTGGGAGGAAGCTATGTCTCCCAGTGAGTGGGGGTGAGCCATGTCTTCCAGTGAGTAGGCGTATACAAAAGTAAAAATTGCCTCTGATATGCATATTGTAACCTTCAGCAATGTGATTCGCCACATTGAACTTGAGTGTGAAAGACTGAAGGATTCAAGATCCATCAGTCAGACGAACTTAGCTAAAGAATGGGAGGATTCATCCTCATGCCTAAAGGCAAGAAACCTATGAGGTAAACTTGATCTAGAGGAGGTCAAATGGTTTCTACAAAGATGAAAAGCTACATTCATAATCCTTAAGTGTTGTAAAAGTAGCAATCCACATGAGTTGTGGATATTTCAGAGAAGTATATGGCTTCATGTCAAATGCAAAGCAACAAAGAGATAAAATCAAGGGATTGGAACTTGCACGTTAACTCTGCACTAATAAACCACCCTGATTCACTCAATGCAATTACAACTGACAAATCACATCTTTGTTATCTCTTTAGTTAAGGATCGATGGGACTATGATTCTTAAATCCTTTGTTGGATTTTAATGTTTCTTTTCTAGGGATAAAAGATTCCATTTCTTGCCACATGTACACCTTGATCAAAGGGAATGATCAAACTAGCAAAAGAGTATTTGCTAACAACGTGTGCTAAAGGGTTAATACCCTTATGAATAAGTTGAAAACTTATTCACCTGGTAAGAAAGCCAAAGAAACATTTTTGAGAAAATCCACTACAATTGGTAAAATATGACGTTAGTGAACTAGTGAACGTGAGGGCAAGACACAAAGCTTGGTGTTTCGTTAACGTTGTGGATGTTTACTTGAAATACAGTAATGTTTACTTGATTTTTGGCAAGTGTGAAGTTGTTAGATAATGGTTGAACTAGTCAGGAATCAGTAAACTGAAAGAATAAGGCCTTTCAAACTAACAAGGGTTTAGGACACCCATGTGATTAGTTCAAACTGTTTTGTGTACAAAAAAGGCATTGTTAGGCAACTATCAATACCTAAATTCCTTCAACATAATAAAGTTGTTGAAATGGAGAGATAGACCTCTCCTTGATTTGGTTGTGAACATAATGACATCAATGAGGCTATCAGCCATATGTTGGTAGGTGGATTCACAGTTATTATATTCACACTTAACTAAATGCCCTCTATATCAGTCACGACCTTACCCTATGAATCGTGGATGGGCCTTAGACCAGAGCCAAGCTCATTAAGACCATAAGGGTCAACAACTTTATATTCACAATTCTTCCTATAAGTAAGGAAGATTAGGGCCAAGGTATACAAGGTATCTCTTTGTGAGATGACATGAGAATTTGACATGACACATCTTCATTAGTAGTGAAAATGATGGTGGTTCAGTGACTGATAGAAAACTGTGGGACACAACGTTCATAAAATCCAGATTTCCTTACAGGAAATGAGCATTAATCATAATAAATCTCTTTAAGAGGTTCACAAGTAATAAGGAATAATCAAGTGTTCCTAAGTTCACTGATCCGAGTGGGAGGATTGAGACCATTTTTACAACGAAAGAGGTAAGTTACGAGAGAATTACCTCACTCATAAATAGGAAAAGAATCCTTGAAATCCACCGCGGAGCAAATTGTCATCTAGCGAATGACTATAAGGGATAGATTCCCTAATGGATTGAATGCTCTCTTCATCATTTAGAAGGTGATAATAACTACCTATAAGTGTCTAAAAAGACACTAGAAGGACCTGCTAAGATGAATTGCAAAGTGTCATGCAGGAGGATTTGGATTCTTTTTAAGCCAAATACGTGTTTGGGTAATTTGTCACCTAGCCAAGAGGCGATTGGGAACAAGTAGGTTCTCAAATCTGTTGGGGGCATGTAGAACTTAAAACACCTAGTGGCTAAGGGGTAATATAATGGAAGGTTGTCCGTTGTGCATTTTAACTCTGAACTTTGGCTATGATAACAAGCTTAGTCTTGAAATTGCATCAAGATGATGTAAAGACCACCTTCCAATTTGGAATTTTGGAAATTGAATGATGAACTCTACATGAAGCAGCTTCAGGGCTTTGTAGAAATAATCACCCAAATAGTAGTATATGAGGTTTTCACAAGGTAAAAGCCTCACCAACTTCAAAATAATCGAAGAACACTACATAAGTCCCAAACGGTCTAGTGACGATTCTTTGGGAAGTCATCCTTTGTCAAATGACATATGAAAAAAGTGTCAAGTGAGTCAAAGGAATAAAGGATAAGAGAATCCTTAAATTCTAAGTTGAGAAAGTCATGGGTTGAACAAATATCTTGAATGACAAGATAAACGAAGATTGCACAAGAAAGATATAGTCTTTTTCACCTAAGACATGTACAAGTGTAATCCTTAGACATCTTAGGATGTCAAACTGCAAACCCATAGACACCCCTGAAGTCATGGGCATAAACCTAAAGAGTTTACATGTCCTATGAGGAATCCAACATAAGAAAGGTGGATAGAGTCCCATGTGAGACTATAGTTGGTAATATAAATGTACATATTGGTGTACATAAGACCAAATGTTTTTTTGTTAGACTTAGAAGTTGTTTTTGGTCCTGCTATGAAATGGGTTATGAGAATAACCATGGATTAAGTTGTCAAGACAACAACTTTCCTTTTGAAAGGATACTCCAATACAAGACCTAGGCAAATGGTGATGGAGTAAGGAAATATACAAAGTATTTTTTCCTGTTATCCATGGAAATAGAACGCAGGGCGTGTTCTGCCATCATTCAAAGTGCCATATGGCTAAAGTAATTCTTATGAGAGATTGGGAATGAATGGTGGATAGAAGGATCCAAGCAATAACATCTTATGATGAGGATCCTAAGTATCACAACAAGGCAAAACATGCTTTTTGATATATCTCTATAAGAGATATGCTTTCAAAGAGGGAAACGACAGTTCAATGACCTTCTACTGACAGAATATTGGTAGATCTCCTTAATGAGCCCATAGCTTGATTTTCATTGAGTTAGTGAAAATCTTGGGGCGCAAATAAAATGTAAGGTCATGAATTTCTTTTATGACCAAGTCAAGATGGACTGATGTTTAGTTAAAAAGGAAGATTTACTCCTAGATGCATAAGATGTGCTAGTATCTGTGGTTGACCCCTTACTAGTTCTATGTGTAGCTAGTAAGTGCGGATACTATATACGTAAAAGGCAATATAAGTTAATCAACATATTAACTCAAGAGGGATTAGATATGTCATAAGTAATATGTATGGGGGAATCTGGGGCATATGAGGCAATGAATATATGGCTTACGGTTATATATAAAGGGTGTCCTTGGATACTGATCCAATATGAAGGATTTCTAGTATCACAAGCACTAAATCTTAAAGACGTTTTTGCCAACGCGGTCACGACAGACGCCAAGTATGAAACAAGAAAGAGTAACGCACGCACGATGGGAGGCTCATCAAGTGCGAGTAGGAGATGTCGAACTTTGGGTTCAAGTCCGGACTATTTGATTTGGAAATAAGTAGCCTAATCAAATAAGAATAAAATCAGCATTAAATGCAGATTGGGGAATAATTCAGTAATAATTATGGATTTGTTAATTAAGGAACAAATCACCATAATTAGGAAATTAATTGAGAATCAATTAATTGCTGTCTTGGAGGGCAAGAAGGAGTGCACACGTTTCCTAATTAGTGGCCTCCATAAACCACTATAAATAGGGTGTGCCTCCTCAATTGCAATTCACCCCGCCATTGAGTTTTCTGGCAATTCTCTTCTCTCCTACCATTTTTCTGGTTCTGGTGATCTGCTGTGCAAATCACAATTAGGCTCTAGTAGTCTAATAATTGTGTAGGCACAAGTATGGAGTATTGGAGCTTTGACCTAGATCCGAACATGGATTCGCCCCGGTACGCCAAATCTCCTTTTAGTTATATTTTTCTTACACCAATAAAAAAATACTACCTTAGATCTTATTTATGAAACACTTGTAAGGAATATATGACATTGGGACTGCAAATATCATGAGATATAAGAAAAAAATTTGTATTCCCAATAATGATTAGATAAAAAAACCATTTTTGAAAGAGGCTCATCAGAGGAAGTACGCCATGCATTTGGGAATCACCAAGATATATAATGATCTAAAGCGAGAATATTGGCAGCCAAAGATGAAAAGAGATGTGATGAATTTCATGTTGAAGTGTCTGACATGTCAGAACACTACTGGAAAAATCACTTTTAAGACCAATTAAAAAAGATATTTTAAACCGGTTCTGGATCCGGTCTTGATACAGCCGGTCTAAAAAGTCTGCTACTTTTTAGACCGGTTATAGAACCGGTCTTAAAAAAAGTTTTAAGACTGGTTATTATAAAACCGGTCTAAAAATAAATATTTTTAAACTGGTTATCAGAGGAACCAGACTAAAAGGTTAAAATTTTAGACCGGTTTTCTGAAAATCTGGTATAAAAAGTTGAAATATTAAGACAGGTTTTCTACAAAATCGGTCTTAAAAGTATTACTTTTTAGACCGATTTTCTCCAAAACCGGTCTTAAATGTACTTTTCAGACCGGTTTTGGAGAGAATCGGTTTTAAAAGTTGAATTTTTTTTAAAAAAAATTTCGTTTAAAAGATATACCCAGCAAGCCATTTCCCATGTTAAAACATTTCACTCAGCAAGTAGCAGCCAGTTCAACGACATTCAAATAAAACTTCTCTTACAGATTTTATAACTAACATCTTAATGACATGTGAGAGACTCAAAACTCATTGGAACATATTAAAACTCAACACCCTTGTGCTTAAACAATGCTGGCCGAAATAGAAGCAAGGAAAACAACCATGAATAATAAACTCACAATCATAGACAGAATTATAATGCAAGGAAATCATACAACCATGACAATGCTGTTTTGACCAAGTTCCTTATCTTTTCACTTACATACATACATCAAAGATTAAATTACATTAATGAAAATGGTATTATTCATTAGGGCCAAAATACTTTATACACACTCTTCTCAGGCTGATGATCACTAGCTGGCCAGGCTTCGGAGAATCTACAGTAAGACGTACACCTCATATCCTTCATTTTCCTATGACGACAACAAAAAAAAGTAGTTATATATATACACCAATAACAATATACATAATTCAAATATAGTTCATGATAATTATTTTAGCTAACTAACCTTTAATGTAGTTTTATAAAGGGATATCCTCCCATATCCCTTCATGATGATCGTTTCTTGTGTCGTGTTCATTGTCTGCTTCATCTTCTTTGTTCAATTTTGATAAACCCTTAGAAAAAGAAGAAGTCTCAAACAGATCATTCATTGAATAACTTTCCTGATTAATATCAACGACCCTTTTTCCTTGGAGAGCTACAAACCACATTTATTTGCCTGATCAGTAACATAGAACACTTGTTTCGCTTGATATGCCATAATAAAAGGTTCATTTCTAAAACTTCTACTATTCAAATCAACCAATGTAAATCCCAACTGATCAATCATCACACCATTGTTGACATCAACCCACTTGCATTTGAAAATGGTAAGTTTAACTTTAACATAATCAACCACCCAAATCTCTTCAATCACCCCATAATGAGGTATTGTTGCCAATCTAGGATTCTTATCTTTTGAACTAGAGAAGTGCATAGATTTAGCCACTAACATAACCCCACTGTTCTGGACGGTGCTCCTATCATCAAGGGACTTCATGTAAAATGTATAACCATTGATCACAAATGAAGTCCAACTTATGACATCAGCCTCAGGACCACATACTAACCATTTAATTGTATCAGAAACACATTCTTCACCGTCAACCTTTTGTTTGAACCAATGTGCAAAAATTTTGTTATGCTACCTAATTAACCTTTGTTCAGTCATTTACTATTTCCTTTTCATTCAATTTCTTTATGAGCATTAATGTAATCTTGAACTTCATCAACATTATTCAAGATGTACAAGTGGACTTGTTGCAATTCATCAGGATCCATACTCTTTATTGAAGCCCCGCGTCTACCGCCTTCTTCGTCATGACGTTCAGGAAGTCCAATGTGTTCTACATTTGACAAGTAATCTTGACAAAACTCCATGGCTTCTTCAGAAACATATTTTTGAACAATAGATACTTCAGGCCGGTTAGGGTTCTTCACATACCCTTTTAGGATTTTCATAGTTCTTTCAATTGGGTACTTCATCGTAAATAGATAGGGCCACACAACTTGATCTCCCTGACTAGATAAACAATTAGATGTACCATGATGTCAAAAAAAGAAGGAAGAAAAAGCTTCTTAAGATGGCACAAGATCAGATATCTTTCATTTTCTAGTTCATCCAATTTTTCTATCTCAATGACTTTACTACAAATAGCATTGAAGAAGAAACAAAGTCTAGTCAAAATATGTTGAAGATCATATTCGGCAATGCCTCGAATAGCTACTGGGAGCAATTGTTGCATTAAGACATGACAATCATGAGACTTTAGCCCCACTAACTTCAAGTCTTTCATCGACACAAGTTTCCTAACATTTGAAGAATACCCTGAAGGAACTTTGATGCCATGTAAACACTGACAAAAGCTTCTTTTCTCATCCTTAGACAAAGTATGAGCAACTGGAGGACAAAAAGTTCTCTTACCATATGGCTTTGGATGCAAGTTTTCTCGTATCCCCATTTCTTGCAAATCTAATCTTACCTTCACGCCATCCTTAGAACTATCTTGTATGTTAAGCAGTGTCCCAACAATACTATCACAAACATTTTTCTCCACATGCATGAAATCAATACAGTGTCTCATATCAAGCTTCGACCAATATGGAAGATTGAAGAAGAAAGACCTCTTTTTCCATTTACTTTTCTCATTACTATTCTTTGTAGTTTTACCAAAGATAACATTCATATTTTTCACCTTTTCATAAACTTGCTCCCCAGTCAATGCCTTCGGAGCATCTTCAAACTCTTGTCCACCAAAAAAGCTTTCTTTAATCTGAGATACGGGTGGCCTCGTCTAAGAAATCTCCTATAGCCAAGATAAACTGTCTTTCTTCCATGTTGAAGTTGATGGTAGCATGTTCCTTCTTCACAAATCGGACATGATTTATGGCCTTTAACACTATAGCTTGACAAGTTTCCATATGCAAGGAAGTCATTTATAGTATAAATGATAATGGCTCATATTTTAAAAACCTCCTTCTTGTTTGCGTCAAAAACATCTACACCTTCATCCCATAACTCTTTCAAGTCTTCGATCAAGGGCTCCAGGTAAACATCTATATCATTTATGGGTTGTTTTGGTCATGAAATCAACATAGATAACATGATATACTTTTGTTTCATGCATAACAGAGGAGATAAGTTGTAAATTACCAACAAAATAGGCCATGAACTATGTATACTACTCAAGCTACCAAAAGGATTCATGCCATCCGTGCTAAGCCCAAGCCTAAGGTTCCTAGGCTCTTCACCAAATGCAGGAAATAATTGATCGATTTTCTTCCATTGAGAAAAATCAGCCAGATGTTGAAGCTTTCCATCAAATATTCTCTCATCTACATGCCATCTCAAATTTCTTGCATCATTTTCATTAGCAAACAAGCGCTTGAACCTTGGTATGATTAGAAGGTACCACAATACTTTTGCAGGAGTATTATTTGATTTGTACCTCGGGGTTTCATATATTGGACACTGTTGTTCCTCTTCATGCTCTTTTCTATACAATATACAATCATTAGGGCATGCATGGATCTTTTTATACTTCATCCCTAGTGGACACAATATTTTCTTCGCATCATAGTATCAAGAAGGCAACACATTATCATATGGAAGAATGTCCTTAAAAGCCTCAAGCGTTTCTGAAAAAATCTTGTTGCTCCATCCATGCCGTGCTTTCAAGCTTACCAATTTCAATACTGCTTTCAACAATTGGTACTTTTTACACCCTAGGTACAACGGCGTCTCAGCATCACTACACATATTACCATATGCATGTGATTGTTCAAAAGCTCTTCTCCTATATCACGAATAATATCCTCTATCTAATCATCTATATCCGTGTCATTATCATCAAAGTTCACTCCCCCCTGTTGAGATGAACTTGGCATTTCTAATTCTTTACCATGCCATACCCACACTGTATAACTCTTACACAATCCTTCATAAATTAAATGTGTATATATATCTGCAGTACTTAGTCCTTCTCATTCAAACATATTACACAAGGGCAATAAAACTTCCCACTACCATCATCGACATTTCTACTAGCTAAGTCTAAAAAACCCCTCACCCCATTATCATATACAACACTCGTTCGTTTAGCGTTTATCCAATTATGATCCATATATATCTCAACACTTCTAGCACCCTATATCCAACAACAAAAGGATAGACAAAAAAACAACAACAATAGAGTTTTAGATATTTCAACGAAATTAATAGGCACCATTTGAAACTAGTATTGTTTTAACAAACCAATAACACTGACAATAATCAAACAATCACACTGAATTAAAATAGAACATAGAGTGGTATTAATCTAAGCCAAATATCACAGGGATGTAATTAAAAGTCAGAGCATATATCTAAAAAGAATGTGCAGATTTATTTTTTTCCAGATTATGTTTAAGTGCTCAAAGTAACAACAAAACCATTTTTTCATAGAACATTATTAATTATTGAAAAACGTACAACTAAATAACAGATCGAACACTAAGCTGATTGAAGACCGAGGAGTGAGCTTCAACCCAAAGTCACGGTGCCGTCGACTGAGGTTAAAAAAATGAAGTCCTCAAATTCACGGCATTGACAAAGGGAAGTCAAGTCAGAGGAGAATGGTCACTGCGGAGATTAGAGGTGGCGGCGGAGAAGACTGACGATAATCAAAGAACAGCAACGACAGCGGTAATGACGAAGCAGAGTTGGGCAAATGAGGGACGGGATGCCATGGACGAGTTTAGAACAAGCACGGACAGAGCTTATAGAGAAATGATAAAAAGAGAAGAAAGGGTTCATAGAGCGCGCGATCTGGACGTGGGAGTAAAAATAAGGGAGAAAAATCTTACTTTTAAGTCCGGTTTTTAATAAAAACCGATCTTAAAAGAGTGAAATTTCACATTTAAGACCGGTTTATAGAAAAACCGGTATAAACCGGTCTTAAAATGTTAAAATTTTTTGAATTTAAAATGTTTTAACATTTAAGACCTGTTTACATATAAACCGGTCTTAAATGTTAAAGATTTAAGACCGGTTTTAAGATAAAACCGGTCTTAAATATTTTACTTTTAAGACCGGTTTATATGTAAACCAGTTTTAAATGTTAAAACATTCTAAATTCATAAAAATTTTAACATTTTAAGACCGATTTTATTTATAACTGGTCTAAATAATTTTTTAAGACGGGTTTTTTTAAGAACTGGTCTTAGAAGTTCAATATAATTACAAAACGCCACTGCACAAATTTTTAAGACCTTATTCGCAAAAACCGGTCTAAATGTGGTAGTCTAAAAAGGGTTTTTTCTAGTAGTGGAAGGTGATGATTGAGCATTAGATGCCTCCAGGATTACTACTACAGAGTCTTGAAGCTCCCCTGTGGAAGCGGGGCAACATTTTTATGGACTTCATTGTAGGATTGCCTCCTATTGTGGATCGATTAACAAAGTAAGCCCATTTCCTGCCAATCGAAGCAGGTTACACGTTTGAGAGATTGGCTCGGTTGCATGTGGATGAGATCGTAAGATCGCATGGGGTACTAGAGAGCATAATTTCTGACCGAGAACCAAGGTTTACTTCTGATTTTGGAAGATGTTGAATGAAGCTATGGGGACAAAATTGAAGTTTAGTATAGCTTATCATCCTTAGACCAATAGTCAAACTAAGAGAACTATTTAGATCTAGGAGGATATGTTGAGAGCTCATGCTATCGAGCTTCCAGGTAGTAGGGATAAGCATATTCCATTGGCAAAGTTTACATATAACAACAGTTACACTCCATTATACAGATGTCCCTATATGAAGTTTTATAAGAAAGGAAGTGCTGATCACCGTTATGTTAGACCAAATTGAACGAGAGAATCATTCTTGGGCTTGAAATGGTGGATCCAACCACCAAGAAAAATTGAGTTGATTCGGTAAAAATTGTTGACTGCTCATAGTTGGCAAAAGAGTTATATGGATCACTGGCAGAGACCGTTAGAGTTTGATGTGGGAGGTCATGTATTCCTAAGGGTTTTACCTACTATAGCATCGAGAGATCAATCAAAACAAAGAAGTTGATGCCCCGATTCATTGGACTTTATGAGATCCTTGAGAGGATTTGACCTGTTACATATAGGATTGTGTCGTCCCCACACCTATGCAATGTGCATGATGTGTTTCATGTGTCTCAGTTGAAGAATTACAATGCAGATCCATCTCATGTGATCGACTAGAGGAGGTTGAGTTGCGAGAAAACTTGACTTACCGGTCAAGGCCTGAGATAATTCTCGATGCTAAGTATAAGAATTTGAGGAGTAAGACCATTCGTTTGGTTAAAGTCTTTTGGAAGGGTATTGCCCCAGTGATGCCACCTGGGAGATCGAGGAACTAATGCGGTGGGAATTCCTTCATTTGTTTCCTTAGCAAGTATTTATCTTTTGTTGATTGTTTCTCTTGGTTGAATTTTGGGGACAAAAAATTCATTTTTAGGTGAGGAGAGTTGTAACATCCTAGCTTTTATTCCTAGAATTTAAATAATTTTAGAAAGAGGTTAATTCATGGTGAATGGAATCTTACCATATAATTAATTAAATAAAGAAAATTTATCTAAAATATGATTTATAAGAATAAAGGAGGTTATAAAATAATAATAACCAAAATAGAAATAAGGAAAAGGAAAAAAAGAATTTAATTAATGATTTTTATTGTTATTGTTATTATTACTATTAGTATATTAAGTAAAGTTAAAGGAATGAAAAAAAAGGAAATACATAACAAAATGGCCTAGAGGCCCATTAAAGTTGTTAAACAAACACATTGTAATATGTAAAAAGCAATGGTTAGAAAACCAAGCTGGACCGTTGGCCCGATTCGGTGACGGTTCATTTTTCAAGCCAAGCTATTTTTGGGTTTGGCCATTTCTAGCCGGTATTAAGCCGGAAATCGCCTTTGGGCCAGAACCCATTCCAGCTATTCAATAACCAGATGGCTAAAAATGCAACAAGAACCCAGTGTCCAAAGAGGAAAAGAAGAAGAAGAATGAGATGAAAAAAATATAAATAGTGGCAACTTGATAAGAGAAAGATCAAACTTGTGCTCCAAAGAAGTAAAATAAAATGGTAGCTGGAGCTGTGTTTTCATTTTTAAACCACGACTCCATTAAAGAGACAACAACAGAAAAACTAATTCTAAACCACGTCAGTAGAAGAAAATGTGTGAAGTGTGAATAGGGGAAAGCATTGAATTGTCTGGATGAAAGATTACATTGCAGCTATATCTATCAGATAAAAGAAGGGTCACATGCCTATTGTCACTTCTCTGCTTTCACATCGTTTACCGTGAATAGTTTCTTTTCAATATTTTGTCTTTTAAAAATAAGTGAAAAAACAATTTTCAAAAAGTCCGATTCCCCATTTTATGGACAACATTCCAATATTTTGTTGTGAACAAGATTTATTTATTTATCTAAAACATTGATTTTTTTTTATCTATTTTAAAACATTGATTAAGATTTAACAAAAGGTTAAAATCTACTGCATTTTTGTTAAGGTGAATCATGACTAACCCACAAATCATTCCAAGGCTTTAATTATAGCTACTATCTTTTATTTTAAATATATGAATTAGTTGACTTTTTTTCTGAGAGAGCAAAAAAGTTAAATAAGTTATTTAATCATATTATACGTTGTATATGATTAAATTATATATTACTTTATAAGTCAAAAAAATTAATTTGGAGTCAAAATAATAAATAAAATAATTTAAAGTAATTTGATTAGCTTCCTTAATTTTTCTAAAAAGTCAATTAGGTCTTATATTAAGAAACGAATATAGTATTTTCCATATATATAATTATTAGATTTATTTTTATATTTATATTATTATATATCTATATAATATTATTTTTATTTAATTATTATGTTACCAGTATGACCAAACAACCTAACCATTTCGACCGTTTGAACTATGACTCCTGACTTTTCCTGCTCGACTTCTAATCCAACTTTTAAACTATTGGTAAAAAGTGGCTCTCGGCCCTTCAGCATATATTAGACACATGTAGGGTTTTAAGTTCACAATCCCCCCACGCGTTACTTCATTTTAAGAGGGCCAGGAACAGTAGCAATCCGTGGCCTCTTATTCTCTGCAGCGGCGCTACTTTCATTTTAGAGTTCAAATTTTAAGATCATTTTGATACTTAAAACTACTTCTATTAACTAAAGTCCCTTCATAAACATTATTCTACTTAACTTGCTCTTTCTAATTGATGTATTTTTGAGGTGATTAGCGCAAATTTTTGAATTAGAGTTTGGAGCAAGTGTTGAGTTTTGACAAGATATGACTATAGGATTATAGAGCTATTTTAGTAGTTAAGTTCTATAGGGTTAGATTTATTTATCGGTTATCTTGAGGATTTAAAAATTTAATTTTTATTCACAAAGTTTATGGTTTTTGATATATATGATATTTTTACTGGTTAAATTAATCAAATTATTGATTTGATTTTATTGGAGATAATATTGAATTTTGAATGGTTTATTTTTGAGTTTTAAGCTTGAGTTTGAAGGTTGAAATGTTAATGAAATATCTTATTTGAGAATTTTGGGTGTTTTATTAAAGTAAGCAATTTAGGAGTTGTTAAGAATTTAATTAAATGATTTGAATTATTAGAGAAAATAGAAATTTGTGTTCAAATAATTAATTATGCCCTACTACAAAAAATATAATAAACGGCGCTTCTTTTAATGAATACTATGGCGCTTCCTAAGCGCCGTAAAAGTAAGTTACGACACTTCTCAGTAGAAGCGCCGTAATATGTAATACTTTTTTTTTTTATTATTTTATATAATTGTTTCCTTGAACTCAGCCAATTAAAATCCACAGCAATTTATAATACGAATAGAAAAAAAGTAAACCAAATTAGAATGAAATAATATATAACTAATTCATAAAATTAGTACTAGATATATGTAATTACAATTAATGTAATTGTACAACTAATTTTAAGAGAATAAACAATACGAGAATAGGCAAAGAAATAACCTAACGTATGTACCTAAATATTAACTAATTGCTTGACAATATATTCACACTATTCCTCAATGATTTCATCCACTTGTTCATCAGTCAATTGGGTACAACGTTGATCTTCATAATACTACATAAAAATCATACACAGAACGAATTAAACTAAGTATTATTTTATTTGTAAGCTCAAAAATTTAAAAACTTATAATATATAGGAAGTTCAAGAAGATAGAGTTGACAATTCAAATAAATACTTGAAAAAAAATTATGAGCACACATATATGATAATGACAGATTTTAACTAAAAAAGAAAAATTGAACCAAATATTGAGGAAAAAACACTTATACGTTAGGGAGATTCTGAAAGAGGATGAGACGAGAAAAAAAAATATGGGAGAGGAAGCTTTGTATTGTAACAGAGTTGTGGAAAATGAAGGAGCTAGAGAAAACATGGGAATATGAAAATGAAAATAGCGGGGTAAAATTTAAATAACAGATTGTAAAGAAGTTACAATATTTTATCAAAGCGTCGTAGCTTCCTAATTTTTTTTAAAAAGCAAACACCTAAAAAACATGTTAAATATATCCAAGGCACCACATGGTGCCTTAATATGTCCAAGGCACCACGTGGGTGCCTTGAATATTCAAGGCACTTGGTGCCTTATATATTTAAAGGTTGCCTTGTATATTCAAGGCGACCATGAGTGCCTTAGCCAGCGCTCTATAATACAGCGCCGGCTAAGGCCCCAATTTTTAGCCTTAACTAACGCTTGATTATCAAACACCGGCTAAGGCCACTCCACCATTAGCCAGCACTTGATTATCAAGTGCCGGCTAAGGCTAGCTTTGGCCAGCACTTTAAATCAAGCGCTGAGTAAGGGTCAATTTTTTTTTTTGGAAACTCAAGAATGAAGTAGGTGATTTCTTTTTTGACTTGCTGCAACACGAGATTCTAAATAATAGTATCTTTTTAACTTACTCTCACCCTTATCCGATACTTTATTTTTAAGCACCGGATAAGTTCTTTTCAAATAAGAAAAAACTAAAAAATTAACCCAGCTACGACGCTTTTTTGAGAAGCGTCGTAGCTTAGGCTTTCATTTTTGTTTTTTTAAATAAATGCTTTGTATGGAGCTTGTTTAGAAAAGTGTCGCATAAGCCTAACACTAAGCTTTGCCGCTTATATTAGGAAGTGTTGTAGCCTCTGAACTTTTTTAAAAAAAAAAACAATTATCTACGGCGTTTCTTTGAAGAAACGCCAAAAAATGGGCACTGTTAAATCCCTCTTTTGTAGTAGTGATGGTTTATGGGAGATTTAAGAATTTTTCTTTACTTGGGAAGTATAAACTTTAACTATATATATACAGCTAAGTTGTTTGAGCTAATAGAAACCTCAAGTCATATTGGAATGATTAAGTGTAACCTAGAGTGGAATTGGAAACTCTAAAGGGGACCAAGTTCCTAAGTTGTTATTTTTATCACCCAATTAGTTGTTAAACTAATGTTTGGTGATGTTGAATTATGTAGATTGATTTATGATTGTTGATGTTGTGCACAAGATTTTGATTGTGGTAATATTTACTTGCTTGGCGAGAGGTAACTACTTTCCACTTGTTATAGATGCTAATGTCTTGCTTTTGAGAGGTTTTAATATTATTATATTATGAAATGAGATATGGACTTTCAATTGGAATGACATATACTCTTCATTTCAGAAAATTGTCTTGTGGAATTTGTGATTTTGAAAATGAAAATGTAAAATATGGGAAAAGAGGCTTTGCCTTGATTATTTCTTTTGCAAGAACATGACCATGAGTAATCATGAGATATATTGTATAAGTTGTTGTTGTGATGCTGATCAATTGTGATTGATGGAGAATAGTTGGACAGATATACTATCACATGATAAGACCTCCCTAATGCACATTGGGTTGGTAATGTATCCCTATTGGGGTAGATCTTCGTGGCTTATTCATCTTAAAGAGAAGGATAGACTCTTGTAGCTTTTTTCATTTCTAAGAGAGGCCCTTATGGCTTGGGTACGAGAAAAATACTATCATGTGATAATACCTCCCATTGGTGCACATTGGGTTAGTTATTCATCTATCTTGGGATAGGCCTATATGGCTCATTCGTCTATCTTGGGATAGGCCTACATGGCTCATTCGTCCTATAACACCTTACTTCCATAATCGATTTGATGAGTTTTATGTAGCGAATTCGAACCACTAAGCAGTATTCCTTTATAAAGTTCTTTCAATTTCCAACTCAAGATAGGACTTGAACCTGTAGTTTAGTGGATTTTATCTGAATAATTTTAAACTTTTAAAAAACTATCATAAAGTGGCTCGTAACTTCTTTGTAACTCATCGTTTCTTAATTTCTTTTATTATAATTAGAGTATTTTTGTGCTTAATAAATCACTCTACTCACTTGACTAATGGGCTCGTACCATGCGATTACCTATTCCTAGTTCATTTATTGTACTTAGGAAAATATTTGTCTATCATATGGGTCATACAATTAACTAGATCAAACATTAATATTTACATAACAGATTAGCATATAAATCCTCAGCTCTACATTGCAATTCTTCTTTTGGCACATCGTTCTGTATCCCTATTATGTGCTCACATGCCTATATGGTTGGGAGAGGGAGAGTGAGATTCGAGATAAGCTTAGTAGAAAACTTTGCTAACTATGCATACAAGATACAAGCTTAATGTATGACATGCGAGCTTATATAAATTTATGCCAACATATTGACATGTTTGCATACTCAATGTTTAACACATTACACTAAAGGCCACAACATAAGTAAAACAGAGCTTCAATCATTCACATATGCTTCATACAATTCATCAAAGCAATTCAACACATTAATGCATAAGCATCATTATCAAGTAAATGCAAGTCAGGAAATTTTTACTACCTTTTGTCTTTAAGTCCTCCTCTTGTACCTTTTCATCCAACCATTGTATTTGCTTGGAAATTCCTCTATTCTTCTTCTTTCTTGACATCTCATGGCCCTAGATAGATAACCATAAGCTAAGACAACTGAATGTCCAATATACCAACTACATTAGCCTTTCGGACATGTTTCTTATCTTTGGACCAATACTTGTCTCAAATTACTTTAAGTGCCACAAATGCGTGGGTCTCCTTAATCTGCCAGATTTATCACCTAACTTTGAAGAATCATATCTTCATCTAGGAAACTCCAAATTGGGTGGTTCAAAGTCTTAGGTGAATATCTTTAAGTCTACTTTAAGAGAAAAATACCTCCCACTATCACTTACACCACACTATTCCTGAAACACTAATCAATCCTTAGTGCCACAAATATCATTCTAGATTTAATGCTTAACTTTAA
This sequence comes from Inga laurina, assembly GCA_963855925.1. Taxonomy (NCBI): domain Eukaryota; kingdom Viridiplantae; phylum Streptophyta; class Magnoliopsida; order Fabales; family Fabaceae; genus Inga; species Inga laurina. The sequence goes on from OY979707.1 coordinate 23,476,772, forward strand.
TAAATCATATCTCCCAATATGCTCATCCAAATGACACATATTATAAACCAAATTAAATCCTATCATGTCTACTATTACTATGGAAAGTTTCATGGCCATTGGATAACATTTGGCTATTTAAAAACATATCACAAACAACCGCCTCCCAGAAAACGCAATCTGGCAACACTATTTCACATGCAACTCAAGTCTAAAATTTTAGAGTCTTGAATCCAGTCCACCTAAAATCATAACCAAAGATCTATCCCACATAGTTTTTCATAGAGAATCCATTAAAGACCTCAAAAAAATCAAAATCACACTCCTCCCTATTCGCCTGCTCCTAACCAAAAACTTGCTCCTAAACCCACAATCAACAAGTTTGCATTTTGACCACTAAACAAGTCTTATATTATCATCAGACACCATATTTCATCACATACATGATCCTAACAACATTGGACCCTAATTTCCCTCAATGATTGAAATCTAAGAGCCACCAAGCTTTATGAAGCTTAACAAATAGTCAAAATATACCGATTAAATTGAAGCTTAGGCTTACCTCCACGTGATACTACAATTAGTTCTTGATTTTGGCAGTACCAACCCAAGGAAGACAACTCCAAACACCTCTGATTAAAAATTTGAAACCATAGAAAGGAAGCCCATACTGAGAAGAAGAAGATTAGTGAAGGCTTTATTGGCTAGAAACAGTGATTTGGCGGTGAAATTGAAGGTTGAGCTTAAGAACACTCAAAATTTCTTCAACTTCTCTCCTCTTTCATTTTCCATGAATTTTCTCTAATTTCTCTCCCTCCTCCTTGCTTGGCCGAAATCTTAAAGGAAAATGGAGGGTTAGGATGCGATCTTGTATTTTGTAGCCTCTTAGTGTGCCATGTGCCCAATGATTAAACCAAAGAGTGATAAGTGTCCCTTTTTACCATCATCTTCTCTCTTTTCTCTCTCCCAGGCATCCATTTTGTGTCAGGGGAAGAGAAGCCTAACGAATTCCCCTGACTCCTGAGTTCAGTATTTGAGAAAGTCAAGCATGTGTCCGAACCGAGGACTGGTGAATTTCCCTAACTAAGGTGACATATCGTGCCTCATGTGTATGCCAACACAAAAGTCAAAAAGTGATCCTCATGATTAATGGACATGTGGCACTTTCTTGTGGAGCCACCACAAAAGTTAAGCCATCATTACTTACTTTAGTAAAGCTACTTTAATAAAGCTACATTATTGATGTTTACTCAAAGTCCTACTCAGGTTTTGCTTAGGACTGCAACATGTATATCGAGGCCGGTCAAATGGTGCCACATGTCTATGTGTCAATGTAACCCCCTGCCTTAATTAGCATAATTATATTTTGATATCACATAATTAAATTGGTTTAGAGACCGTCGGATGATTTAAACTCATTTTAACTTCCTACCTTACAGTAGGATTTTCACAAAAATATTTCAAAACCTTTTTCCTATCCTGGTCTCAATTTCAATGTTCGAATATAATTACCTGTGCAGTTAATATACATTCATTCATATCAGAGTGTGTAATCAAATTCCCGGCAACTCCCGGGTTCCATACATACATCAACTAAGTGTTTGTAAGTCTCTCTAGGGGATTACATAACCAAGCTCCAGTACAATAATATTTACGTATCAAAATATACAGTAATCCTAAGTTCAAAATAGATAACCAACATCTCCAAAATCAAATATACCCCTAAGGGTCCTAATCGCTCCGAGTTGCCTGCTTCTCTTTTGAGCCACTTGCCCTGTCTGAAATGTTAGTCATTGGATAGAATGAGATTCAAGAGAATCCCAGTAGTAACAAATCACTCACACAATGATAAACACAAAGCATGTACGTAAATCACAAATAGCAACAGCAGCAGCAACACAAAGATACATGGATTTTACCACAAAACGACAGCACTCACAGCTGTATACACAATACGACAGCTCTCACTGTAATCACAATCACGACAGCTTACGTTGTAATCACAATAACGACAGCTTGTGCTGTAATCACAATCACGACAGCTTGTGCTGTAATCACAATCACGACAGCTTGCGCTGTAAACGACAGCTATCACCAGCTGTAACTGCAGCAGCATCAGAGATCATCACAATGTATCACAATGTATTCTCAATGCATGACAAATAGACATACAATGTTTCACACATAGTGTAAGAGAAAGAGTCACTACCTGGTCCTTTCCTGACATTCTTCAGCACTGTGGGCTCTTGAGGATGGCAAATATCAAATCCTATAAACCAAGTTAGGGATAACCCGTCAATCACTTTTCCAAGTTCTTAATTCTATAATACTTTAAGTTGGTTATCATTTAAACTCTTTAGGTGACTATTATAGGTCCAAACATATGCCTAAAGGGTTGGGATGACCATCCCCAAAGATCCCTTTTTAGGAAGCTAAACACTAATTTTTGGTCGTCTCACTCGAGCACAGAAGGCCGCTCTCGAGTGATGACCCTCAAATTCACTCGAGCACCCAAAAGTGTCACACTGGAAGTGTTTGCTTGAGAGCAAACCTTGATATATCTTACACCCTCACTCGAGCACAACAAACCGCACCCGAGTGAGAACCTCAAATTCACTTGAGCACTAAGAAGTGAAGCACCATGAGTGACTTCCCGAGAGCAACCCAACTCCCAGATGACAAGTGCACTCGAGCACCAGTCCTAGTGCTCGAGTGACTTTCCAATGCTCGTGAGTGATGACGCACGTTACTTGAAAATGAAGAAGTGCACTCGTGATTTCTACTTGAAGACTCAACCAAAATACCAAGAAATTCATACCGCACTCGAGTGAGACCCTTTCTCACTCGAGTAAGGCTTATCAGAAGCCAGATCACAGCAACTGATAAGGTTTTCCAAAGTGACCCAAACTGATCCCAATAGGTTCTACACTTTAACTAAAGCTCATTCTCACCTAAAATTCCATAAGGAACCTATTGGTAACCTCAAAATATCCATAATCATATCCCAACAACCATTTCACTCTTAAGTCTCTACTTTGCTTCCTAATACCCAATTCAATACTTTCATTTCTAATTCCCACAAATCAATTCCAATGACTCAAAGGCATAATAGGCTACCAATACAACAGTAACATTCTATTTAACTCCTACATTTTACTTAACATCATATTTAGGGTAAAATTCCAGAATTCTCATCACTTAACCAAAAATCATAACATATATACCAAAATTCATCAAAAGCTTACCTCTTAAACTTGCTGAAATCAAAACCTTGATTCTCTAACTTCCAAATTTTCTCAAGCTTCCAACCAGCACAAATCAAAAATTTGAAAACATTGGAATGAAGCTCTTGACCTCTTGAATAAAATCAATGAAGGTGAAGTGAGCATTTAGAGTCAAATACTCACCTAAAATTCAAACCCTTCTTTCTCTTTCTTGCCTAGCTCACCGGAAATGGAGAATGGTGAGAGAGAGATGAGTTGATGAAGATGATCTCTTTTTTTCCCATTTCCCATGCTTCTTCACCAACTTGAGAGAGAGAGAGAGAGGGAAGAGTGTTTGAAAATTTGACCTCATCTATGGTTCATATTTTGCCACTTGGCACCATCTTATTCTTCCTAACATGATTTCACATGGACTTGTATGCATAGGATTCCACCTATTGTTCTTTCAATCCTAGCCATTGATCTTGATTACTAAGGAGTTTCCTCTTCGGTAACCATCCAATTGATAAGTAAATTTCCCATTTTGCCCTTGATTAACATATCTTCACCAAATCATCATCAAACACACATATAAGCTTAAGCATTGTTTACAAGGCATTTACATTAATTATGTCACTTTGAAGTTATTAGCCCTTAATCACAATTCAGGATATTATAGTCGGTATATTCTACCTGAGGTCTTTCACATATCAAGCCTTTATACAATCTGAAGAGTCACTCTCTACCTGGAGGGTCAAGTCATACAGTCCTTGAGAGTCATTCTATCTCTCGACATTCTTGGGACTATTCCCAAACTGGCCTTAGTAGTTTGCCTGATATAGGCTTATCCTTAAGTCTCTAGTCCCAAAATTCGGGATATTATACGTCCCTATTGGGATAGGCCGATGTGGATCATCCAACCTAGAGAGAGGGGCATGCTCTTCTAGCTCTCTTCATTCTTAAGGGGAAGAAATAAGCCCTTGTGGTTTGTGTGTACGTCTCCATAGTGATGGGGATAGGTCTTTTTAGGCTTATGTGTTTGCATACCTTTTTTTAGGAAAGACTCGAATGAGTTAATATGTGTAATTATGAGATTATTTGAATTATATGCATTGCTATTTTCTGTCCCACTTGACACCTCACTATCACATGTTGGTATGTGTGATGAGTTAGAATTTTGGTTATTGATGCTTTGGTCTCACCCCGTTGCTATTAATATTGTTTAGATTATATTTCTCGTGCTAGGACTTTGGGGAGAGTTCCTAAGGCTTAATATTGTGATATCTCTGTATAGTCTCTTGTATTCATTTATGTGTTGAAATTATGCATATTGCCACTCAAAGGGCTCATATCTTGTAAACTTTGATTGATTCATATTTGGAGTAACTGTCGCTAACTAATGGGCTAGTAGAGGCTAGAGGCCTTTAGAGTTTTCTTAAAAATGATTATTATGGATTCCCATATGCATATTTCAATATTTTCTAATGATGGAAATATGTTTGGTATCATTTGGAAGAAAGTTTCATTACTTGGGCTTATGCGCTACTACAAAAAGGGGTTTTAACGTCCCTATTTTGGCACTTTTAACGCCCAAAAACTGGGGGATGTCTATGTAAGGGGCGTAGTATGTTTTAAAAAAAAAGGTCCCAAAAAAATGGGATGTCTAAAGTGAGACTTTAGAAGTCCCAAATTAAGAATTGGGACGTATAAAGTCAGGACTTTAAACATCCCAATTCTCAATTTGGGACGTCTAAAGTCCTCCACGGGGGGACTTTAGACGTCCCAATTCTTAATTTGGGATATTAAAAGGTTTTATTTTTTTTTAAAATGATTATTTATATTCTTCATTACCCAACAAATTAAAATTGCAGAAACAAACTTGAAGATGGATTCATAAACCACAAAATGTCCCTTACAAAATGGTAAGGACATCTAGCACTTTTTACTATATATATATGTATAATAACAACAACTCATACAACCTAATATTATATATGCATAACAACAACCAGAAAGTGTCAAAATATTTGTCACCACACAACTACCAACTAATTGTTGTTCATTTCATGAAAATAAATATACATATGTATTTCCCTCGATTTCCAAGCTCCATACGTATAAAATAAAAACATTATTAGTATTGCATAACTACTAACAACTAGTTTATGATTCTGGCAAAAAAAAAACAATCAAGGGAAAAACACTCCAATAACTAGAATCATGTAAATAAATTGAAAGCATTATAATAATTTCACATTGTAAGTTTAACTTAATTCTTCATGTAAATTTATATTTAAAAAAAACTGATGAAAGCAAGGGAGAGGGCAACCAATGGTGTCTATGTGCTTCCAAGGTGGAGAGAAGACATTGGAGGGGTTGTGTTTGCACAATGGAGAAGAGAGGTATGCTGGAGGCTGAAAGCAACGAAGAAAGTGGGAGGTCTACGTCGAAGGGTGGAGGGGGCAAAAAAGGTGGAGGAGGTGTACACCGGAGGGTAAGAGCAAAGAAGGTGCTATGAGAATGGAAGAAGGTGGAGGAAAAGGGAATGAAGAAAAGGAAGAGAGGAAGAAGATTGAGGAAGATGAAGTGTAATGAATAAAAGGGAATAATGAAAAAGCTTACCCATGGTGTAAAGAAGATGAAGTCACGAGAATGAAAGAAAAAAGGAAATGCAGAAAAAAGGGAAGAGAAGTAATGGGGGATAGGAAAGATGGAAAAGAAGGGATGAGTTTCTGACATGGGAATGAAAAAAAGGGAAGAAAAGTTTCACGCATGTCAGAATTTCTAACATGACTTTAGGAGTCCCAAAAAAATTTGGGACTCCTAAATTCACTTTAGGCGTCCCAAATGGGATTTGGGATGCCTAAAGTCATACTTTAGGAGTCCTAAAAATTTTGGGACTCCTAAAGTAAGACTTTAGGAGATTTGGGATGCCTAAAGTCAATACTTTAGGCATCCCAAATCTCATTTGGGAAGTCTAAAGTAAGTTAAATTTTTTTAAGTTATTTTTTTGGCGCCAGTAGAAATCTTTAGGCATCCCAAATTTTATTTGGGACGTCTAAACTCTACTTTAGGCGTCCCAAATTCAAATTTGGGACATCTAAAGGTTTCCCTATGTACACATAATTACGAAAATGCCACCGTATATCATAATTTTGTAGTAGTGATGGTTGAATGTTATATTTTGGGCTTTGTAAAGCTCAAGGCCCAAGTGTGTTAATTAATTATGGTTTGATTTGTGAATCAATGGGAAAATTTTTATTATCCATGATAGGTTTTAAATATTTAGACAGTCTCTTTTCTATCATGTATAAGTTCATTAGGTAATTTTAATCCTTAATCATGATAGGTGGTTTCAAACGAGTTAGTTCAATTCTTTTCTATCATGTTAGCTTTAATTTGAAAGATAATCTATTGATAATAGTATTTGATTTTGAAAAGTAAAGATGGAAATTTTCTACTATAGCATATCTTTGGGTTTAGTCTTCTTTGCTTACCATAGTAGTGTTGATTATTTTGAAATTTCAATTAAGCGTATGGATAATCAAGTTTTAAGAAGAGGATTTTAAAGAGAATAGAGGATGAGGATGAAGAAAATCTATGAAAATGGGGAGTTTAAATATAATATATTGAAAGTGACACGTACTTTGGAAATTGAAAAGGATAGTCCACGCGCAATTATCTTCTTTTTCCTTCACCTTGAGACACATCATAACGGTTGTTTCAAAAAAACCGTTATTTATCTTCAACTTCATGATGATCATCTAATAATGAGGAGGGACCTAGAGTTAGCATGGGAATGAGGAAAGTTTTGAAAGATTTACTTAACTTTTATTAAGTTAGAACTGTTAAGTATGTTGGTGTTGTCATTACAAAAATACCTTATGGTTTTTAATTAATAACCGTGAATTATTAAGTTATATTTTTGTTAAATTTTTTAATATTTGAAAAAAAAATAGTGGTGTTCAGTCATTGCCTCCACCGCTGGCCTCCTCCTCCTCATTCTCATCATTGGAGGAAAGAGATGAAGGGTCTAACTATAAGTCATAGTTAACATCATTGTGAATGAGTATTTCAACTTCCTGTTCAGTTTGTTGGCATATGCGCAAGATGCCTTATGTGGCAATCAAGTCTTGCTAACAGTTTCATCCGAGCCTCTATTTCAGGAGACAAAGGAGGAGGTGGTTGTGGTCGAGTAGGGGGTGGCGACGGCGGAGGAGCTTCCTAGGATCTTAACATGATGAAGGAGAGAAGAAGGAGGCCGATAAAGAAAAGAAGTAAGAATCATAAGGAATATGTAAGGGTAAATAGAAGTCCGACGATGTTACAAAAGGTTATGATCAATAAACCGGTATGTTTAAAAGTGTTACATGACAATTGTTTCTGAAGACTGTTACATTTTGTCTTTGCTTATATAAGAGATTGAGAAATGAATCATTTATAAGTATTAAATTATCAGTATCTCTTAAGAATCGTCATATTTGTCACTAAATAAATAATGGTTATTAACTACAACCATTATATTTGTGTTTTTGTGAATTCCACCGCTCAATACATGACGGTGCGTATATTTAACCATTACTTTTATTTATTAAGCATTATATATGCTTGAATATGTAGCAATGATTCCTATACAAAATCGTCTTCTATATTGAGATGCTTAAATTTAGCAGAATTCATCTTGTTAATGTTGAAACCGTTGCTGGTTAATAGGAGAGGAGGCAAAAGTTCATGAAATTAAACTCTGTTGTTCCTATACATATCATAGTGTACTTTAGAACCTATACATGCTTGATTTTCCAATCCTATATAACTTTAACACACCAGTTCATCATACAGTAAGCTCTTGTTCAGTTTCTAAGCCTCTAAAATTTCAAACTCCAACATGGAAGCACACTACATCGACATGCAAATTCATATGTCATCAATATAAGTTTTAACCTATGCTTGGCTTTGGTTATTTTTCTTGTTCTTTGATTTTCTCTCACTAACCCAAAATTGAAACCATCATCATCATCTTTAATATCACGCACTATATGGAGAGAATGGAGATGGGTTCATGTTTAGGATTCTTAGCTCCTACCTACAATAAAAAAATCATACCTTTAAAAAATCATCTTTCAAATGTAAAATATTATGATAATATAAGCTAAAACAAAAATTTCCTCTGTTTTTGTTAATTCAAAAAAATTATAAAAAGTATGGTCGTTATATTCCTCAAACATCATTCTTCCATTCAAATATCATTTTTCAAATATAAAAACAATACAATATAAATGTGATCATCTAACTTTAATGAAAATGACTAATTAAAAAGAGAGGCAAAATATGAGTGCGAGGTCCAGGGTTCAATTCCTTCATCACAAAACTCAACCATTATTCGACGTGGATGTAGTGCTGATATGGTTGGACATATGGCAGCGAGGTGGTAGAGACATGGCACGTGGCGGCGGCTGTAACCCCCTTCACACCATAGGCCGAGATTAGTTCGTAAACATGTAATTAATGTAGAATTAGAGACCTTAGATGATTTGGGACTTAAACCAAATTAAACTTCCCAAAATCAGGGTGTATATAAAATTTTTAAAAACTTGTTCACAAGGTCTCATATTCATATTGCAAATACAAAATGGCCTGTACAGGTTGATTTCATTCATACATATCAGAGTAAAGCATAAATTCTTGACACACTAAGAAATGGAAGGGATTATACAAAGGCACATAGCCCATAATTCATACCCTTTACTTGGGGATTACACAAAACTACATCACAAATTCCAATATATACATATACTTCCCATAAAATATCTAATAGTATACAATGATAACCAATAACCAAAAAGGAACTCCTAACACGGAGCTCTACCCGCTCTTTGTCACCCATTTACCTTTCGATCCTTCAGCCCTTTCTAAAATATTTAGATTTGGGAGAGTGAGATTCTAAAGAATCCCCGTCGTGTTAAATCAATCATAGAATGTACGATAATAAGGCATGAAAGAAAATCATTATCCACACAAGCAACTACAACAAAGTTCAACGGCAATGGTTAGTATGACACACGTCATCCCTTACGATTTCTCACTCTGCATGCACAATCACAATCCACACAATATATTTCACCGCAGCTGGGATTCATATAAAGCATTTCATAACGTATGCCACACTGGCAAGATACACACAGCCCATGGCTGGATTCACAAACACTGTCCCACGGGTCGGATTTACAAAGATACACACAGCCTACGGCTGGATTCACAAACTACAACGGCAGTTCAACGGCCGAACTAGAGATGACCACTGTCACTCCTTTAATGGCTCACGCTGAAGTGCTCGCGCTGTAATGGACCATGGCACATACATTTCACAACACAATAACAAGTCATGCATACCAAAACGCCATACACAACATGAGAGAAGAGTTACTACCTTGATCCTTCCGTGCACTCTCTGTCACTAGTCACTCCCGCGTAGGGCAAATATTATATCCTATAATTATAATAAGTGACGAAGAGTTATTTCTCTATTCCAATTCTCAATAGCTTCTTAACACTTAATTGGTTATCATTATTGCTCTTTTAGTACTCAAGAATACCTCTAACAATAGCCCTAAGGGGTTGGAAGAACTACCCAAAGATCCCCTTTTGGAAGCACAAAAACTGATTTTTCATTGCTGCACCTTGAGTGAAAATGGTCTCACTCGAGTGTTGGTATGGACACTCAAGTGAAGAAGGCCTCACTCGAGTGATGGTACGGACTGTACTTCAAGTACTAGAAAGTAAGGACAAAAAGTGTTTGCCCGAGAGCACAAGAACTTTCAAAGAAGAGGATCACTCGAGTGAAGAAGACCTCACTTGAGTGAGAACTTAACACTCACAAGTGTTAAAGCGCACTCTTGAATTTTGGACTTGAGTGACAACCTGAGACGATAGATCATGCTGTCAACTATACCCGCACTCGAGTGAGAGGAGGCTCACTGGAGTGAGAACCCACAACACTTGCAAGTGAGGCAACACTCTTGTCTCTCATGCGGAAGTGTAACATGAAAACCGAAGGCCAGAGGGGAAAATACACTAATGCACTCGAGTGATCCCACCCTCACTCAAGTGATGTTCTTCCCTCACTCAAGTGAACTCACTCTCACTCGAGTGATTTATTAGAAACCAGAAAACACAGAAGGTATAACAATACTTCTAGAATTTTCTACCAAGTGATCCAAATGAACCCAGATACCAAACCAAAGCTACTCTCACACAAAAACACCCAAGGAATTTAATGGAAACATCATAATTTTTCAAATCCTACTCCATTATCATGCTTTGGTTTGAATCGACACAAATCATCAATTTTCCAAAATTACTACACTCAATCATTACAATTCCAAATCAATCTATCTATCTCAAACTTATATCAAAACACCATTTCCACAACATATCATGCCAAACTACCCAATGACCCATATTTTCATAAATAGGGCAATAATCCCATAAATTCTAAACTTATTCATTTGGCATGAAACTTAGATAAATAGATTAGTCTCACTTACGTCTTTCACTTTGCCAAGAGACTTCTTGATTCACAAATCTTCAAAATTTCGTGTGGGCACAAACAAACACCAATGGGCGCACTCTAAACATCAAAATGAAGCTCTCACTCCAAGGATCAAAATTAATGAAGTGAGATTAAGTATTAAAGGTCATTTGCTTACCCAAAAATCAATCTTTTCTTCTTCCTTTCCTCTTCTAAAATGGCCGAACAAGAGAGAGAAGGAAGAGAGAGATGAGATGAGTGTGGAAGAAGAAGGAATGATGATTATTTCTCCATGCCCATGCTTCATCCGAAAATGAGGGAGAGAGAGGAGAGAGAAAATATATTTTATCCCATTTGACTTTTTCCCATGCTCTCTCATACTCTCATATTGACACATGTCAACATGTCATTGGTTTACACAAAATAAGTCACCAATTAGCTTCTCTAATCCCTCCATTAGCCATATAATCACACATCTCATTTCTTCTTAGTTAGTGATTAATTTCCCCATTAATTACCAACTTATGGCCAATATTTCCATTCTTTCAAATTTTTTGCTAATTATGACATATTAATTAATATTGCCATAAAAAACATAATAATTCCAATTAAATTCATAATTATCCACAATAATCATGATTAGCCCTTAATAAAAAATTGGGATATTATAGCGGCTAGCATGTGAGGCGGCTGGCTGCCGGTGATAGACTCATGGCCCTTTTTAAGGGGGGCCCAATGGAATTTTTTTAAATAATAAATTACTGAAGAAAAATTCTATCGGTAATTTGTTAGTATTTTTTATGGAATATTTTTTGTTGGAAATATGTTGGTAATTTTTTATGAAAATTTTCTGTTGGTAAGTTTCCAATAGAAAATTGCATCTATAATTCTGTCGATGATTTCCAACATAATTGAAATTCTATCGATAAACCAATTTGCCATGTAAAATTTAGCGACGGAATGAATTCCATTAGTAATTCTGTCAGTAATAAGCCATTTTTTTGTAGTGGAAACTAATTCCCTTGAGCACTAAGCATCAGGGAAAAGGGTGTCCCCTTCCCATCAACTTCCTCTCTACTTCTCATCTCAATCATCTTAACCCTTAGATTAAAATATAAGTAGTTTGGATTTAATGTTTTACAAAATATTTATTTAATATAATTTTACTTAGTCATGGGTAAATTTTAGTAGTTTGAATTTATTTATTTATTTATTTATTTATTTATTTTTTAATATTTTATCATTGTATTAATAATTTTATAAAACATTAAATAACAACCATTTAAAGTTTAATTAAACACACTTGAGACGAGAATGGAGGGAGGTGGATGAGAAGGGAAGTGGAGACACTCCTTCCTCCTAAGCATCGTGACCCCATCTATCATTTTCTCTTCTTAAGCAGTTGGTTCTGTTTGTTTTTAATTATAAACAGCTATATCATTAAAAAAATTAAACATGACAGTTAATTGTTGGATCACACAAAATTTTTATTAAAAGCAAAGATTTAAATGCATTAAGTAAAAATAAGAGGGCTATGTAACATATAATACTTTAAAGTTTTTTAAGTGACATTAAGTTTCTAAACTAATTTTTTATGCATCGAAGACCCTAAAGTATTTTGCCTAATAACACTTATAGCCCATTTGGTTTGATTCCATGGGAGAGGAGTACATGTAATACTGATGTAATAGACTGATTATAGCGTTTGGTTAGGCTTATGTAATGTAAAGAAGATTACATTTTGTAATCATGATTGCATCATTTGATGTAATCAAGATTACACTGCTAGGAATGATAAATCGGAATGCAGAAATCTTGTAACCAAGTGAAAAAGACATAATTGCCATTATAATTTTTTAAATTGACCAAAGTGCCTACCCATAATGCGGTTAAATATTAAATAATTATCACCATTAAATATTTAAAAATTAATTAATAATATAAAATTTAGAAAATATTCCCCCATTAAAAAAATTATAATCTACTGATAAAAATATTAAAATATCCCTTTAAATAATATTCCCACCATTAAATATTAAAAAAATTATCCTTAGTAGTTTAAAATAGTTTTTGGTGCAATTTTATCCTTACAATTTTTCTCTATATGAACGAGCATTTTAAACTTATTTATGATATTGAGTGCTAACTTGAAAAATACTTTAAGATGTTAGATACAACAAGAATTAGTTTAAAATAAAGAATGCTACTGGAAAAATGCTTTAGGGTAATAGAATAAAAATAAAAAAGCTTTACTTGATACAACAATAGTTATTTGATATTTTTTGTTAGAATTATGGGAAATCAATTCATATTGTTGGGATTTTTTCATCAAATATCTAGGAGGCCTAGTTTTAGTATAAATATAATTTTAAAATGCATTTAGTATATATGATAATTTTTAAAATAGTTGCAATGTTTACTGTAATATCCCGATTTGTAATTAGGGCTAATGACTCTGATAATTAGTGTAATTAAATACTTTTGGAAATTTATGTAATATGAATTTAGTGTACATACATGTGTATATAAGATCAATAGTTGTGATTCCTTGACCGTGGGTCGGAATCCTATGTGTTGTGATTGGGTGACCTCAAAGAGGGAATTGAGTAGATGGTGACAAGTGGCATGGTGGTGGCCATTGGATGAAGCACTAGAAGACAAAACTTCACTTTTTCTCTCTCCCTCCTCTCCATTTTCGGTTGAGAGTGTGTGTAAGAGAGTGAGAGGGCTTGTCATCATCATCATTTCATCTTCACCATTTTCTCTCTCTCTCCTCTCCTTCCTCCATTTCTGGCGCTGGACAAGCAAGAAAGAGGAAAAGAAAAGCTTTGATTTTGGTGAGTTGTGATTCTCTAATGCTCTAATCCTCTTCTCTAATATTGTGTGTCTCATTGAGAGCTACATTGTGGTGGTTGTAGAGTCTTGAATGGTGTTACTTTGGGCATTGATTCGAAATTGAAAGTTGAAGAATCAAGATTCTAGATTGGGCAAAGAGAAGAGGTAGACATTTAGAGCATTTTGATGTATTGTTTGTGATTTTTGGCTAAGTTGGTAAAATCTGGAATTTTGCCCTAATTATGCCTATTTTTGGAAATATGAAGTTCATTATGATTGATGATTGGAAATGATTTAGTTTGGAGATATATGAACATTTGATGCATTTTGGATAGATAGAAATTGATTGGGTTTGAAATTGTTAAGTTTGGAGATTTTGAGAGTTTGGTGTTTTAATGTCACCCACAACCAAAGCATGATAATGGAATAGGATTTTGGTGATTTTGACATTCCCATTGGAGTCCTTGAGTGATTTTGTGTGGGAATAACCTTGGTTGTTGATTTTGGATTCATTTGGATCACTTGGGAAAAGTTGGGAAATCTGTTTGTTTAAGCTCTGTTTTTTGCTGTCAGTTTGGATGAGCGTTTCGAGTGATCAAATGGTATTGAAAAATTGTGAACCTTTCCAGTCTTAAAGTTCACATCCCAAGCTTCAAAATGGACATATATTTTAAGAGATTTCGTTTAGTATTCTGTGAGTTATGATTGTCCAAAGTTTGGGATTGAAACAGAACTCTGTTTTGGAGTAGTGTGTAGTTTTTGGTGATTCTGTATTTGTGTAGTGATTTCCAGTGAGGGGCTATATTTTTCCTTGAAAGAGGACTCATATACCTTTCATTTGGCTTTGGAATCACCTCGTTTCGATTTTTCTAGAATTAGTTATGGTTTTTCGAAGTCATCCCAGAGTCAGGAAATTTCTGGGCCGCGGCCCAAGCCTTTCTGACCTGTTTTGGGCCGCGGCCCATGAGTGGTGGGCCGCAGCCCAAGACCTTCTGACCATATTTGGGCCGCAGCCCAAGGATGGGTGGGCCGTGGCCCAAGCCTGTGTTCCAGCACTTCTTGTTTTCAAAAAGTGACCTTCAACCTTTTGTTTCCCAACCTTTTAGGGCTTTCATTAGAGACATTTGTGGCCTCTAAAGAGTCCTAAATGATAACCAACTTAGTGTATTATGGGATTAAGTAATTGGAAAAGAGATTGATCAATTGTCCCTAATTTGATATAGGATTTGATATCTGTCATCCGCGTGAGACCACGGTAACGGAGCCAGTCAGGAAAGATACAGGTAGTGACTCTTTCTTTATACCTTATGTGATACATTGTATGTGTGCTATGTCATTGTTTTGAAATGGATATCGTATGCTGCAAGTTTATGAAAATTGTGGAAGCACCACTATACCAATAGTCCCTGAGTCGCTAACAACGGTTCGGGTAAGGGTTGTATGCCTTCCCGGCGGTAAAAGGGGATGAGGTTAGGGTGTGATATATGTGTATATGTGGGCCGAAAGGCTAATTGTGAGCCGAAAGGCTATTTGTAAAGGCCGACGGGCCATTTGTGAAAGCCGAAAGGCTATATGTGAGCCGTGTGGCTATTCGTATACACTGCCACGCCAATAGTCCCTGAGTCGCTATCAACGGTTCGGGTTAGGACAGTGTGTCTTCCCGGCGGTAAAAGGGGATGAGGGTGGAGTGTGATTGTGTTGCTGTGATGTGAGATGATTTGTTTACATATTATGTGATTACATGTGGTATGAAGTAGTTGTTACTACTGGGATTCTTTAGAATCTCACCCCTTCCATATGACTAATCTTTTCAGACAGGGCGAGTGGCTCGAAAGGGAAGCGGACAACCAGGAGTAATTAGGATTACTCTGAGAATTAGTGGTAGTTGGTTATCTTCATTTTGGATTCGGGGTTACCAAGTGTATATGAGATTGTAAATGAATATTTTGGTTATGTAATCCCCATTTTGGGAACGTGTAAACCCATAATACAATTATATGTAGATGAACCCGGGGTTTTGCCGGGATTTTAGTTTCCGCACTCTGATATTGTTTATGTGATTTGATTTCTCAAAGTAGTTATATCCGCACGTAAATGTGAGACCAGGATTAAGTATGCTTTAGAACTGATTTTGAAATATCCCATCTCTTGAATGAGGGATCATAAATGGTTATTTTGTTTTATTGGTCTCTATTTCACTTAAATTTCGTAATCCGGATGTAATTACGGTGAGGGGGTTACATTTACTTTCTTACTTCCAAACAATTCTAGAACTCTAGAACTCTAGAACAACTCAATGCATCATCGAGAACATCATAAACATTATTAAAGTAACAAGAATCAATACTTACCAATGTCTTGAGCTTGAATCTTTGAAACTTTTCTCTCTTGAAACACTATTCTTGAACTCTTCTCCTTGATAAATATACAACATAAAAATGAAGTTAAGAACCATAGAAGGCCTTAGATGATCAAGCTATTGGTAGAGAAGACTTTTTAGAACAAGATATTACCTAGAGAAACTTGTTCTTCCTCTTCTTTCTCCTCTTCTCTTATTCTTCCTTCCCTCTTCACTTTCTGTTTGCCTGTCTCCTTTCTTTCTTGCTTCAACCCACACATGTGGAAATGAGGGGATTAGATGGTGCTTTGATTATTTAACTAATAATTAGCCCAGTTTAATTGATTTTTCACATCTACCTCCAACAAATATTATTATTTTATGACTCCTAATGGTTAAATGGCCACCTAGTAGGCATGGAAATAGGCCAGCCTAGGCCAAACTTTGGCTAAATAGACTTGAACCTGTAATGGGAATCTAAAGTTTGAGTCTAGACCTGAGCCTACATGTAGGCATTTTTTTAGGCTCAGGCCTGAGCCTACATGAGGCCTAGCCAAGCCTGAAGCCTTTTTACAATCCTACTTATAATGTAGGCCTTTAAAAAGGCTTCATATTGCAGGCCTTGAACACCATACGTAGGCTTTTAGTATGTTTCAAAACCAACATATTTACAAACTGTTGGCTTTAAATAGGCTTAAAACCTATTTAAATCCTACATAAAATTAAAATAGTCCTAATTAGTAGTAATAGAAAAATATATCCATTATAATTCAGAACTAAATATGCTCATATCAATATAGTGATAAACATAAAAATATAACATCCACGATGCAATATATAAAAATATCGTAAAAAGATAATATCACCATAATGAAAATTGTGTATAAAAAATATAATTAAACAACACAATAACATCAACATCAACATACGGGCTTCAGTATAATCTCCTCTTGTTCAGATGATTATTACACAATAAAAGAATTGATTTAAAATAAATAACTAGTCCCAATACAAGTCCAACCAACATACAACACTACCAAAAATAAATAAATGTATAATATAATATTTATACCTTTAATTTTCTCTTTAATCCATATTTGTGATGAAGCCAATCGCGACCACATAAAAGAACTTCAATAGATTCTTCATTTAATCCAGCACGATATTCATCAATCATCGTTCCCCCCACACTAAATGTGGATTCTGATGCCACAGTTGTGATAGGAACATCTAATATATCAGATGCCATCCTCGCTAAAACTTTAAACTTTGCACTATTGTTCTTCCACCACTCTAGAGCACGAAAAGATGAAGATTCTGAAGAAAGAATATAAGGATCATCAGCAAGATAAGTTTTCAACTCTGATTTTGTAGGACGAATTGAATGCCTTTGACAAATCATGTTCAACATTCGTTGCATTTCTTTATCATTTTGTTGTGCACTAGTATCTGGTAAGGCAATGCTATCAATATTGACTTCTTCAGATGTAGAAGATGAGGAATGCAACTCCACATGCTCAAGATATAATTCCTCCAATGCATTTTTCACCTTTTCCACATTTCGTATAGCCTCATCTTCTGATTTGTATATTAAAGGGAAGGTTATTTCAATAGACAAGAATTTGATCCTTGGATCCAAAATGCTTGCAATAGCCATCAACAAATTGCATCCTCACCCAATATTTATCAAATTTTTCTTTAATAGGCTTTGCCATCTCATACATGAACAAGTCAAGAGACACCATTGCATCATCAATCACTTGTTTCACTCGAAGAACTTCAGCAAGATATAAATTAGAAGTAGGGTATTCACTATGTAACTCCCATCTCATCCAAGGTCGAGATTAAGTTCATAAATATGTGATTATGTGAAATTAGAGACCGTAAGATGATTTAAAACTTAATAAAATTAAACTTCCCAAATAACGGTTTACAAAAACCTTTTCACAAAACCTGTTCAATAACCGTCTCATATTCACATTCGAATACATAAATAGCCTGTACAATATTTCATTTATAAATATTAGAGTACAATTTAAATTCCCGACACACTTGGGTTCCATTAATTAAATAAGGGTTTTAGAAGGCACCAATGCCCATAATCCATTTTCCCTTAACTAGGGGATTACACAAATACTATTCAATATTTCCAAAATATACATGTAATTCCCAACACAATATCCAAATGATTTACAAAATGATAACCAGTTATCCAACAATATAACTCCAAGCCCGGAGCTCTAACCACCCTTCGTCACCTGTTTCTCTTTAGATCCACCAGCCCTGTCTGAAGTTTGTTTTGGGAGAGTGAGATTCTAAAGAATCCCCATAGTGTCAAATCACTCATAGTATGCAAAACCACAAAGCATGTAAGCAAATCATAACAACAAACATTGAAAACCCAACGGCAATTACGGCGGCAAGGGCAAGTATGATTTGCATCACCCTTATGTCTGCTCATGCTGAAGTGCTCACGTTGTATTGAACAATCACATGTTCATATCACATATATCACCACAGCTGGGATCTATATAAAATATTTCACATGACCACAATGCCACACTGGCATATTCACAAAGCAGGAATCCACGATTCCATAATGTAGCCTCGTCGATTACAATGACAGGGGTAGGTGTGATAACCATCACCCCTTATGACTGCTCACATTAAACTACTCCCGCTGTAATGCCTTATGGCAGATAACACATTTTCAAGATCACAAAGGCCTCATGCCAAAGATTTTCACAACAAACAATAATAAGTCATGCATACCAAGCATCATACACATGAGAGAAAAGTCACTACCTTGGTCCTTTCATACGTGCTCTGGCACTGGTCTCTGCCGAGTAGGGTAAATATTGAATCCTATAATTCATAATTAGGGACGAAGTATTATTCTCTATTCCAATACTAAAATGACTTCACAATACTTAGATTGGATATCAGTAATGTCCTTTAGGAAGCTACAAATGTCTCTAACAAAAGCGCTAAAGGGTTGGAAGAACTATCCTAAAGATCCCTCTTTTATAAGTGAAAGTACAGATTTTTAACTGTTTCACTCGAGTGAGGAAGGCCTCACTCGAGTGATGATGGACTTGCACTCGAGTCCTGAAAGCAATACTCGAGTGATAGTCAAATGCTTACTCGAGTCCTACGAAGTGAGGTGCAGATAGTGTCCACCCGAGAGCAGAAAGAAATAACAGAAACTAGAAATGATCACTTCACTCAAGCATAACTTAATTCACTCGAGTGATAGCCTAATGCTCACCCGAGTTCCCCAAAGTGAGGTTCAGAAAGTGCTACCCGAGAGCACAAGAACTTTCAAAAGGAATATCACTCGAGCAGGGACCTTGGCACTCGAGTGATGGCTTAATACTCACGAGTGTTAAGACACACTCTTGAAATTTGACCGCGAGTGACAACCCGAGACGCGAGTTTATAGTGTCATATACACCCACACTCGAGTGAGACAAGGTTCACTCGAGTGATAACCCATAACACCCGCAAGTGAGACAACACTCTTGGCTTTTTGCATGGAAGTGTACCAAAAAATTTTTAAGGGAAAGGAGAACACATCATGCTGCACTTGAGTGAGACCCAATATCACTTGAGTGAGGCTTATCTGAAGCCAAAAGCGCACCAAAGTTGACAGCATTTTCCAATCTTTGCCCAAGTGTTTCCAATGATTCCAAATCCTCAACCCATGTTACTCCCACATAAAATTACACAAGGAATCCAATGGAAACATCAAAACTACCAAATTCCTATTCCATTATCATGCTTTGGTTTTTAGGCAACATTCAACACAAAATTCCCAAAATCACCAAACTTAACATTTCAACCTCAAACCCATTTCTATCTATTCCAAACATATACCAAAACACCATTTTCATGACCATAACATACCAAACTCTCCATGACCATAATTTTTGAAAATAAGGCAAAAATTCCCAAAAATTCCAAACTTAATCTTTTGGCACAAAACATAGATAGAAGGGTTCAGTTTACTTACCTCAACAACTTTCTCAAAGAGGTTTCTTGATTCACCAATGCTTAGATTTCCTTGAGGGCACAAACCAACACCAATGGACAATCTAAGACCATGTAAATGGAACTCCCAATCCATGGAACACGATTAATGAAGTGAGTTTTAGCATTTGAGGTCATTAGCTCACCTTAAAATCAAGCTTTTCCTTTCTCTCTCCTAAGCTCCCATGGCTGCCAAACAAGAGAAAGAAATAAGAGGGAAGAGTATGAGGAAGATGAAGCAATGATCATTCTCCCATGCCCATACTTGTTTCAGTGAAAAGGAGGGAGGGAAATGAGAGAGAAAATGATAAATTATTCCCATTTGACTTTACTTACCCACTCTCCCTTTACACTCGCCATATGTTAACACCTCATTGGTTCTCATAAAGTAAGCAACCAATTAGTTACTCTAACCACTCCATTAGCCATTTGGTCACTCATCTCATTTCTTCTTAGTTACTAATTAATTTCCTCATTAATCATTGACTAATTAACCAACAATTTTCCATTCTTCCAATTTTTCCCTGATTTTGGCATATTTACCGAAATTGCCATAAAACACATAATAATTCAATCTTTAATTCACAAATTATTCTCAATAATTATCATTAGCCCTTAATCAAAATTTGGGGTATTACAATTCTTCCAGCATTCAATAAATTTCATCCATAAACTTTCTTACACATCATAGGGCATAAACTCAGGAAATCGCTTCTTCATGTCCGCTTTTGCTCCCCAAGTTCCTTCACTTAGAGACATTCCCTTCCAGACCACCTTCACAAACGATAAGCTTTAATGTCTAAGCCTTCACTCTTCTCGATCGATGATTCGCTCTGGCTCTACCGCATAAGTGAAGTTATCTTGCAATTCCACCTCTTTTTACTCAATGATATGCTCAGGGTCTGGTTGGTACTTCTTAAGCTATGAGACATGGAACATATCATGCAATCTGCTCAAATTTAGGGGTAGGGCTATCCGATAGACTATAGGTTTTATTCATGCTAGAATCTCAAATGGACCGATATATCTCAAACTCAGCTTCTTCTGCTTGATGCTCTCTCGATGCCTGTGACAAGAAATGCTCTCAAGAAAACATGATCCCCCACTTCAAACTCTAGAGTTCTTCTCTTTTTGTCAAAATAGCTCTACTGTCAACTCTATGCTGCAAGGAGCCTCTTCCTGATAATTCTGATCTTCTCAGAAGTTTGATCAACAAGATCCGGCCCATACAACTTCCTCTCAGGCAACTGTGACTGGCACTTCCTCCTATATAGTGCTTCATATAGAGTGATCTGAATGCTCGCATAATAGCTATTGTTGTAAGCGAACTTGGCTAGTGGGAGATAGTAGTCCCAATTCCCTTTGAAGTCTAGGACACACGCTTTAAGCATATCTTCCAATGTCTGAATAGTCCTCTCTGACTGTCCTTCTATCTAAGGATGGTAGGTTGTGCTAAACCTGAACTGAGTACCCATAGCTTTATGTAGAGCCCTCCAGAATCTAGAAGTAAACCGAGGATCTCTGTCAGAGATAATGTTCTTCGATGTACCATGGAGTCTTATTATTTCTTTAATATAGATTTCAGCCAGCCTATCTAGAGAATAACTAGCATTAATCGGTATGAAGTGTGCTAATTTCATGAGTCGATCCACAATCACCCAGATCACATCATAGTTCCTGATCCTGGGCAAACCCACAACTAGATCCATAGTCACACTCTGCCACTTCCATTCTAAAATTTCTGGACTTTGAAGTAATCCTGGTAGTCTTTGGTGTTCAGTCTTCACCTTTTGATAGGTAAGACATAGCGCCACATACTTAGTCACATCACTCTTTAACCCTGGCCACCAATACATAGATTTCAAGTTGTGATACATCTTGGTCATACCGGGGTAAAGAGTATATGACTCTTATGAGCCTTATCAAGAATCCTTTGTCTCAAGTCAGCCTTTAGTGGAACATAGATTCTCTTTTGGTAACGAACTAGTTCACTAGGTGACAAATCATAATCTCAAGTCCCTCCTTGCTCAATCATAGCTCGAATGGACTGTGCTCGCTCATCATGCATTTGAGCCTCTTCAAGTTCAGTTCTCAGGTTATTCTCCCCTTAGACCACACTATAACTGTCACACAAGATATCATTCAAAAGATTTAAATATCAAAAATTGTCAATCAATTTCACCTCTTGAATCATCATTGTTGCAACAAGCACCATCTTTCAACTAGGCTTTACCCGGATGATATTTGATCTTCAAGTTGTAATCTTTAAGCAATTCATCTAGTGACATTGTCTCATGTTCAACTCTTTCTGATCATACAAATATTTTAAATTCTTGTGGTCGCAGTACAGTTCCACTATCACACCATACAGGTAATGACGCCAAATCTTCAATACAAACACAATTGCCGCAATCTCCAGATCATGAGTGGGATAATTCATCTCATGCGGCTTAAGTTGTCGAGCGGTAAAGGTCACCATACGTCCCTGCTGCATCAGGACACACCTTAACCCCTACTTACTCGCATCACTGTACATGATATAAGCCTCACTAGGATCAGGCATAATCAATACTGGTGCCATAGTCAATCTCTCCTTCAGCTCAGCAAAATAGTTTTCACAACAATCATCCCACAGAAACGGATGATCCTTAAATGGCTGATCCTCAGCAAAACAATTTTCACAACGATCATCCCACACAACTCTCTTACCACTTACCACGGGTATACTTTCTAGAGTTTCTTTTGTCTCTCCTTGCACAAAAAGGAACACCATGTACCCCTGACATCCCTTCTCAAGATGTTTCTCAGCTTTAGCCATTGGAAGAAAATTCAAACTGGCATTCACATTAACATACCTTTGTAGAGTAGGATAAACTATCTTCTTATCACCACAATCAAGTAGCACATTATTTGTTGTTAACCAGTCAAAACCCAAGATAACTTCTAGTTGTTGAAGAGATAAAGAAATCAAATCAACCACGGACTCAAGTCCCTCAACAACTATCACACAATTGAGACAGGCTTTGGCCGTCACAGGCTTGACACCCATTGGAGTTGACACAACCAAATCAAACAAAAATTTATGCATATGCAAACCCAGGCGCTTTACACAATCATAAGCAATAAAAGAATGACTCTCCCAAATCAAATAAAGCTTGTAACTCATTACCACTAAGAAGGATTTTACCTTGGATAATTTTAGGGGACTTCCGTGTCTCCTCATGTGTCATTACAAACACTCAACCCTGATTCCAGGGGCCTTTGTTCCATCTGTAGTCATGGGCACTTAGTAGAGATGTGACCCGCCTGTTTGCAATTGAAGCAAATCACTTCCCCCGTGCAGGTTTTGTAATGCCCCAATTTTTAATTAAGGGCTAATGAGGATTATTGTGGATATTTGTGAGTTAATTGGAATTAATATGTATTTTATGGCAATTCTAATTAATATGCCATATTTATTGAGAAATTGAAAGAATAGGCATGATTTAGTAATTAATGGAGAAAATTAATTACTAACTATCAGAGAAATGAGAAATGTAATTAGAATGGCTAATGGAGGGATTAAAGTGATTAATTGGGTGATTATTTTATGAGAACAAATCAAAAATTGACAAGTATCAAGCTGAGATAAAGTAAGAGTTGGAGAAAGTCAAAATTTGCATATTTTATTGTTTTTCTCTCTCCTCTCTTCCCTCCACTTTCGGCTGACAAGCATGGGGGAGTGAGAAGCCATCATTCCATTGTCTTCAAGCTTCTTTCTCTTACTCTTTCTCTCTTAAATTCGTCCTCCATTTCTACAGAAAAAGGAAGAAGAAGCTTGGTGAAATAGGTAAGCTTTTGACCCTCAAAATGGCTTCTAATGGAAAAATGCTCTTCTATAAAGTTGTTCCTTATGTTGAGAGCTTCAATTTCATGGTTTTAGTTTGTCCATTTAGTGGTGTTTGAGCTCTCAAGAAATTTTGGAGTTTGGAGATCCAACCAAGAAATCCCTTTGAGAAAGTTGTTGAGGTGAGTGAAAACTTCATTTTCATATAAGTTTTATGGCCATTGGTTGAGTTTGGATTTTCTAGAAATTTTGCCTTGAATTTCAAAATTAAGGATCAATATGTTGATGTTATGTTGTTGTTATGGAAATGGTGCCTTGTTTAGTGTTTTGAATTGATAGTATTGAATTGAAGCTTAAATGTAAAGTTTGACACTTTGTGTTGGTTTTGTGTTTTGGGCTAAAAACAGGGCCTGTTAATGGGTTTTGATTTTGGTCATTTTGAGTTTACCATTGTGTTCCTTGTGGAAAATTGTATGGGAATAGGTTTGGTTAATGATTTTGGAGTCATTGGACACTTTGGTAGAAAAGTTGGAAATCTGTCTTGGGTGAACTCTATTCTGGGCAGTCAGTTTACACGAAAGTTTTGAATGCCCAAATGGTGTTGGAAAATTTTGAAACTTTCCAGTCCTAAATTTCACATCCCAAGATTTAAAATGGACACATAATTCATGTTATTTCATTTTGTGAACTGAGAGTTATGCTTTGCCAAAGTTTGGGACAAAAACTGAACTCTGTTTTGGAGCAGTGTTGAGTTTTGTGTAATTCTGGAATTGTGTGGTGATTTCTAGTTATGGTCCATTATTTTCCAGTATAGAGGACTTAAATACCTTTAATTTGGAATTGGAATCAGCTCATTTCAATTTTTCTAAAATTAGTTATGTTTTTTGGAATTTCAGCCAATAATCAGGTAATTTTTTGGCCGTGGCCCAAGGTGGCTAGCCACGGCCCATGGTGGCTGGCCGCGGCCAGTGACCTTCTGACTTTGACCGCGGCCAACCCCTGTGTTCCAGGACATTGAGTTTTTGAAAAGTGATCTTCAACCTATTGTTTCCTAACCTTTTAGGGCTTTCTTTAGAGGCATTTGTGGCCTCTTAAGAGTCAATTATGATAACCAAATGTAAGTGTTATGAAGTGAATTAAGTCTTGGAATAGAGTATAACTTTTCATCCTTAATTATGATTCTAGGATTTGACATTTGCCCTACACATGAGAGACCGGTGCCAGAATAAACTTGGAAGGACCAAGGTAGTGACTCTTCTCTCATGTTGTGTATGATACTTGGTATGCATGTTTATTATTATGAATGTGTTATCGGCCATAAGGCATTGCAATGCGAGCAGTTCAGCGTGAGCCGTCGTAGGGGGCAATGCTCATGATACCTACCCTAGCTGTTATAAGTGCCGAGGTTGCATTAGGAATCATGGATTCCTATTTGAGTATCCAGCTCGTGGGGCTGTGTGTTGTGAAATGTTTTATATAGATCCCAGCTATGGTGATATATGTGATATGTTTATGTGGATGTGCAATACAACAAGCAGTTCAGTGTGAGCCATCATACGGGGGCGATGCCCATGATACCTACCCCGGCTGTTGCAACTGTTGTTGTGATTGCTTTGTGCTGTATAGATGATTTACTTTCATGCTTTGATGTTGTGCATATTATGAGTGATTTGTTACTATAGGGATTCCTTAGAATCTCACTCGCCCAAAAACTAAATTTTTAGACAAGGCTGAAGGATCTAAGGGAAAGCGGGCGACAAAGAGCGGTTAGAGCTCTGGTTTAGGAGTTTTAGTTTGGTTATCATGTAAAAATCATTTGGATATATATTTTTGGGAAACAATTGTATATGTTTTGGATTAATGTATAGTTTTGTGTAATCCCCAAGTAAAAAGGGAAAAATTTTATGGGCTTTGTGTCTTTGTAGAATCCTTATTTATTGAATGGAACCCGAGTATGTCAGGAATTTGCATTATACTCTGATATGTATGAATGGAATCAAAGTGTACAAGTCATTTATGTTTGAAATGTGAGTATAAGACCATGGTGGAACATGTGTTGTAAAAGTTTTTGAAAACCCTGATTTTGTGAAATTTTATTTTGTCTAAGTCCCCAAATCATACATGGTCTCTAATTCAAACTTAATTATGTTTTTACAAACTAATCTCGGCCTTGATCATGACGGGGGTTACATATGTGGTATCAGAGCTGTAGTTCCTGGCAAGGTGAGGATTTGCTATGATAGTTGCCTTAGTTTACTACTTAAGTGGTAAATGATGACTTAGGTTTGTTGGTTGTATACACATGAGTATTTCTACTGTTTGTGGATATATCTAAGTCTTGTGGATTATGTGTATACATTTGTTATGATACTGATATGGTGAATCATTTGTAGAGAGACTAAAGGACAACATGTTTCGCCTAAGAGTCAAGCAAGAGGATCCAGAGGTGGAGGAGTTGAATGACAATCCACCTGATCCAATGATGCGAGAATTGAT
Source organism: Inga laurina (assembly GCA_963855925.1). Taxonomy (NCBI): domain Eukaryota; kingdom Viridiplantae; phylum Streptophyta; class Magnoliopsida; order Fabales; family Fabaceae; genus Inga; species Inga laurina. Next base: position 23,503,006 of record OY979707.1, read on the forward strand.
GGATTTCGTGAGAAAATAGCGGGACATGATCCGTGAGCTGAGAAAAGAGATCAGGGAAGAAATGACCGAGCATAATGAGGAAAGGGCCCAGTCAACCCATGAAGAAACCCAAGCTGAAACTCACCCTAAAGAGACAACTGAGGGGTCTAATCGGTCTCAAGAATCCCCACCTCACACGGTGCCCAATCAAGAGTCCCAAGGTGTGCCGATTCGTGAGGAAAGAGACTTGTAATTCTGGGTCTCTAAGTTTTGCAAGCATCTTCCTCCGGTGTTCAAGGGGAGGTTTGAACCCCAAGTTACTGAGGACTGGTTAAACCGGTTAGAGAAGATCTTTAAAGTCCTTGAGTACCCAATAGAGGTGAAGGCAAAGCTGGCTGTTTACAAGTTAGAAGGGGATGCAGACCGATAGTGGCGGAATATTGCCATGACACTAAGAAGTCAAAATGTGCCATTGACTTGGGAGGTGTTCCAAGAACAATTCAATGAGAAGTACTTCCCTAAGTCGGTGAGGATTGAGAAGGAAACTGAACTCCTGCATATCAAACAAGGGGACACGAAGACCTTTGATGAGTATCTATCCTGTTTCATCTCGTTGTCCCGGTATTCTTCCTATCTTTAGAATTTGGATGACGAAGAGTTGGGTGCGGACATGCTTATTTGTGTCCTGAGACAAGAGCTAAGAAAGAGATTGGCTACACATTTGTTCACCAACTTTAACAAGGTGGTGGAAGAATGTAGAATTGTTGAGAACAATCTGAGGGAGTTGTACCCATCTAAGGGTAGTGGTAGCCGGAATGAGCCAAGCAAGGCAAATACTTCCCAGAAGCGGAAGGGGCAAGGGTCCTCATCTAGTGCGGTAATAAAAGGCCCTACCAATTTAAAGGTCGTAGTAATCAAAGACCTCCAGCGGGACCAGTATGTAATCAGTGTAGAAAGTACCATCCTAGTAGAACCTGCTCGGGGGAAACGATATGCTATAATTGCAAACAGTCGGGTCACATTTCTACCAAGTGCCCGCTATTACAGATAGAGCAAAGGCCCAAAAATCAGGGTCGAGTGCTTGCAATGACACATAAGGAAGCTCAGAAGTCCCCAGAACTTATCCAATGTAAAATCCTTCTCAGTGGTAATGCATTAGTTGCTTTGTTTGATTCGGGTGCAAGTCATTCGTTTATAGCTTATGACTATGTAAAGTGCCTGAGATTGCGTGTGCATAGACTTTACTTAAATTGTGTGATAGTTGTTGAGGGTTGTGAGTCTACAGTTGATTTGATCTGTTTGCCACTCCAACAACTGGAAGTTATTCTGGGTTTCGACTGGTTGACAACAAATGATGTACTGCTTGAATGTGGCAATAAGAGGATAACCTTCTATAATGCACGACGGAAGAACAATGTGAATGCCAGTTTGAATTTGCTTTTAATGGCTAAAGCTGAGAGATACCTTGAGAAGGGATGCCAAGGGTATATAGTGTTCTTCTCCATTTAGGGAGAATCAAGTGAAGCTCTAGAGAGTATACCTATGGTAAATGAATTCCTTGAGGTATTTTCGAACGATCTTAGTGGATTGCCTCCGGAAAGGGAAGTAGAATTCCCAATTAAGATTGTTCCTAGAGCTGTTTCAATATCGAAAGCCCCATACCGTCTGGCCCCTAACGCGGAGTTGAAGAAGCAAATTGAAGAATTGCTTGAAAAAGGGTTCATCTGACCCAGTGTATCACCTTGGGGAGCTCTAGTGTTATTTGTGAAAAAGAAAGATGGGAGTTTACGGTTGTGCATCGATTATCGAGAACTTAGCAAAGTGACTATTAAGAACAAGTATCCTCTCCCAAGAATTGATGACCTATTAGATCAATTTTTGGGCTCTTGCGTATTCTCCAAAATTGATCTACAGTTGGGATATTATCAGTTGCGTGTGAAGGTAGTGGATATTCTAAAGACTGCTTTAAGAATGAGGTATGGGCACTATGAGTTTCTTGTGATGCCCTTTGGGTTGACAAATGCACCAGCGGTATTCATAGACTATATGAATCGCATCTTTCGATAGTATCTTGACTAGTTTGTGGTTGTGTTTATCGACAACATTTTCATTTACTATAAGAGTAGGGAGGACCATAAGCAACACCTGTGAATCATGTTGAGAATTTTGCGAGAAAAGCAACTCTATGCCAAGCTGAGCAAGTGTGAGTTTTGGCTTATGGAAGTGAAGTTCCTTGGCCATGTGATCTCACGAGATGGGGTATCAGTGGATCCCAGTAAGGTGGAAGTAGTACTTGATTGGAAGAGGCCAGAAACTGTTTCTGAGATTCACAGTTTTCTAGGTCTTACTGGTTACTATCAGAGGTTTATCCAGAACTTCTCGCGTATTGCATTGCCAATGACCAAGCTCACGAGGAAGGATAAATAGATTGTTTAGGATGAATGTTGTGAGCGGAGTTTCACAGAGCTGAAAGAGAGGTTGACTACGGCACTAGTGTTGATTATACCTGATCCCAGTGAGGCTTACGTCATGTATAGAGATGCAAGTAAACATGGGTTAGGGTGTGTCTTGATGCAGCAGGGAAGGGTGGTGGCCTATGCCTCTTGAAAGCTGAAACCGCATGAGATGAATTATCCCACTCACGATCTGGAGCTTCGGCAATAGTATTTGCATTGAAAATTTAGCATTATTACCTGTATGGTGTGATAGTGGAACTGTACTGTGACCATAAGAGTTTCAAGTATCTGTATGATCAGAAACAATTGAATATGAGAGAGTGTCAATGGATGGAGTTGCTGAAAGATTATAACCTGGAGATCAAATATCATTCGGGTAAGGCTAATGTCATCGTGGATGCTTTGAGTCGAAAGGCGGTGCTAGTGGAAACGATGAAGATCCTAGAGAAGAAACTGATAGAGGATTTTTAGGATCTCAATCTCTCGAATGATATCCTGTGTGTCAATTATGGTGTGGTCCAAGGGGAGAATGACCTAAGGACTGAAATTGAAGAGGCTCAGATGTATGATGAGCGAACCCAATCAATCCAAGCTATGATTAGACGAGGAGAGACTCGAGATTATGACTTGTCGCCTAGTAGATTAGTTCGTTACCAGAAGAGGATCTATGTTCAACTGAAGGCGGAGTTGAGATTGAGAATTCTTGATGAGGCTCACAAGAGTCAGTATACTCTTCACCTAGGTATAACCAAGATGTATCACAACCTAAGATCTATTTACTAGTGGCCAGGGTTGAAAAGCGATGTGACTAAATACGTGGCGCGGTGTCTTACTTGTCAAAGGGTGAAGATTGAGCACCAGAAACCGCCTGGATTGCTTCAGAGTTCAGAGATTCCAGAATAAAAGAGGGAGAGTGTGACCATGGATCTAGTGGTGGGTCTACCCAGGATCAAGAATTATGATGCGATTTGGGTGCTTGTTGATAGGCTCACGAAGTCTGCGCACTTCATACCTATCAATGCTAGCTATTCTCCTGATAGGCTAGCTGAGATATATATCAAAGAGATAGTGAGGCTCCATGGTACACCGAAGAATATTATTTCCGATAGAGATCCTCGGTTTACTTTGAGGTTCTGGAAGGCTTTGCATGAAGCTATGGGTACTTAATTGAGGTTTAGGACAGCCTACTATCCTCAGACAGATGAACAGTTAGAGAGGACTATTCAGATTTTAAAAGATATGATGAGAGTGTATGTCCTGGACTTCAAAGGAAAGTGGGACTACTATCTTCCATTGGCTAAGTTTGCTTTCAACAACAGCTATCATGCGAGCATTCAAATGGCTCCGTATGAAGCATTGTATGGAAGGAAGTGTCAGTCACCGTTGTGCTGGACTGAGTTGTCTAAGAGGAAGTTGTATGGGTCGGATCTTATTGATCAAACCTCTGAACAGATCCGAATCATCAAGAAGAGGCTCCTTGCAGCATAGAGTCGACAGAAGAGCTATGCTGATAAGAGAAGAAGGCCTACAGAGTTTGATGTAGGGTATTATGTCTTCCTAAGAGTGTCTCCGGTCATAGGCATCAGGAGAGCAATCAAGCAGAGGAAACTCAGTCCGAGGTACATTGGTCCATTAGAGATTCTGGCACGAATTGGACCTGTAGCGTACCGGATAGCCAGGCATCAAAGCTTACCATTTTTAAAGGTGGTCTGGAAGGGAACGTTCCAAGAGAAGCAACTTGGGAGGCGGAAGCGGACATGAAGAAAAGGTTTCTTGAGTTTATGCTCAATATTGTGTAATAAATTTAAAGGATGAAATTTATTGAACGGGGGGAGAATTGTAATGCCCCAATTTTTAATTAAGGGCTAATGAGGATTATTGTGGATATTTTGGAATTAATTGGAATTAATATGTATTTTGTGGCAATTCTAATTAATATGCCATATTTATTGAGAAATTGAAAGAATAGGCATGAATTAGTAATTAATGGAGAAAATTAATTACTAACTATCAGAGAAATAAGAAATGTAATTAGAATGGCTAATGGAGGGATTAAGGTGATTAATTGGGTGATTACTTTATGAGAACAAATCAAAAACTAACAAGTATCAAGCTGAGATAAAGTAAGAGTTGGAGAAAGTCAAAATTTGCATATTTTATTGTTTTTCTCTCTCCTCTCTTCCCTCCACTTTCGGCTGACAAGCATGGGGAGTGAGAAGCCATCATTCCATTGTCTTCAAGCTTCTTTCTCTCACTCTTTCTCTCTCAAATTCATCCTCCATTTTTGCAGAAAAAGGAAGAAGAAGCTTGGTGAAATAGGTAAGCTTTTGACCATCTAAATGGCTTCTAATGGAAAAATGCTCTTCTATAAAGTTGTTCCTTGTGTTGAGAGCTTCAATTTCATGGTTTCAGGTTGTCCATTTGGTGGTGTTTAAGCTCTCGAGAAATTTTGGAGTTTGGAGAACCAAGAAATCCCTTTGAGAAAGTTGTTGAGGTGAGTGAAAGCTTCATTTTCATATAAGTTTTTTGGCCATTGGTTGAGTTTGGATTTTCTAGAAATTTTTCCTTGAATTTCAAAATTAAGGATCAATATGTTGATGTTATGTTGTTGTTATGGAAATGGTGCCTTGTTTAGTGTTTTGAATTGATAGTATTGAATTGAAGCTTAAATGTAAAGTTTGACACTTTATGTTGGTTTTGTGTTTTGGGCTAAAAACAGGGCCTGTTAATGGGTTTTGATTTTGGTCATTTTGAGTTTACCATTGTGTTCCTTGTGGAAAATTGTATGGGAATAGGTTTGGTTAATGATTTTGGAGTCATTGGACACTTTGGTAGAAAAGTTGGAAATGTGTCTTGGGTGAACTCTATTTTGGGCAGTCAGTTTGCATGAAAATTTTGAATGGCCAAATGGTGTTGGAAAATTATGAAACTTTCCAATCCTAAATTTCACATCCCAAGCTTCAAAATGGACACATAATTCATGTCATTTCATTTTGTGAACTGAGAGTTATGCTTTGCTGAAGTTTGGGACAAAAATTGGACTCTATTTTGGAGCAGTGTTGAGTTTTGTGTAATTCTTGAATTGTGTCGTCATTTCTAGTTATGGTCCAAATTTTTTCAGTAAATAGGACTTAAATACCTTTAATTTGAAATTGGAATCACCTTATTTAGATTTTTCTAAAATTAGTTATGATTTTTTGAAGTTCAGCCAAGAATCAGGGAATTTCTTGTCTGCGGCCGAAGGTGGCTGGCCGCGGCCCATGGTGGCTGGCATCCTTTTATTAGAGGCATTTGTGGCCTCTTAAGGGTCAATTATGATAACCAAATGTAAGTGTTATGTAGTGAATTAAGTCTTGGAATAGAGTATAACTCTTCGTCCTTAAATATGATTCTAGGATTTGATATTTGTGCTACTCGGGAGAGATCGGTGCCAGAATACACCCAAAAGGACCAAGGTAGTTACTCTTCTCTCATGTTGTGTATGATACTTGATATGCATGTTTATCATTGTGAATGTGTTATCGGCCATAGGGCATTACAACGGGAGTAGTTCAGCGTGAGCTGTCGTAGGAGGGCAATGCTCATGATACCTACCTCGGCCATTGTATCTACCGTTTTAAGTGTCGAGGCTGCGTTATGGAATCATGAATTCCTATTTAAGTATCCAACCCGTGGGATGCGTGTTGTGAAATGTTTTATATAGATCTCAGCTGTGGTGATATATGTGATATGTTTATGTGGATGTGCAATACAGCAAGCAGTTCAGTGTGAGCCATCGTAGGGGGTATGCCCATGATACCTACCCCAACCGTTGCAACTATTGTTGTGATTGTTGTGTGTTCTATAAATGATTTACTTTCATGCTTTGATGTTGTGCATATTATGAGTGATTTGTTACTACGGGGATTCCTTAGAATCTCACTCTCCCAAAATCTAAATTTTTAGACAGGGCTGAAGGATCTAAGGGAAAGTGAGCGACGAAGAGCGGATAAAGCTCCGATTTAGGAGGTTTAGTTTGGTTATTTTGTAAAAATCATTTGGATATATATTTTTAGGAAACAATTGTATATGTTTTGGATTAATGTATAGTTTTGTGTAATCCCTAAGTAAAAAGGGAAAAAGTTTATGGGCTTTGTGTCTTTGTAGAATCCTTATTTATTGAATGGAACACGAGTGTGTCGGGAATTTGCATTATACTCTGATATGTATGAATGGAATCAACGCATAGAGGCCATTTATGTTTGAAATGTGAGTATGAGACCATGGTGGAATAGGTGTTTTAAAAGTTTTTGAAAACTCTGATTTTGTGAAATTTTATTTTGTCTAAGTCCTCAAATCATACATGGTCTCTAATTCAAACTTAATTATGTTTTTATGAACTAATCTCAGCCTTGATCATGACGGGGGTTACAGGTTCTGCCTGGATGATACTTTCTTCACAATTGCATACTGGTCCCGCTGGAGGTGTTTGATTACCCTATCCCTCAAATTGATAGGGCCTTTTGTTACCTCCCCCAGATGAAGATCATGTCCCTTCTGCTTCTGGGATACATTTGCCTTACTAAGCTCACTGTGGTTGCCACTACCCTTAGCCGAGTACCACTCTCTCAGATTATTCTCCACTATTCTGCATTCCTCCACTACCTTATTGAAATAAGTAAAACGATAAGTGGCTAATCTCTTCTTCAACTCAAGCCTCAACCCCTAGATAAGCATATCAGAGCTCCACTCCTCATCATCCATACGCCAAAGGTAGGAAGAGTATTGAGATAGCCAGATGAAATGAGAAAGATAATGATCAAAGCTCTCTGCATCACCCTACCTGATGGCTAGGAATTCAGACTCATTTTGAACTACTCTTGAAACATCTCTCAAGTCAATGGTACATTCCGATTCTTCAATGTCATAGCAATATTCCTCCACCACCGGTCTGCATCTCCCTCTAGTTTATACACTACCAGTTTTGCCTTCACCTCTGTTCGACACTCGATGACTTTGAAGATCTTCTCTAACCGGTTCAACCAGTCCTTGGTAGCTTGGGGTTCAAACCTCCCTCTGAACACTGGACGTAGATCTTGCAAAACTTAGAGACCCAAAATTGTAAGTCTCTTTCCTTACGAACCTGTACCCCTTGTGATTCCTGATTAGGCACCGTGTGAGGTGGGGACCCATAAGACTAATTGGACCCCTCAGCTGTCTCCTCATGATGAGTCCTTACTTGGGTTTCCTCTTGGGTCTTCTCACTTGTATATTGGATCTTTTCCTCATTTCGCTTGGCCCTTTCTTCCCTGAGCTCTTCTCTTAGCTCGACAATCATGTCTCTTTGCTCTTTGATCAAGTTCATCATTTCTCGTATTAGATCAGGTGGATTGTCATTTAATTCCTCCACCTCTAGATCCCCTGGTCTGAGTCTAGGGAGAACCATTTTGTCTTTTAACTCTACAAATAATTCACCACATCAGTACCATAGCAAATGTATACACATAGTCCTTAAAATTTATATATATCCACAAACAGCAGAAATACTCATATGTATACAACAAACAATCCTAAGTCATCATCCATGACTAAGGCAACTATCCTAGCAAATCCTACCCTTGCCAGGAACTATAGCTCTGATACCAACAAATGGGACCCCTATCTCATCCAAGGCTGAGATTAAGTTTGTATATATGTGATTATGTGAAATTAGAGACCGTAAGATGATTTAGAACTTAATAAAATTAAACTTCCCAAATAATGGTTTACAAAAACCTTTCACAAAACATGTTCAACAATGGTCTCATATTCACATTCCAAAACACAAATGGCCTGTACAATTCGATTTCATTTATAAATATCGAAGTACAATGTAAATTTCCAACACACTCAGGTTCCATTAATTAAATAGGGATTTTACAAGGCACCAATGCTCATAATCCATTTTCCCTTAACTAAAGGATTACACAAATACTATTCAATATTTGCAAAATATACATGCAATTCCCAAGACAATATCCAAATGATTTACAAAATGATAACCAGTTATCCAACAATATAACTTCAAGCCCAGAGCTCTAACCACCCTTCGTCACCTGTTTTTCTTTAGATCCACCAGCCCTATCTGAAATTTGTTTTGGGAGAGTGAGATTCTAAGGAATCCCCGTAATGTCAAATCACCCATAGTACGCACAACCACAAAGCATGTAAGCAAATCATAACAACACACACCATAAACCCAATGGCAGTTAGGGCGGTAGGGGTAGATATGATTTACATCACCCTTATGTCTGCTCACGCTAAAGTGCTCACACTGTATTGCACAATCATATGTTCATATCACATATATCACCACAGCTGGGATCCATATAAAATATTTCCCATTACAACAATGCCACACTGGCATATTCTCAAGCAGGAATCTACGATTCCATAACATAGCATCAACGATTACAATGGCAGATACAACGGTAGGGGTAGGTGTGATAACCATCACCGCCTATGACTACTCACACTAAACTGCTCCCGCTATAATGCCTTACAGCAGATAACACATTTGCAAGATCACAATGGCCTCATGCCAAATATTTTTACAACAAACAATGATAAGTCATGCATACCAAGCATTATACACAACATGAGAGAAAAGTCATTACCTTGGTCCTTCCGTGCGTGCTCTGGCACTAATCTCTCCCGAGTAGGGCAAATATCGAATCCTATAATTCATAATTAGGGACGAAGTGTTATTCTTTATTCCAATACTAAAATGACTTCACAATACTTAGATTGGATATTGTTAGAGCAAGTGTTTCACCCAAGAGGGGGGTGAATTGGGTGATCTTAAAAATTTTGTTGCAAATATAAAATTTGACGTTGAAATTAAAACAGGAAAGAGTAAGGAGAAATATCACCGAAGTGTACACCGGGAGTTATACTGGTTCGGCCACAACCACTTTGACCTACGTCCAGTCCTCAGAGCTTCTCTGAGAGTTTCACTATATCTTTCAAGATTTAGTGGGTTCTTGGCACCTCAGTACAAGCAAGTTCCTACACCTGGACACTCGCTCCCCCTTACAAGTTGTAATTCAATCCCAACTCAAGGTTCCACAACCTTAAGTTACCTCAATAAAAAATGAAATATCTCTCTAACAGAGTGAATAAGAATCACAAAAGCATAGTATAACAAGTATAATGTCAAACAGAGTAATGAGCTTGATGATACGTTCGTGAGTGTGTTCTTGTGTATCTCTCTGTTCAGATGTTCCCATATATATATAGATACGTTGGTAATGATTGCTGGAACATATTTCTTCATGTCCGTTGGAGCGTGCATAACCATTATTGACTTTTCCAATTTTTGAAAAACATACGTTTGTGGTAGGTGACGGTCGATGACATTTGAGCGTTGCTTTTGACTTTCCTTATTTGGTAAGATTTCTTCATTGTTTATCTGTTGAAATGCTAAGAATACTAATATAATGAAAAGTTAATTAAATAGAAAACAAAACAATAACCGTTAGAATGATTTCAAACTTTCTGGGTTTTCTTACTCGAGTAGCTACTCGAGTATCACATGAAGGTTACTCGAGTACTTACTCGAGTATCATCGGGAAAACTTTGATCAACTGCAAGTCAACAGACAAATTTAAGATTACTCGGGTAGTGCATGGAATAATCAATTTTTAAACCTTTGGAAATGTATGTATACTCGGGTACCTACTCGAGTAATACACTCACAACTTTATGAGTTACTCGGGTATCAACTCGAGTAAACCTTCAAATAAACTTTTGGTTACTCGATGCTTTACTCCAGTAATGTTGGCAGGATCTCAAGGCCGAGAGCACTTACCTTGTTACTCAAGTCTTACTCGAGTAAACTTACTTTCTGGGCACCACTTACTCGGGTAATGACTTGAGGTTTTCCTTGAAAATATCTCTGCATACTCGGGTACCTACTCGAGGAATTCACTTAAAATAGAACATTAAATACTTGCATACTAGAGGAATGACTCGAGGAAAATGAGATAAAAAAGAAATCAAGTTAATCGGGTACCACCTTCAAGTTTTTCACTTACTTCAGTGTGTTACTCGAGTACCTACTCGAGTAACATTGGTAGTGGTACAAAGTGCCGAGAGCAACACATTTTCAGAAACAGAGTTACTCGAGTATCATTGGCAACCTGAAAGCAACTGGAAGTTTTTCACATGGTTACTTGAGTAGCGCCTCGAGTAACATTGGCAGGCCGAGAGCAACTCCAAGTATTTACCTGGTTACTCTAGTAGCTACTCGAGTAACATTGGCAGGCCGAGAGCAACTTGAAAATACTTACACTATTACTCGAGTACTTACTCGAGTAATGTTGTCAGGTTACTGGAAGGTGCTTCTGGTTACTTCAAGTTTTGGCTCATTACTCGAGTACCTCCTCAAGTAATACCTTAGAAAACCTGCTTCTGATCAAGTTTCTCAGCTTTTTCTCTTGGCCTTTCTTCATTACTCCAATGCTTACCTCAAGTGATGCTTATCCCAGTTATTCCTTTGCTCAAACTTTATTTATTAATCACTTCTTCTTCATACCATTCTTTTGTTATCATCAAAACATGAGATCTAACAAATATCATTAATGTCCTTTAGGAAGCTATAAATGTCTCTAACAAAAGCCTTAAAATGTTGAAAGAAGTATCCCAAAGATCCCCCTTTTAGAAGTAAAAGTATAGATTTTTTACTATTTCACTCTAGTGAAGAAAGCCTCACTCGAGTGATGATGGACTTGTACTCGAGTCCTGGAAGCAATACTCGAGTGATAGCCAAATGCTCACTCGAGTCCTACGAAGTGAGGTACAGAAAGTGTCCACCCGAGAGCAAAAAGAAATGACAGGAACCAAAAATGATCGCTGCACTCGAGCATAACTCAATTCACTCGAGTGATAGCCTAATGATTACCCGAGTTCCCCAAAGTGAGGTTCAGGAAGTGCTCACCCGAGAGACAAGAACTTTTAAAAGGGAATATCACTCGAGCGGGGACCTTGGTACTCTAGTGATGGCTTAATACTCGCTAGTGTTAAGACACACTCTTCAAAATTGACCATGAGTGACAACCCAAGACGTGAGTTCCTAGTATCAAATACACCCACACTCGAGTAAGACAAGGTTCACTCGAGTGATAACCCATAACACCCATAAGTGAGACAACACTCTTTGCTTTTTGCATGGAAGTGCACCCAAAAATTATAAGGGAAAAGAGAACACATCATGCTGCACTCGAGTGAGGCTTATCAGAAGCCAAAAGCGTAGTAAAGTTGACAGCATTTCCCAATCTTTGCCCAAATGTTTCCAATGATTCCAAATCCTCAACCTAGGCTACTCCCACATAAAATCACACAAGGAATCCAATGGAAACATCAAAACTACCAAATTCCTATTCCATTATCATGCTTTGGTTTTTAGGCAACATTCAACACAAAATTCCCAAAATCACCAAACTTAATATTTCAACCTTAAACCCATTTCTATCTATTCCAAACATATACCAAAACACCATTTTCATGACCATAACATACCAAACTCTCCATGACCATAATGTTTGAAAATATGGCCAAAAATTCCAAACTTAATCTTTTGGCACAAAACATAGATAGAAGGGTTCATTTTACTTACCTCAACAACTTTCTCAAAGAGGTTCCTTGATTCACCAATGCTTAGATTTCCTTGAGGGCACAAACCAACACCAATGGACAATCTAAGACCATAGAAATGGAGCTCCCAATCCAAGGAATAAGATTAATGAAGTGAGTTTTTGCATTTGAGGTCATTAGCTCACCTTAAAATCAAGCTTTTCCTTTCTCTCTCCTAAGCTCCCATGGCTGCTGAACAAGAGAGAGAAATGAGAGGGAAGAATGTGAGGAAGATGAAGCAATGATCATTCTCCCATGCCCATACTTGTTTCAGTGAAAAGGAAGGAGGGAAAGGAGAGAGAAAATGATAAAATATTCCCATTTGACTTTACTTACGCACTCTCCCTTCACACTCACTTGCCACATATTAACACCTCATTGGTTCTCATAAAGTAAGTAACCAATTAGTTACTCTAACCACTCCATTAGCCATTTGGTTACACATCTCATTTCTTCTTAGTTAGTAATTAATTTCCTTATTAATCACTGACTAATTAACCGACAATTTTCCATTCTTCCAATTTTTCCCTGATTTAGGCACATTTACCGAAATTGCCACAAAATAGATAATAATTCAATCTTTAATTCAAAAATTATTCTCAATAATTATCATTAAACCTTAATCAAAATTTGGGGCATTACACACTACCTGAGATGACATGAGTGGCATCATTGAAAACTTCTAAGAGATGACAAATCTTCTCAATCTTTTCCCAATGCTCAGGATTGGGTGCGTAAGTATAATGGGGCTCTTTTTCATTATAAGCAGAAAATGCATACTTGAATTTTATTGTAGTAATCAACATCAAGAATGTAGGGTTCCATCTTGTAGGACAATCAAGAATAAGCTTACTTTCTTTCAAACCCTTTAACTCCACAACTTTACAAAAAGATTTCAGCCTTGCATCTGAGGCATTTATAAACTTGACTCTTTCATGAATTTTGTGAATGACATCTTTAATGGTACTAAGGCCATCTTGCACCAACAAATTTAGTATATGTGAGCAACATCTAACATGAACTAGTTGCCCGCCAAGTACCAACTTATTGTTCAATGACAAATTCTCTTTCAAAGTTCTTAAGCAAGTGTCATTGTAGATAGCATTATCAACAGAAATTGAGAATATTTTATTCTCAATACCCCATTATCTCAAACACTTGAAAATTGCATTTGCTATATCTACTCCTCGTCTTAGAGCAGGCACTTTAACAAAACTCAAAACTCTCTTTTGAAGATTCCACATACCATCAACAAACTGGCTAGTAACAACCATATATTTAGCTACTTGATGACTTGACTTCCATATGTCTGTTGTAATGCTCACCTTGCTCACATTTTTCAACATTTTTTTAAAGTATTCTTTTCATCTTCATACAATTGAGGCAATCACTTTTAATAGTCTTACGAGTGACTTTTCTAAAATCGGAATTTGCATATTCAAAGGCCCAAATCAAAACATCATCTTCCATTATGCTAAAAGGATGCTCATGCACCATAATAGCAGTAGCTAAGATTTCTCTCATCTTTTTATTAAAGTACTTAGTGCCAGGAGCAATAAAAGGATTAATTCCTGATTCACTTGGTGAAAATTGTATGGTGGTTTGCTTATTTTGTCGAGAGACAAACAACCTATGTTTAAAGCAACCCTCTAAATGCCTCTTAAGATGGCTAGTGCTAGCTCCCCTTTCACCAGTAGCTAGCTTTTCTTTACAACACAGACACATTGCTTTCTTGACACCATCAGTAAGTTGAACGTCTTTAAAATCTTTCCATACCATTGAAGTTTTTCGTCGCTTTTTTTGTGATAACATAATCTTCTTCACCCCCATTTACTATAGGCTAAGAGGCATTATTGTTAATGTTCATTGCATCATTTGAAGGCCACATGGCCACTCATTTGTTGTTCAGTTTGAGGTCCTTGAGGTTGAGGAGGAGCAAATTCACTTGTGTTGTTGTTGCGGCTATCCATTACAAGGACTTTTTCTATATAACAAAATAGTAATAAACCAAAATAATTATTGACTATATAAAGTAGGAGTCATTTTTATTTACATGATTATAAGCCTATCTCTTGATTAATAGTGACAAGCTATAGGACAAAAACTCATATGCTTAACTGTAATGAAAGAAATATATATTTTTTGAATGGAAAGAAAGAAATATTTTTCAAATTATGCTTTTGATTATTTTTCCAGACTTCAAATCATTCTCTAAAATATATTAATTAATTCAATTGGGTCACAACTTCCCTTTAGCTAGTAAAATGAATAAAAACTAACAAACAGAAATAAAAGAAAAAAAAAAGTGTTCCAATGGGTTTGTCTTCATTTAAATAAAATCGTTGAAACAAAAAAAATCAAATAAAATAAACCAAAAAAAGGAAAAACCATATACCATTATAATAAAACCTGGAAAAGATTTCGAGCAAAAAAAAACCTTGAAAAGACAACTCCTAAAGCATTTGCCTTCATTCAAATAAAATAAACCATGTCCGATAAAAAAAATATTAAACCATGAGGTGAATCTAATAAAGACGTTTTGATTAAAAAAAATCTGATGAAGACGCCATGCACATATGTCCAGCACTTTTGACATTTTTTTATGCTTTGTTATGGATTGAAAAGTAATTTTATTAATAAGATATTGGCAGAGTAGTCATTAGTTTTGAAAACGTACAACTAAACAATAGAAGTAGCGACTAAGGATAGATATGTGAGTGGAAAATAAATACTAACAGTGAGATATTATTATCGTTGCCGGTGCTGCACGAAGGAGAGCGAGAGGATGTGGGTTGCGACAGAGAGAGTAAGAGGGAACAAGAATATTGGAAAAGATGATGAGATGACGGCTAGGTCTGACTGTCTAAGTCTTTGAGTAGAAAAGGTTTAATAGAAAAAAATTAAAAATCAATAACACTGGGTAATACAGTAATTACCTATTTTAAATTTAAATTAGAAATTACAATATAATAATGGGTGGCAAATAAAATTAAAATATAAGAATGAAAAAAACATAAATTAAATATTGTGTGTACATACATATATGATATAAATAAAATTATATTTTTTTTGTATAAACAAGCTAAACCTAAAGGCTTACAGGCCGGGCTTTAACAAAATAGTCCTGGCCTATTTACACATTTAGGCCTTTAAATAGGCCTTGACCTGGCCTTTTTAATAAATAGGCCAGGCTAAGCCGTAGGCCGCCTAATAGGGATCTGACCTATTTCCACCCCTATCAACTAGGTACTTTAAGAAGGCCATGAAGTCCTCTTTCCTATACTTAAATATGATGATTAATTCTAATTTCCCTAATTAATATGGGATTAATCTTCCACAAATTCTTCTTGAGTATATTTTAATCATATGGCTAATGTGATATTATCAAAAACTAGCATTTATTAGGGGTCAATTCCCTAATTTGTTTTCAAGCTCAAATTTATGTCATTACATATTTCCCCATATTTTCCAAGAAAATGTTTGAGAAAATTCCTTTAAAATCTTCTTTAAACTAAATTCCCCATCATGGGCATAAAAACAATTTTATAAATTCTCATTAATTTGAAAATAATTTCCCCTATTTTTTCAATTATTTGACAGCTTTTGGTATCTTTATTCGTAATTAAATTTCGCTAATCATCCTTTATTTAGCCAAAAATTAATAATTATTTAAAATTCATTTATGACATTAATTTTTTCATTTGTACCTCAATTAAGCATCAAATATAGTTGAGAAAATTATTCTCTTCTTTTACTTTTACATGTCTCCGGGGATTTTTATGAAATTCTAGGCATAATTTCTTAAATTGCCCTTGTGGACCCATAATTTTTAGAAATTATACTTTGGCCACAATTCGGGATGGTAGATATTCAATCCTAATTTATGGCTTCTACTACCCTTAGCTAATCTTTAATTACATGCATGTTTAATTTTTATTTGGAAAGGTTGAATGTTATATAGTCCCTGTGAGTTATTCCACATTTTTAAGGCACTATATATCAAAACTCTTGTCCAAGATAGCCTATTTAATTTTTGATTATTCATGAGCTTCTATGGTCAAAATCTGTTATATTAATTTTGATAAAAAAATCTTAATTTTAAAATAATTTTCACAGACATGAAATCTAAATAAAATAAAAATATACCATCAACTTGATTTATTTTTCTCTTTCCTTGATCACTTCCCCCCCTTTCCCACTCGACTATCCGTCATATCCTTATAACTTTTCTTCATACTGAACTCTGTCTCCTTCATTTTAAAAATAATTAACATGCAAAAGACATCAAGATTGTGGGACCTGGGCTAAATTTCCGCTGATGAAATGCTCTTAGACCATCCAGAACAGCTCATACTTAATGAAAATGCTGAGTCAGTTTTGTTTTTTTTGTTAATTGAGATTTATGATGTTAACATTAAAGGATTAAAAGTATATTTTATAAATTTAAAAGACTAAATTAAAATTTGGTACGAATTTAAAGAATCAAACATACACTCCAGCTAAAATTTAATTAGTTAAATGTTCTTTCTTAGTTTTCATGAATTGGTTGAATGTCACTTGTAATCAAAATGAAAGGTGTATATTATATTCCATAAAAACAAACTGCTGCCATATCAAAGAAAAAAAAGAAAAAAAAGACACTTTGGGCAAGTTTTTGGAAACCGACACATATAGCGGAAATGAAGAGAACCGTACAACAGTAAATATCGGTGATTGTTTGGAAACCGATACATATAGTCTGACTCTATAAGAGTGATAAGATTTAGACCGTGAGAAGAACAAACACCCAATTTCTCTCTGATGCAAAATGAAAGCCACAATATTCAAGAAGGAATGGGCCCCAGCACGTCACCAAACGAAACTCTTAATAATTGCCCTGTTCAATAATTCACTTACGTGGATTCCAATTGTTGCAAATATTGTATATGGCCGAATCAAAGAAAAAAATCTTATATAATTCAAGATTTAGAATGCTTTAATATATAATAAAATGTGAGCTTTAGTTAGTAGAAAAATTAATAAGAGAAGTCTTTGAATTAACCACTAAAAATAATCGTTGGAATTTTAATGTGATTTAATTAACCGATTTTAATGATATTTAAATAATTTTATTATATTAAATCTTCATATATCCTTGTTTTGTAATTGCTGTTTTCATTGTTATTAAGCCATCAGTAATGGTCACTATGGTTGCTCCACAGTCACATCTTCTCTGCCTATAAAAGGTTGTGCACGATCTAAGGTAAGCACAAAGCACCGAGGTTATGGGGAGACCGAGCTCTTTCCCCGAGATCCTCTCCTCTCTCTTTTTTTGAATTACACTATTATATTTCTGCTATTCTGCCACCCTGTTTTCTGAATGAAGTGTTCATTTTATATTGGGGAGTGGTGCTTCTTGATTTTTTAGGAGGTTGTAGAATATCTCCTAAGGAAGTGTTTTGAGACAAGACTCAAACTATACTTTAATTGTGTTTTTGTAGGTGCTGCTGCCAACAATCTTTACGGTGTAAGGTGCTAGTCTTAAGAGATATATTACGTACATCAATTATTTTGACACCGATCAATGACAAAGTTACTGAATAAGGAGACCCCTAATCTTTGTTCTAATTCAAAAATTTCATTTAGGAGTTTTACTTGTGTAGGAATATTGAGTTGGGTCTCACATTTTTATTTATGTCTTGTTTCATCAGGACATTTTTTTTTTGAGATCTTATAATAGAGAAGTTGGTTTGAGCAAGCTGCTCGTAAGACCAATGGTGTTTTATGAATAAAAATGAGCCGTAGGGTGTGAGCTATATGCTCATGAGGGATATGGTGATTGTGAACCCCAAATGCCAAAATTGCCTCTTTAATCGGATCATTTAAGACCGCATAGACACCACATTTGAGACAGAAAGTATTGAAATGAATACTGTAGGATTTCGGGCGTACCTGGAATCTGTTGACTCACTGTGTACCCACATGAGATCAGAGCACCAATTCAAACTCTGATAACATTATACGGCAGATTCACCATTGGAGAAGAGGACCCAGGAAGAGAGGAGTTTTTGGAAGTTTTCTTGCGATGTTGTTCTCTGTCCCACCAACTGAGAATAACCCCTTATAATACATATGGGAGTTATTATGATTTGAAATTCAAATTATAAGGATAAAACTCCTTAATTGGACCCATACTTTTTTATAATTTTATAATAACCCCAACTGAATTGGGCTTGTGCCTGATCCATCAAGGGTGAATAAGGCATATTCCAACAAATACCATGAAAGTGGTAAGATTTAAGTTGCGATTATGCAGACGTGCTAGGATTGAACATGGTTCATCTAGGATTGCGCGACTGTTGGTCCCATGTCACTACAGGCACATGTTCTTCTAATTTAAATATTTAATGTACACCATTGCGTAGTGGAGTGTTAAGGCTGAAAAGAATAGTTGCAGAGATTTACGTATTTAGACTTTCCGCTATATTGAGAATCCAAATTTTGATATGTCAAAGGCATCATTTGAGTTTTTGAAATTAACTCTGGTATTGAAAGTTTTGTCTCTATCAAAGAAACTGAAGTTTTGTTATCAGGCCCGAAAATGAATTGCCAAGAATTTATTATGTTTAAAGCCATTTGTATGACAGTTGTGTGAAGGGGTTTATTCGACATTCAATTCAAATAAAGTTTTGGTTCCCCATAGGTTTATTTAGTTTTTTGGGTTTTGAAAATACATTATGCAATATTCCATTTGTCTTTAATGTGATGAGAAATACTTAGGTACTCTCAAAGTACCAACTCATCCGTACTCTATCCAGTAAAAATGTTCCACATGAGATCATTTTAATCTACACGTCATCCTACTAATTTATTGTTTTTAAAAAATAAAAAATGTCAATTTCCCTAATTGCCCCCTCTTCACTCTTTTTCAACCCTTGAGCCCTTCTCTCTTCAATTTTTATTGGACTCTCCCTCTCTTCTTTTGCTGCTAACTCCAGATTTGAGCAATTAATTCCCATTCCCTTTCAGCTTTCAATTGGCCAGCTTAATCATCCATATTACTCCCTTCAGTTCTAATTATAAGACAAAGTTAATTTTTTTGGAGAAATTAAAGAAGCTAATCAAATTACTTTAGAATATTTATATTTATATTTTTTTCTTCAAACTAATTAATTTGACTAATAAATTAATATATAATCTAAAGATACATAACATATGATATAATTAAGTAACTTATTTAGTTTCCTTAATTTCTCCAAAAAAAAGTTAACTTTGTCTTATAATTAGGATCAGAGGTAGTACATGATAAAAATAGTGGCAGATTTGTTGGCTAAGGAGGCTCTAAATAGTTCGGATGGATTTGTTTATTTCTCTTCCACATAATATTGTGATTAGAAACATCACATTCCGCATGTAGAAGTTGATCCAAAGCTACCGCCGGTCCCTATAGAGGAAGTTGATAGTTAAGAAAGGGAGGACCATAGTTTTCATCTTCCGAGCTTAGGGACTCGTCTCAAGAAACACTTTGTTGGGACCACCCACAACCACAAGAATAATAATGGGTAGTAGACATACTAATCAGTTTAGATTAGACAAAGTGAGTGTTTGACAAATTTGTCAAATTTAGGTTTGTACAACCCGAGACAAAACTCCTCTCACACACTTACTTCGTAAATCGTAAAAGCTATTCTTAAAAGCTAATCCAAATAAAGTGCAAGAAGACAAGGAAGAAAGTAATAAAGAATTGGGAGGGTTTGAGAAAGATAAAAAAAGAATCATAAAAGCATAGTGAAAAGTTAGAGAGAAGGCGCTCTTTCTCCCTCTAACCCCCGACGAGCGGGATCTTTGTCCTTCCCTCTAAATTTGATTTTCATTATTGATATCCCTATTTAGGGAGGTAGACCCTCTTCTTTCCTATTTTTTTCCCTTTTCTTCCCAGTATCTCATAAAAAAATTAGATGGTTCCCATTTAATGTTAGGTCAAGTTCCCAATTTACCTCAGAAATTTTTGCTTCATAGTAATGTTGCTTCATACCATTAAAAGATTAATATTGACTGTTAAAAAATTGACATTGACTGTTAACTTTTTAATGGTAAGGGGCAACATTACTCCATTTTAATATTTCTTGGAAAACATTAAACCTAAAAAAAATCCTAGGGTAATATTACTCCTCAGTAAAAAACTTGAGGACAAACTTGAACCTTAACCCTTTAATATTTTGTAAAACTATTGTTATAATATTTTCTCTTTTTTTTGTGTAATGGAACTATTAACTATAAAGATCAAAATTTAACAGTTTAAATTTATTTATTTATATTTATAATAATAGTTTTATACAATAATAAATCTAAATTATCCATTTTTCGATCTAAACATGAATCTGATATTCTAAGAAGAAAAATAGAAACACAACCCCACCATTAGATTGGAATCAATTTAATTGCCATAGGCAGGGGTCCCACTTCCACTTAATCAATTATCAATTAGTTCATTAATATGCAAGAGGTGGCACTACCACATTTATGTATATATAACACTTAGTAAATAATGATTACAACAAATAAACGTCATATATGTTGAGGCAGAGATCGTGTAAGAATTTACAACGCTAAAACTTAACAGTTAAATATGAGCACCATCATGTATTGAGAGGCAAAATTCGCAAAAAAAAAAAAAATAATGGTTGTAATTTTTAGCCGTCATTTCTTTAGTGAAAAAAATGAAGGTTCTTACTAAACAACCGTCATTTAACATTTATAAATGATTTGTCTTTCAATATTATATCAGTAAAAACAAAAACATAATGGTTATGAAAATTGATGGTAAAGTATGAAGGACAAAAAATGACCTGTCATAAGGAACAACTGTAAAGTAACAAGCACATTATCATAACCTTGTTCGGTTCAACACCAAGTACTAGTTCTCCCAAGTTAAATACTTTAGAATAAAGTACACTTCAACTCTATTTAAATTGACCTATTCCTTTGTTTATGATTACTTTTCCTCATCAACCTCATCATTTTCTCCTTCATTATGGTCATACGCTAGAGAGCTCTTTCCATTCACCCTCCTTCTCTTCTATATGCTACTCCTCTTCTTCATCCTCTTTATCATCCTCACCTTCCTCCCTTACAAGCTCATCCTCTACTACCTCCTCCTCCTCTTCTGCCTCCTCCTCAAATAGAGGCTCTACTATAGACATTGGCCAACCTTGACTGCTCAACAAGGCATTTTGCTACATACGACGATAGTCTGAACAAGAAGTTAAACCTCATCCTCTATTAAAATTCTTCAATGTGGTCACAGAATGGTTTGCGATTTCATTACCACTCATCAGTTCTTAGTTCTATTTATTAATATCAGAATGTTCTCTACTGAAAACCCATGGGATGTTCATTAGCTATTGTTGCTCGATTCTAATTCATTTACCTTGGCTAAAGTACTAATGTTTGGGGTTACAACTATTGCATCCATTGACTGCCAATTCTAGTTTTATTACAATTATATATTTGCAAGATATACAAATTCCAAAAGTAGATAACCAACGGAAACATAAGTCTTTCCAGTCTTGTTCTCTACTTGTGCGTAATTACCTTTTTGCCTTTAGAACTGCTTGCCCACGCTGTAGATTAGTTATTGGAAAGGGGAGAGATTCAAAAGAATCTCAGTGGTGATAGATATCACTCGTACAAAATGCATACATTAAACATGCTAGATCAACCATCATATCATAACACACAACACATTCAACATTTAGAGATATTCATAATATGCAGTGTAAAATTCATTCATAGGACATACTGGTCCATTCCCACAGTGTTGGCTATTCTACAGGGCCTCTGCCCTTCTCAGTCTAAATGCTTAAAAGGCCTTACTGCCTATCTCGTGTTCACAGCATAAATAATCACAATGGTAAAAACATGCATGTAAAAGAATACATAGTATGTGAGAGAAAAGTCACTACTTGATAGCCTTTCTAATGTCCAAAAATGGGTTACTAGTTCCTTGGTTGTCCTGGGCAAATATCGTATCCTATATGTTAGAATTCAAGAATGGATGAGTTATTACTTGTCCAAATTCTTTGATAACTCAAGTTACTTGAGTTCTGGAGTTGGTTATCTTTAAGATTAGTGAATTATGCCAAATAAGTAGCTAATGTGCCTATACTAGCCCCAAGTACTTAACTCTACCCTTGGAGTTCAATCTTATTACAATTTAGCCCAAGTGTCTTAAATTCGCATGATAACAACAAGCTACCATAATTTTCACCTAACTTTGAAAATTCATAACTTTGTCTATAAACCTCCAATTGGGGTGGTTCAAAGTCCTATGTGACCCCCTTTAAGTCTATTTTAAGGAAAAATACATCTTACTGCCAAATACATGCACACATTTCTAGAAACCCCAATCAATCCTCACTACCACAAAAAACATTCCAGATTCAATACTTAAATTTAACAAGTCATATCTCATAATGTACTAATCTAAATGGCACATATTACATATCAAATTAAAGCTTAGTAATGTAATACCCCGACTTTTGAGACTTGAGCTTAGAGAATAAGCCTGAGATTAGTGGATTGCTAAGCCCCGGTTTAGCAAGATCCCCAAATTGTGATTAAGGGTTAATGACTCCAAAAGTGGATGTGGTTAGTGATAAATAACCCTTTTGGAGAATATGATGTGATTTGGCACTCGAATATGATTCGTGTGTGTTGTGAGCAACGCTTAAACCCTATATTTGAGTTCAATTGTGGATTAACATCCAAATTGACTTAGAATAGAGGGAAGAATTGAATGGGTTATTGTGTTGGAAATGGTGTCATAGTGTGTTTTAATGTCATTGAAATTGGTTTGGAACTTTGGAATGGAAAAGTTGCAATGTTAGGTTTTGAAATGTGAATTGTGTTGACATGTTGAGATTGTTGTGAAAACATGTCAATGAGATGTGAATTTGATTAATTTGGTGTTTCCAATGGATTCCTTGTGAAAATTTATATGGGAATGATGTTTGGTATGAAAATGGAACCATTGAAAACAAAGATGCAAAATTTGAAATTCTGTCCAGTAAAACTCTATTCTGGGCAGTCTGTTTGTGTGAACTTTTGAATGACCCAGTTGTGTCTAAAAATTTTGAAACTTTCCAGTCTTAAAGATCACATCCCAAGCTTCAAAATGGACATATCATTTGTGCCATTTCGTTTTTTGAGCTAGGAGATATGACTATCCAAAATTTGGGATGGAAACTGAACTCTGTTTTGGGGTAGTGATGAGTTTTATGTAATTCTAGAATTTTGTGGTAATTTTGGGTAATGACCCATATTTTTCCTATAAAGAGGCCTTAAATACCTTTCATTTGGCTTTGGAATAACCTCATTTCTATTTTTCTAGAATTAGTTATGATTTTTCAAAGATTGGGCAGAAAATCCGAAAATGTCAATTTTGGAATTATGACATCATCATAATTAAAGATGACATAAGCTAAATGTTATAAAGTCATCATCCTCTTCCTCCATCAGCCACAAACCGTGCAGCACCATGGAGAAAGAGAGAGAGGGAGTTTTAGAGAGAGAAGAGGAAGAAAACTCGTGAGGTAGGTTGATTTCTTCGGTGAATTCATACTTAACGCGTATAATCCTTCTCCTAAGCTTCTCTTCTATATTATGTAAGGTATTTGAAGCACAAATCTTGGTGTTTTTAAGTTAGGGTTTTCAGCCACAAGAAGGAAAAGCCAGAAGGAAGAAGAGGTAACTTCCTAAACTTCGTATATTGACTATTCTGGCTGCTGTGGACAATTTAATTGGTGAAATTTCGCCGGATTGTCTTTGTTTGTAAAATTTGGAAATGTTGTGTTAGTAGTGTTATGCTGACAAAATTTGTACTAAATGGTAGTTGTAACCTAATGGAATAGTCAATAAAGTGGTTAGGAGTAGAAAGGAACGCATTTACGGAGCCGAAACCGAAAAACCCCAATTTTTTCTGGGGAATTGAGAATTTCGGCCAAGGTTAGTTTGGAGGGGTTAGAGATGGATTTTCAATGATTTGATGATTCCATTGAGTTCAGGAGCGAAAATTAGGTGGGGTTACAGTTGGTCACTTTTTCAAAAAAGGCCGAAAAAGCATAATTACGAAAACGCCCCTGAAACCCTTAAAGTGGGGCTGCCAAGGGTAAATTTGTAAATTGACATTGAATTTGATAATTCCGAGTCTGGAAATGGATTCCTTGGGCAAAAATATGTCAGAATAGCCCATGTCAAAATTTCAAGAAAAGTACAGCCGGACCAGGTATGGCGGGGCGGGGCCGAGTCCTGGGGGTATTTTAGTAAATTTTTTCAATATAGCCTCATATAACCCCCAAAAACACTATGGAAGTGTCTAAATAGTACATTTGACATTGTAGGATCGAATGTGAAGCCCCGAGTTACTGGCACGCAAATCCAGGAGAAAAGACTGGAGGTAAGGAACTTATCTCTCCTGCATGCGTTGATAACTGTATTAATGTGTTGATGCATGTTATTACTTTGCTTGATTATGTGGAACATGTATGAATGATTTAAAGCTATGTTTCAATATATGCTCTGGCCATATGTGTATCGTTCGAAGCATTAAGCTTATAGATTTATCATTGTATGTGTGCATGAGTTATATGATGTAAGCATGTCATGCATTAAACACTTATCTTGCCTGCATATTGATAATGTTTCCCTATTGAGATTCTCTCGAAGATCACCCTCCCCTACCAACAATTTAGACAGGACAAGTGGCTCGTGGAGGGAGCGGCTAGGACTGCTTCGAGATGAGAGTTGGAAGTTGGTTATCAATGAGTTGTGAAGACTGTATATGATTCGGTTGAATATAGGGTTATGAATTTGAGATGAGATTGTGTAATCCCCATTTGAAGAATTGTAATGGGCAATTGTGCCCCGTGTATCTTTAACGAAGGTATGTACCCGGAATTGCCGGGATAATTATGTTGTGCACTCTGATATTTAATGAATGTGATTTATCTTCGCGTAGTAATTGTATTCAAAATGTGAATATGAGACCAAGTTAATTAGATTTTAAAAGGTATTTGTGAAAACCCTATCTCAAGGATGGAATTTTAAATGAGTTTTGATTATTATTGGTCTCTATTTCACTTTAATTGCGTATTTTGGATATAATTACTAAGGGGGTTACACTTAGTATGTCTACTATCATTTTGGAAAGTATCACAACCATTGGACAACATTTAACCAGACGACAACAAGCCACAAACAAACTGCCTCGAATTTGGCAGCATTTAACCCTAATAACTTCAAGTTTCAATTTTAAGACTTTCTATGCAATTCATCCAAAATCATAATCATAGGCTATTCCCACAAAATTGTTTTGTGTAGAATCCATTGGAAACCTCAAAAATACCAAAATCACATTCCTTCCTTAGGTTCTACATCTGGCCGAACCAAACCCTAGGTTGCCACAAATTGGTTTCTCAAATTTTCAACCACAAGACTCATCTTATATAATCACTAAACCTTATTTAACATCATGATCATGCTCCTAACATCACCAAAACCCTAAGGTTAATATTTCCACACAAAAGGGTAGCACCATAACATGTCAAAATTCCAACCAAAACTCAAGATACTAGGCTCAAATTGAAGCTTAAGCTTATCTCTTTCACTTGATATGGCCTTTTCTTGGTTTCTCTAACTTTCATACTTTCTTGGTAGCTCAAAACACCTCTCCTTGAGAAACAAAAACTATAGAAATGTAGCTCTTAGTGAGAGGAACAATGGTTGTGAAGGCACTTTGAGCTAAAATGGTGATCTTGGTGATGAAAAGGGATCAATATCACTTACCTATTCCCTTTATTCTTTAATTGGTTCCTTTCTCTTTTCTTTTTCTTTTTCTCTTCTTTTTTTTCGTCTTTTGGCTGACTTGAATGGATGGGAATGAGGGAAATATGTCAATTAATATTTACTCTCTCTTCCTTGGCCTCTTAGCCGACTTGAGTGAGTGAGATGAGAAAATAAAAGTGAGCTTAAATGTCACCCTCTTGTGGCTCCAATAAAAAAGAAGGATGTGGGTATTAGATAAATACTTGCTCTCTCTCTCTCTTCTTCTTCTTTGAATTCTTGATTGACTTTTTCCTTAAGCAAAAAGGTGAAGAATTAATTAATTAAACTCTCTCTTTCTTCTTCCTCTTCTTGATTGAATTAATTAGATAAAATGGGGAGGAAGTTGTTTGTGCCATGTGTTGACTTTTCTTCCTCCTTTTTGCTTTTTGTACCTTGACCGACTTTGATTACAAAAGGAGAGAATTGTTTCGATTGAATTCTTGCTTGCATGGATGGTGTGAGGATGGGACGACCATATGGCCTTTAGAAGAAGAAAAAGTAACTATTTCCATTCTCTTCAAATGTTCAAGAAGAGAACTTATATGGCAACTTGTGGCTCCACAAAATAAAGTTGCCAATCTCTTTCTTCATCATTATCTTTATTTTTAATGGTAAATCTTAACCCTTCATTTTGTTTCCCAAATCTATCCTTAAGATCAAATTCTAAGTCTCATTTTTGCCCTTGCATATAGTAATATTGACTAAATTGCCCTTGGGTCTTACATAACATATGTGGTTAAATCTTGGCCAAGTAAAATGACCATAATCATCCAAGATTTCCCTTCTTCTTAAAACTCCACTCCCTCTCTTATTTGGACCCATGTTAGGCTTTAAATCATATTTGACACAACATAATGGAATTGAGTGCTTTCCTTTAACTAATTCAAACTGTAACTCATACGTTATTTCCAATATAGCCTCTATCACTATTTACACTTGCTTTTGGGGTTATTTAGTCCTTGAATGAATTTTAGGATATTACACTATGCATATTTCGTCATGAATGGACAAAGACATATTTGTAGAATCTAGAAGAGGCCAATAAGACAACAATTCCTAATGAACTTCAGTCCATAATCAAATAGAAAGATTCGACATAAATTGTCCTTTCACGTCTCCAGGAGGCATTCAAGGTAATACTTATTCACAATTGATAAGGCTTGCATGTATTTGTTTAATATTAACTAGAGTGTTATACATTTTCATAGACAATAAGTTAGGTGAATAAGGAGAGGTTGAAGAAGAATAAGTATCCCTATAGGGTAGGGTGAAAGGGGTGTGTGTGCATTGCTCAAGAGTTGTCTATTGAGATTTGGAAGGGTATTCGACCTCCCCATTATGAACTCTGGTTGAAGGAGAGGCAAAATAAAGATGGCTCTTTTAATGATCCCCATGTTAAGGAGGTGGTAGATAAAATGGTAAGTATTAATATTAGTTCTTGATTTTTAGAAGTAATATCTTCAATTAACTATCAATCTTAACATTATTGTTATATACATATCAAGCCATGTCCTAGGAAGTTACTACACAAGGCTACCTTTCTTTAGATGACGACATATTAGCTAAGGTATTGGGGCCTGACCATCTCAGTCTACTTAGTAGTGTTAGCTTTGGATTAACCATGAAAAATTATTACGGTCACTGGCAACCTTGTAAAAATAAGAAGAAAACAATTTGAAAAGCTTGAGCAACAGTATGATGAAATGTAAAAACAAATACCGTTTCTAATACAAGAGCTTATGAAACAATGTAGTGTGAGGCTATAGATGTAAGGGGAAGTGTCAGCCCAAGTACTAAAGGCAGTTGCACATTCCCCCTTATGATCATCCTTAGGGAGAGAAAGATGTTGAATGTTTCGTAGATAGCCCTGGATGCCATACAGTTGCAATGGGCCACATGTACATCTTCCTGGAGGATAACATGATTCATAACAAGCAATGCCTCCAAGCATATGAAGGTAAGGCCCAAGACCAACATGGTCTCCAACTATTGGCTTCCTATACCCACCAGAGATTTAGAAACAATGGGAGAGGCTCTGGGTAGCTTCATTACATGGCCTAAACATCTAATTGGGGTATGCAAGTTGCACAAGAAGCCCCTTAAGTCCAAGACCACCCCTCAATCCAAGCCTACCCTTAGTCTAAGCTGCCCAAGGATTCCAAGGAGAGGAAACATCCCATACTCAATGATAAATCTAAGCATAAGTCATGCTCATAAAATAAACCTATTAGTCAATATGCTCGAAAGTCTCTCAATGAATTTGCTCAAAATCTCTTTGCTTTAAGGCTAAACCTATTATTTCTAATGATCTAATTTGAGCCAGAGGTCTTCGATGTACCAGAGCAGAAGGAATGTGTAAGCCAAGAGCTTGTTCATGAGGTCTTAAATATGGAGACAACAAGTATAGGCACTGCCAACTTCTTTATTAGGTGTTTCGTCAACTGTGATTAAATAGTTAGCTACTTATGTAACCCCCTACCACCATAGGCCGAGATTAGATCATGAAAACGTAATTATGTGGAATTAGAGACCGTATGATGATTTAGGACTTATTCAAAATTAAACTTCCCAAAATCAAGGTTTACAAAAACTTTTACAAAACATATTCACAGCGGTCTCATATTCACATTTCAATGCATAAATAGCCTGTACAAGTTGATTTCATTCATACATATCAGAGTACAGCATAAATTCTTGACACACTCGGGTTCCATTGATTAATAAAGGGTCTACAAGGCACAATTGCCTATAAAGTTTCCCATAATAAGGGAATTACACCAATACTATCCAATTGATTTACAAAATGATAACCAATTTTCCAAAATAAACTCCTATCCAGGAGCTCTATCCACTCTTCGTCGCCTGCTTTTCTTTGGATCCTTCAGCCTTGTCTAAACATTGTTTTGGGAAAGTGAGATTCTAAAGAATCCCCGTAGTAAAAAATCACTCATAATATGCACAACATCAAAGTATGAAAGTAAATCATCTATACAACACATCAATCACAACAACATTTGCAACGGCCGGGGTAGGTATCATGGGCATCCCCCCTACGACGGCTCACGCTGAACTACTTGTTGTATTGCACATCCACATGAACATATCACATATATCACCACAGCTGGGATCTATATAAAACATTTCACAACACGCAGCCCCACGGGCTGGATACTGAAATAGGAATCCATGATTCCATAACACAGCCTCGGCACTTACAACAGCCGGGGTAGGTATCATGAGTATTGCACCCCTACGACGGCTCATGCTGAACTGCTCGCACTGTAATGCCCTATGGCCGATAACACATTCACAATGATAAACATGCATACCAAGTATCATACATAACATGAGAGAAGAGTCACTACCTTGATCCTTTCAAGCGTGTCATGGCGTCGGTTTCCCTCGAGTAAGGCAAATGTCAAATCCTATATTCATAATTAGGGATGAAGAATCAATTCTCTATTCCAATTCTCAATGACTTCTTAATACTTAGTTTGGTTATCATTATTGCTCTTTTAGTACCCAATAATTGTTAGAGCAAACGTTTCACCCAAGAGGGGGTGAATTGGGTGATCTTAAAAATTTCGTTGCAAATATAAGATTTGACGTTGAAATTAAAATAGGAAAGAGTAAGGAGAAATATCATCGAAGTGTACACCGGGAGTTATACTGGTTCAGCCACAACCACTTTGACCTAAGTCCAGTCCTCAGAGCTTCTCTGAGAGTTTCACTATAACTTCCAAGATTCAGTGGGTTCTTGGCACCTCAGTACAAGCAAGTTCCTTCACCTGGAAACTCGCTCCCCCTTACAAGTTGTAATCCAATCCCAACTCAAGGTTCCACAACCTTAAGTTATCTCAATAACAAATATTGAGTTTGAATGAAATATCTCTCTCACAAAGTGAATAAGAATCACTAAAGCATAGAATTACAAGTATAATGTAAAATAGAGTAATGAACTTGATGATACGTTCGTGAGTGTGTTCTTGTTCTTTTCTCTGTTTGGATGTTCCCATATATATAGATACGTTGGTAATGATTGCTGGAACATATTTCTTCATGTCCGTTGGAGCATGTGCAGCCACTATTGACTTTTCCAGTTTTTGAAAAACATACGTTTGCGGTAGGTGACAGTCGGTGACATTTGAGCGTTTATTTTGACTTTCCTTATTTGGTAAGATCTCTTCATTGTTTATCTGTTGAAATGCTAAGAATACTAATATAATGAAAAGTTAATCAAATAGGAAATAAAACAATGACCGTTGGAATGATTTCAAACTTTCTGGGTTTCCATACTCGAGTAGCTACTCGAGTATTCATTAAAGTTTACTCGAGTACTTACTCGAGTATCATAGTGAAATCTTTGATGGACTCCTAGTTAACATATAAATATAAGATTACTCGGGTAGTGCATGGAATAAGCAAAATATCAAACCTTTGGAAATGCTTGTTTACTCGGGTACCTACTCAAGTAATGCACTCTTTTCTTCATAGGTTACTCGGGTACCAACTCGAGTAACCTTCAAATAAACTTATGTTACTCGATGCTTTACTCCAGTAATGTTGGCAGGATTTCAGGCCGAGAGCACTTCAAGTTTGATTACCTTGTTACTCGAGTACATACTCGAATAAACTTACTTTTTGTGCATAACTTACTCGGGTAATGACTTGAGGTTTTCCTTTAAACATAACACTGCATACTCAAGTACATACTCGAGTAATCCACTTAAAAAGAATCATTAAATCCTTGCATACTAGAGTAATGACTCGAGGAAAGTGAGATAAAATTAAATCAAGTTTATCAAGTACTACCTTTAAGTTTTTACTTACCTCAGTGCGTTACTCGAGTAGCTACTCGAGTAATATTGGCAGTGGTACAAAGTGCTGAGAGCAACACATTTTCTGAAACAGAGTTACTCGAGTATCATTGGCAGGCCGAGAGCAACTGGAAGATTTTCACATGGTTACTCGAGTAGCTACTCGAGTAACGTTGGTAGGCCGAGAGCAACTCCAAGTATTTACCTAGTTACTCGAGTAACTACTCGAGTAACATTGGCAGGCCGAGAGCAACTTGAAAACTTTTACACTATTACTCGAATACTTACTCAAGTAACGTTGGCAGGTTACTTGAAGGTATCTCTGGTTACTTCAAGTTTTGTCTTATTACTCGAGTACATACTCGAGTAATGCCTTAGAAAAATTGTTTCTGATCAAGTTTCTCAGCTCTTTGTCTTGGTCTTTCTTCATTACTCCAATGCTTACTTCAAGTAATGCTTTTCCCTATTATCACTTTGTTCAATCTTATTTATTACTCAAGTCTTTTTCATACCATTCTTTGTTATCATCAAAACATGAGATCTAACAATAATAACACCATCGATAGCTTTAAAAGGTTAGAAGACTATCCCAAAATATCCCCGTTTTCAAAGCTCAAACCTTATATTTCTCACTGAGACATTCGTGTGAAGATGACCTCACTCGAGTGATATTGTACAAATACTCGAGTGAAGGAGACCTTACTCGAGTGATGGTACAGTCTATACTAGGGCACTAGGAAGTGAACAACAGCGAGTATACACCCGAGAGCACAAGAAAATTTTCAAGGATCAGGAGCACTCGAGCATAGCCCATTTCACTCGAGTGAATACTATATACCTGCGAGTGAGAAGGCACACTCTTGCACCATAACCGCGAGTTACAACTCGAGAGGCAAGTCCTTGGTGTCAAATACACCTGCACTCAAGTGATAGGTGTAATATCCCAATTCGGGATCAAGGGCTAATAACTCTGGTAATTATTATAATTAGTGTGATTAAGCACTTTTGGAATTAATGTGATGTGAGTTTGGTATACACGCGTGTGGTATTTAAGATCAAGGGTTGAGATTCATTATTGATGGGTTAGAATTCTATGCTTTGTGTCTATGTGAGCTCATAGTGGAAGTGTAGAGATGGTGACAAGTGGCATTTGGTGAGCCATAAGAGGACAAAGGACCACTTTTCCCTCATTCTCTCTCTCCTATTCGGTTGGTATGGGCAAGGGAAGAGAGAAGTGTACATCATCATTATTTGCTTTATCTCACCATTTTCTCTCTCTTCTCTCCCTCTTCATTTTCACTGAATCAAGCAAGAAAGAAAAGGATAAAGCTTTGATCTTTGGTAAGTAATGATCCTCCTTGCTAAAATCCTCTTCTCTAAACATATGCATCTCATTGAGAGCTCCATTGTGGTGGTTGTAGAATCTTGAGAAGTGGTGATTTGTGTGTTGGTCGAAATTAGAAGTGGGAGAATCAAGATTCTGGATTTGACAAAGTAAAGAGGTAGGTATTTAGTGCATTTTGATATATTGTTGGTGATTTTTGGATAAGTTTGTGAAAATCTGGAAATTTGCCCTAGTTATGCCAAATGTTGAAAGTATGGATTTTATTTTGTTTAACGTTAGAAATGATTTATTGTGAAGATATTTGAGTATTGGATTTAGTTTGGAATGTTAAAAATATGTTAAGCGAAATTGGACATTTGTTGTGTTATAGAGACCTAAGAGTATGATTGTGGTCAAATTGGTTTTGAGAGTGTTTTTGAGGTTACCAATGTGTTTCCTAGTTAGTGCTAAGTGTGTATGAGCTTTTGGGAGAGTTTGGGAACCATTGGGTATGAAATTGACCATCTGGTATTTTCTGATATTTTCTGCGTTTTTGGTCTCTGATGCACAACACTCGAGCAGAGGAAGATCATGCTCAAGTGTTGTATGCATTTTTCCCTTCTCTGCTTTGAGTTTTAGTGGGATTCTATGAATGAGGCTCGAGTGCACTTCTTTGTTCTCGAGTGAGGGTTGAACATGCTCGAGTGAGCTATGGTTTGCTCGAGTGATAGTGTGAGCCCAGAGTTGGGGGTTGCTCTTGGGTCTTCACTCGCTGGTGGATGCCAAGAGTGTGCTCTGACACTCGCAAGCATAGTTCTCTCACTCGAGTGCAGGGTGTCATGCTCGAGTGAACTGGTGCCTTTAGTGTGGTTTGAGCTCTCAGGTTGTCACTCGTGGTGTTGCACTTTCAGGTACTCGAGCATATTTAGGGTCTTCACCCGAGTGCAGAGCTTGGTGCTCGAGTGATGTGAGCAAGTTTTGGTCGTTGTAGTTGCTCACTGTCAAACACTCGCAAGTGAGAGTCATTCTCACCCGAGCACAAGTCTCTCATCACTCAAGTGAGGTCGTCTTCACTCGAGTGAGGCTATCAGAAATCAGTATTATGCCTTTAAAAAAGGGGGATCTTTGGGGTAGTTCTTCCAACCCTTTAGGAGTTTTGTTAGGGGTATTTAATGACTCTAAAAGAGCAATAATGATAACCAATTAAGTGTTATAAAGTGAATTAAGTCTTGGAATAGAGTATAACTGTTCATCCCTAATTATGAATATAGGACTTGACATTTGCCCTCGGGAGAGACCGGTGCTAGGACACACACGGAAGGATCAAGGTAGTGACTCTTCTCTCATATTGTGTATGATGTTTTGGTATGCATAACTTATCATTGAATTTGTGAAATGTGTTCCATAGTACATTACGGCGTGAGCACTTTAGCGTGAGCCATATAGGGATTGACTCTGGTTATCTCTAGGTTAGTGTTGAACTGCCGACGTAATCAATATGGATCTTTGTGAATCCGACCCGTGGGGCGGCATTTGTGAAACCAGCCGTGGGCTTTATGTATCTTGCCTGTATGGCTTGCGTTATGAAATGCTTTATATGGATCCCAGCTGTGGTGAATTATATTGTGTGGATTGTTGTGATACAATACAGCGTGAGCAATTCAGCTTGAGCAATCGTCAGGGATGACATGTGTCACACTAACCATTGCCGTTGAACTGCCGTTGTAGTTGCTTGTATGGATAATGATTTAATTTCATGCCTTATTATTGTACATTATATGATTGATTTGACACTACGAGGATTCTTTAGAATCTCACTCTTAACATTTTAGACAGAGCTGAAGGATCAAAAGGCAAATGGGTGACGAAGAGTGGGTAGAGCTCTGTGTTAGGAGTTCCTTTTTGGTTATTGGTTATCATTGTATATTATTGGATATTTTGGGGGAAGTATATGTATATTTTGGGATTTGTGATGTAGTTCTGTGTAATCCCCAAGTAAAGGGTATGAATTATGGGTTTTATGCCTTTGTGTAAACCCTTACTAAATGAATGGAACCCGAGTGAGTCGGGAATTTACTTTGCACTCTGATATTTGTAAATGGAATCCACCTGTACAGGCCATATTTGTTTTGTATTATGAATATGAGACCATTGTGAATAAATTTTGAAAAAGCTTTTGCAAATCCGATTTTTGGCAAAAGATTATCTTAATAAGTCCCAATTTGAAATATGGTCTCTAATTCTACATTAATTACATGTTTAAGAACTTAATC
Organism: Inga laurina; assembly: GCA_963855925.1. Classification (NCBI taxonomy): domain Eukaryota; kingdom Viridiplantae; phylum Streptophyta; class Magnoliopsida; order Fabales; family Fabaceae; genus Inga; species Inga laurina. The sequence goes on from OY979707.1 coordinate 23,537,369, forward strand.
TCGGCCTAGGGTGAGAAGGGGGTTACAATAAGAAGCTCACTCGAGTGATGTCCCACCACACTCACAAGTGAGGCAACACTTGCCTTTGACCACGGAAGTGCAACAAGAACACATAGAGTAGAAAGGAAGTTTGAATTATCGCACTCAAGTGGAACTCATCACCACTCGAGTGATGTTCATCCCTCACTCGAGTGAACTCACTCTCACTCGAGTGATTTTATCAGAAACCAGAAAATGCAGCAAGACTTACCACATTTCCCAATACTTGCCCAATTGATCCCAATAGACTCAACTTCTACCAAAGCTACTCTCATACAAAAACGTCCAAGGAATTCAATGAAATCATCATAATTATCCAAATCTTACTCCATTATCATGCTTTTGTTTTGGGCAACACAAATCACCGATTTTTCCAAAATCACTAAACTCAATCATTCAATTCCCAATCAATCCTATCTATCCATATACATTCCCAACATACCATTACTATGCCAAAAGCCCAGTGATCATCATTTTTGGATTAAAGGCCAAATTTCCAGAAATTTCAAACTAAACCATTTGGCATAAAACTTAGATGGATAGATTAGTCTCACTTACCTCTTTCACTTTGCCAAAGAGATTTCTTGATTCACCAACCTCCAAAATTTTGTATGGTCTCGAATCAACACCAATGGCCAAACTATAAACACCAAAATGAACTCCAAGGATCAATATTAATGAAGTGAGTTTGAGCAATAGAGGCCATTTGCTTACCTTAATCATAAGCTTTTTCTTCTTCTTCCTTGGCCAAAAATGGCGGCACGCGTGAGAGAGAAAGATGAGAGATGAAGAGTGTTGAAGAAGAAGGAAAATGATGACTCTTCCTCCCCCATACCATGCTCAGCCGAATTGGAGAGAAGAGAAAGAGAGAGAAACAATAAAATATTGGAGTAAATGACTTTTCCTTACTCCTCTCTCTACTTCCAAACTTGCCACATGTCACACTATCATTGGCTCCTATAAAGTGAACAACCAATTAGCTTCTCTAATCCCTCTATTAGCCATATAATCACACTTCTCATTTCCTCTTAGCTAGCAATTAATTTTTCCTTAATCACTAACTTATGACCAATAATTCCATTCTTTCAATTTTCCACCACTTATGGAATATTAACTAAAAATTGCCACAAAATACATAATAATTTCAATTAATTCACAAATATCCACAATAATCATCATTAGCCCTTAATTAAAAATTGGGGCATTACAACTTACAACTTTGATTATATTTTGATATGTTGATTTTGGCATTTCAAGCACCTGAACTAGACTTTCATCCTCCCCACGGTCTTCATGACAAGATCAAGTTCATTCACCCTAACAATGTCAATAACTAGGGTGAGAGCATGAATGAAGATGTGAAGCAATATCAAGCGAGGTTATTGGCGGATAACTTCATTAAGAGGGCGCCAGACAAAAGGGACACTTACTTCTTGGTGCCTTACTGATTAGCTTGTTGTTTAGCTATCAAAATACAAGATCTAACTCTCAGATAGGTAGTAAAGAGCAACCTAGGTCAATTCTCAAGTGTTACTGCATGGTGATCAACTTCAATAAGATAGAATAACTCAAATATTTAAGATATGTTGAGTGAATTAAGGAAATCTACTAGTCAACACTTGAAATAAGACAATTCAATTATCAAAGACACTCCTTATCTTAGATAGCTTTACCTCTCTTCATTGATGTTTTTGTTATTAGATTAGGTCCTAATTTATTCATCAATTCATCTAAATAATCCAACCAAATGATTTGACCAAAACAATTAAGAGCTGGAAGTTGCAAATTAAGAAGACAAGAATTCAAATAATTTGTTCTCATGAATTACTCATTCACTTAGATTCATTCACAATTTTAATATAGCCGACTTTACCAAGTCTGATCTACCGAGTTTGCTACCAAAACTTAGACTGCATCTATGAATCAAGTCTTAATAAATCATTGACAATAATCACCAATTCTTAAATGCAATCGGCTATACTTCATAACTTTTAAGTCATGGCTTCACTATACAAATTCCACCTTAGAATGAAAAGAAAATTGAAAATGAACATAAAGAACTCCCTGGTAAATCAATTAAAGCTTCACAACTCCAAGAGGATTAGCATCTTAAGATGAGAAGTAGAATGCTCTGGTTGGCCATAACTCGAGACAACATATTCTCCTTATTGGGTTCACTGTGGCTACCAATACCCTTAGTAGGATACAAATCTCTAAAATTATTCTCAGTGATTCTGTATTCCTCCACTGCTTTATTGAACTCGGTGAATTGGTGGGTGGCTAATCTCTTCCTTAACTCACGCCTTAACCCATGATAAGCATATTTGAACTCCATTCCTCATCATCCATATGCTACAGATAAGAGGAATACCTAGACAGTTGGATGAAATGAGATAAATAATCATCAAAAGTCTCCGAATCATGTTAGTGCAAGCGTTTCACCCAAGAGGGGGTAAATTAGGTGATACCAGAAATTTTCATTGTGTATAATAAAATTGACAGAATATTTAAAGCATTTGAGAGTAAGGAGAAATATCACCGAAGTATACACTAGGATTTATACTGGTTTGGCCATAATCACTTTGACCTACGTCCAATCCTCAGAACGTCTTTGAGAGTTTCACTATATCTTACAAGATTCAGTGGGTTCTTGGCACCTTAGTACAACAAGTTCTTTCACCTGGACACTCGCTCCCCCTTACACGTTGTAATCAAATCCCCAACTCAACGTTTCACAACCTTAAGTTGTCTCAATAATGAATATTGAGTTTTGTAATGAAAATCTCTCTTACAAAGTAAATGTATAAACACTGAAGTATAAAGAATGAGTATAAGAAAACAGAGCACAAAGAGTATATTGATTGATGTGTAATTGCTTGTTCTCAGTTATTGTTTTCTGTTCTTTGAATGCTCCATATTAATAGATGATTTGTGGTGTTCGTTGGAAGCATTTCAAATATGTCTGTTAGAGTCGCGTAGCAACGGTTGACCATTCTTTTAATTTGAAAACTATCCATTTACGGTAGGTAGCGGTAGGTAAGTGTTCAAACGTTTTATTTGACTTTCCACTTATAGCATAATCTCTTTATTGTTTCTCTGCAAATGTACTTAGAATTCTAATACAATAAAGGGTTAATATATAGAAAAAAAATCAATAAAGATTGGATTAAAATCATGTTTTCTGGACTTCATTACTCGAGTAATCATGCTTATTACTCGAGTAGTCCCTCGAGTAATCTTATTAAAAATCAGGCAGAAAGTACATCAATATTTTCTTACCATATTACTCGATTAAGCCTTCAAGTAATCTTTTCAATAATAGCTGGCAACAAGGTTACTCGAGTGATCCCTTGAGTAAGCATATATTTTCTTCACAAGTTACTCGAGTAATCCCTCAAGTAAATTGATAATAAGTTTGCAGATAACTCGATTACTCCCTCAAGTAACATCAAATTCTTGGCCAAGAGTACCTATGTTTTGCTTACCTGATTACTTGACTGATCTCTTGATTAATACTTCAAATAACTCTGCAGATTACTCCAGTAGTCCCTTAAGTAAAGAGTTTTCTCAAATAGTTACTCAAGTGGCTACTCGAGTAAAGTGTGTCAATTCTTGGCCGAGAGTTACTAGAAGGTATTTGTCCTGGTTACTTGAATGACAACTCGAGTAATACCTTTTATCATACCTTTACTCGAGTGGTTACTTGAGTAATGGTCTATATAACTTTGCAGATTACTCAGGTAACCCCTCGAGTAACTCCTTCCAAATTTTGACAATGCCCCTCTGGAACATTTTGTCCAATATTACTCGAGTGCTTACTCATTACTCGAGTTCTCAATCGAGTAAACCTTTAAAAAATCTACCAGTGATGTTTTTCCTGTGCATTGTCTCTCAGTTCTTCTTCATTACTCCAGTACTTACTTCAAGTAAAGCTTTTATCTGCCATTTAGTTACTTTGTTCAAATTCTTTTCTTTGTTATCAAATTTTTTTATATTATTGGTCCAATCTTTGTTATCATCAAAACACATGGGATCTAACAAATCACCCTGCTTGATAGAGAATAATCTAGTCTCCTTCTCCAGCCGCACTGACTTGGGAAGTACCTTTCATTAAATTGCTGCTTAAACAACTCCCAGGTCAATGGTACATTTCTATTCCATAGTGCTAGAGTGATATTTAGCCACCAACGATTTACATCTCCTTCTAACTTATATATTGCCAGTCGTGCCTTTACCTCAGTCGGTTACTCAAGAACTTCAAAAATCTTCTCCAGCCTGTTCAACCAATCTTCGGCTGCTTGGGGATCAAACCTCCCTCTAAACACCAGAGGTAGGTCTTATAGAACTTTGAGACCCAGTATTGCAGATCTCTCTCTTCTCTAACTGGAACTTTATGTGATTCTTGGTTTGGTTCGGTATGAGGAGGTGACTCTAGTGGTCGCGCTGACCCTTCTATAGTTTCTTCTAGTTGTGTCTCTTCTTGGGTCTCTTCCTGGGTAGATTGGACCCTGCTCTCATTTTGTTTGGCTCTCTCTTCTCTGAGCTCTTCTCTCATCTCATTTGTCATATCTCTTTGTTCTCTAATCAGACCCATCATCTCCCGCATAGGATCCGATGGATTGTCATTAACCACTTCCACCTCAAGGTCTACACATCTAATTCTTGGGCGAGTCATTATATCTTTCAATTCTACAATGATTCGCCACTTCAATGTCACAGATAATATATACACATAGTCCATAAATTTCATATATATCAGCAATAGAAGGGCAAGCATGTGTATACACAACAACTGACAGAAGTTAGCTTTTATCCATAAGAACAAAACTAAACATGTGTATACACAACAACTTATAGAAGTTAGCTTTTATCCATATGAACAAAATAAGGGAACTATCCTAACAAACTCTACCCTAGCTAGGAACTACAACTCTGATACCACAAATGTAACCCCATTCGTAATTATGATTTGAAATACATAATTAAATGAATTAGAGACCAACAAATAATCAAAACTCATTTTAATCCCATATTTATGATGGGGTCTTCACAAATTCCTTTCACAATCTATTTAACCTGGTCTCATATCCAATTTCGAATATAATTACCCTACACAGTTAAATCACATTTATACATATCAAAGTGTACAACAAAAATCTCGACAACCCCTGTGTCTCATATATTAACTAAAGGGTTTATAGTTCCCAATTAAGGGATTATACAATATCATTCCAAATATATATATACAGTAATCCCAACCAAAATTTGATAACCAACAACCAAAATGTAAGCATCCCTACAGAGTTCTAGCCGCCCTTGGTCGTCTCCTTCCCCTTAGAGCCACTTGCCCTGTCTAAAGGTTAGTCAATAGAAAGAATGAGATTCAAGAGAATCCCAGTAGTAACAAATCACTTATACCACATACAATCACATAGTATGCAAGTAAATCATCAAGCAGCACAGTAGCATGAAACACAATCTACAAGCTGTCATATAAGCACATTGCCTTCCTGGCATTCACATTTTCAATGGTATATCAATGTCCGAGGTAGAGATGACCAGCGTCACTCCCTAGATGACTCATGTTAACATGTGCACGCTGTAATTCACATAGCCTCACGGCTCACAAATAGCCTTCCGAATTTCACATACACAACAAATCCATTGTCACACCCCACCCTCATCCTCTTTCACCACCGGGGATGCATAAAACACACACCCAAACTGTTGTTAGCTACCGGAGGACTATTGGGGTGGCGATGCAACTCACAGAAATATCCATAATCCAATGACATCACAAGCATACAATGCATTACATACAGTATAAGAGAAAAAGTCATTACCTTGTTCTTTCCGGATGTGCTCTAGCACAGGCTATTCATGAGCAGGGCAAATATCAAATCCTATTAACCAAAATCAAGGACGACTGATTAATCTCTATTCCAAATTCTTACTTTCTTAACACTTTTATCATTTGAGACCTTTAGGTGGCCACTAAAAGCCTAACACATGCCTAATGGGTTGGGAAAACTTGACCAAAAACCCCCCCTCTCAGAAGGTTAAATGCTGATTTTAACTAATGCACTTGAGTGATGGATGACACACTCGAGTGATAAGATGACTTGAACTTGAGTGAGGACGGCTCACTCGTGTGAGTGCTTGACCGAGAGCAATGATAGAGACAGAAAATAATTACTGTACTCGAGTTGTCTTGAACTCAACACTTGAGTAGTAGCCTCATGCCCACACAAGTCCTACAAAGTGAGGCATAAAGAGTGACTACCCGAGAGCAAAGGAAACCTTAAACTAAGAAGTGCACTCAAGCAACAACTCTAGCACTTGAGTGACGACATAACACCTGCGAGTGCTAACACACACTCTTGAAAAATTGGCTGTGAATGCTAACTTGAGATGCAGCCTCATAATGCAAAATACATGCACACTCGAGTAAAACAAGATGCACTAGAGTGAGGACCCACATCACTCACAAGTGAGACGATGCATCTTTGCTTTTTGGCATGAAAGTGCTACTAAAAAGCTGAAGGAAAAGAGAAAACATGATGCTACACTCGAGTGATACCTATGAGCACTCGAGTGAGGCTCTACCAGAAGCCAAAACACAGCAGATGACAGAATTTCCCAAATCTTAACCAATATGCTTCCAAGGGTCCCAAAATTCTTATCCAAAACTACTCCTACATAATTTTGCACAAGGAACCTAATAGAAACCTCAAAACATCCAAAATCACATTCTAACAAATTTTTTTGCTTTGACACCATATTCCCATACATACCTAATTGCACTAATTCTCCTTCAAATGTTCCAAACAAATTCTATCGTTCCAATGACCTAACATGACACCAATTCCACCACAATACGCTAGGCAATTCATTCATTCCAACATGACTCAAAAATCTGGGCAAAGTCCAAAATTTATAAAACTCAACCAATCATCATAATAAATATGTCAAAATACAACTAATGCTCACCTCTTCCTCTTTCCAAAGGTATATTCTTGATTCCACAACTTCCAAATTTCTTCAAGCACTCAAGCACCTTCTTTCACAAATCTAAACCCATAGCAATAAAGCTCTCATCACCATGAACAACATTAAAGAAGATGAGTTGAGCATTCAAAGACAAATTCTCACCTAAACTTGAGCTTTCTTCTTTCTCTTTCTTCCTTAGCTTAGGCGAAAATGAAGGTTAGAAGAGAGAGATGAGAGGATGATGAAGAAGTTAGATTTTTGGCTCCCAAGGGTGCTCTTAGCCGACTTTGAGAGGGAAGAGAGAGGGAAAGAGGTTTGACAATTTGACCTTGATCCCATGGTCCATATAATGCCACTTATCATGATCTTGTTCCCTCACCCATGAACACACATGAACTCTAAAGCACATGATTCTACCCTCTTGCCTAATTGACCACTAATCACAACTATTGATCTTTAAGTTACTAATGAGTTTCCTCTTTAGTAACTGACCAATCGGTCAGCAACTTTCCCATTTTGCTCCTGATTATCACAATACCTACTAAAACACCCAAACACATTTATATCATTCATTTACCTTAACCATGTGCCCTCCCCACAATTGGGCTCGTTTTTAAGGTTTACCACATAATTAAGCTTAAATGCAGGGTTTAGGCATCGATCAGAACACATTCAGATCAAAATTCATATCGTATTTCTTCAAAAGTGTTTATTCAAGAATAATTACATTCACTTTTGAAGTCATTAGCCCTTAATCACATTTTAGGGCATTATACTCTATCCCTTTTGTACAATTTTCATCAATAATTCCTCTACTAATCCACTCAAACCATGTTAATTTGGGCCTATAAACCTACTAGAATCATATTTCATTAATTTCCCTATACTAGCTCTTTTGCTCTCAAGAGCAAAATTCAATCATATCATATCAACATGGCTTAGAATTGACTACAATATGTTTTGAAACAAGGAAATTGCGTTTAATGGATTTGAGCACGTAGTTTGAACCAATCCAATCCTTGTACATAGTTTGAACACATAGTCACATATGTACACTCCAGTCCTTATACATTCAATGTTACTTAACTTGGTAATGCTTGTATGGAAACTTGGACCATTTCACTCCCCCACATACACTCTTAGGTAATTTTTCACTCCTCTTCATTAGCTCAACGCCTACTATAGGCTTGTATTCCTTATAAGATCTCTACCATTTAATTGTACATGAACTAGCAAATCAAGAGGTCTTTTTTATCATTGTAATGTTGGTAAGGTCTTAACGATGAAATGGACAAATGAACCAGAATAGATTCAACACCAATTATGCTTCCTAAATCATTGAAGGTTATTGGTTTGTGGAGCAGCAATTATGCATTCTTCCTTTTTCTAGAACTTATTCATTGATACTTTCTTCCTCTCTTTTTTTCTATGTATTGCAGCTTTTCTTTTTTCCTTTTTTTTTTTACTTCTCTTGCTCTTTGTTTTCCTTTCCTATTTTTTTCTTGCTTGCCTTAGCATTATGCTGGCAACATTTCATTCATACTTTTTTCTTTCTTCTTCAGTTGCTTTTTTTAGCTTTTTAGTGAACTATGGCAGTTTTACTATTTCACTATTATTTTCATAGATCTGACTTACTTTATGTACCTTCAATGAAGTAACACACATTTGCTAGGCATTGTATCCATGCTAGGTGGATGGAACATAATCAAGTGTATGGTTTAAAGGGCCTTTGCAATGGTTGAGATGTATGAGTAGTTTGTGTTTGGGATAAAAAATGGTTTAAAACAAGAATGCCTTTTATCATTTTCACCAAGCCATATATTACACAGCCTCAATTCTAGAAGAAAACAAGTTCTAGACAAGACTGAAACTAGTAAAGTATGTTCTCAATTTATTTTGGATAATTAAGCTCAATCCTTCCAACAAGGTTTGTACTCCCAAGCTAACCTCTTCAAGTCACATCTCTTACACAGAACCAAAGCATGCATACATAACGAACATATGATGCTTACTAACTCTCAAAGCCATCATACATGCATTTCATTTATACTGACTCAAATGAACTCAATTGACAAAATTACTATTATGCAAGAACAAAAAAACTTAATTTTAATAAGCATAAGGGTAACCCTCCCCTACACTTATATGATGCAATGTCCTTAATACAAAACAATACAAGTAGCAAACCAAAATGTCAAGCCAAAAATTATAGAACAAAGGCATAGCAAGGCATATCACAGTGAAACCACTTATGTGCATGTGTCTAGCCAACAACAAATAAATCCATGTGGGCCAAAAGTGACAAAAACAAAAGCAAAGAAATTAAGACTACCCTTTTCTACTAGTGTATGTTTCACTCCTTCGCCCTACACCTAAATAAAAACCAGACTGGTAAAATATAGGAGAGAGTAACAAAAGAAATAACCTGATTCTCATGGTAGCTTATGGCTGGCATAATAATGCTTAAGCAGGTGACCATTTGTTTTAAAGATCTTGCCACTCTATATATTCTTGAGTTCAACCTTACCAAATCCATGAACTTTGACTACTTCATAAGGTGTAGACCATCTTATGTTCCCATTCTTGAAAGTAAATATGGCTTTGTATTGCATCACAAAGTCTCCTTCCAGAAATAATTTTTTAAGAATGCCTTTATCATGAGCTAGCTTACTCTTTTCTTTATATATCCTTGCATTTTTATAAGGTTCTAGATGCGATTCCTCCAATTCTTCCAGCAATAACTGCCTATCACCTATGCTTGCAGCCAGATCAAAGTTACATGTTTTAATAGCCCAATATGACTTATGTTCAATTTCAATAGGTAAGTGACAAGATTTCCAATAGGGGTTTTGAAAGCAGTTCTTTAAACCCAAAGTTCTTCATCGAGCCTCAAACTCCAATCCTTCCTATTAAGCTTAACAGTTCTTTACAAAATGTTTATCACTTGCCTATTAGAAACTTCAGCTTGCCCATTAGTTGTGGGTGATATGGAGTTGAGACTTTATAAACCACTCAATGCTTAACAAGCATGTTTTTCAGTAGCTTATTACAAAAGTGGGTTCCTTGATCACTTACCAAAGCCCTAGGGACACCATATCTGTAGAATATACAAGTTTTAAGAAACCTAAAAATGGTGCTAGCATCATTCTTCCTAGTGGGAATAGCCCTTATCCACTTTGACACATAATCAACAACACATAAGATATAAGAAAACCCACAAGATAAAGGAAAAGACCTTATGAAATCAATGCACCAAACATCAAATATTTCATAAAAAGTAAAGGTTGTTGAGGCCTTTCATGTCTTTTTCTTAAACTTCCAAATTTTGACAGTTTTCAAAAGTTTTACAAAAGTTATAAGCATCCTTAAACAATGTTGGCCAATAAAACCCTGCTTCCAAAACTTTCCTAGCACTCTTCTTAGCACTGAAATGTCCCCAAATAAAAGTTCAAAATTGAAACAAACTTATAATTAGAAATACACCTTCTAACAATCAGATCACTACACATGCGCCACAAAGTTCATCCTAGATATAATATATAGCTTCTCTTTTCAAGTTTTGAATTTGAAAATTATTCAGATAAGATGGAACAAATATGCAACCACATAACTCACAATATGTGAGTACCAAGGGTTATACATAGTCACTTTTATTGAGGCAACATCAGGAAAAGAATTACTTACATAAGAAGAATCATCAATTCTAGAAGTAACAAGAGCTAGCCTACTCAAATGCTTAGCTACTAAGTTCCCATGCCATGCTCTATCCCTAACTTCCACATCAAATTCTCGAAAGAGAAATAACCACCAAAATAGTCTAGGTTTGGTGTGAGTTTTGGTCATTAAGAACTTGACAACAGTATGATCGCTATAGATGATGACTTTAGAGTGCAACAAGTAGGATCTAAATGTAATACCCTCACTTATTTTGACTTGCAATAGAATATTAATGCGTGGTTTGGTGGGCACAACAGGAATAGATAAATATATTGATATTATTGATACAATATGCTTGATTGTATACAAAATTCCCATACAGGGTATTGCTCAATAAATTATATACCTTAAAAATAATAAAAGGTCTGCAGATAACCAACTGCTTTGCTTGATCTTGACTGGAACCTTCAGTTACTGGAAATTATGATTTTGCCCTTTAAGCCGCTGCCTACCACTGAAAACTATATATATATATATATATATTTGTATGGGAAGGATTTTGCCCTTTGAGCCGCTGCCTACCACTGATAAGATAAGTGCTTAATGCATGACATACTTACCTTACATCAACTCATGCTAACACAATGACATATCTGCGTGCTCAATGTTTTAAACAACATGCTCATGGCTATAACATAAATAGAAACAGAGCTTCAATCATTCATATATGTTTCATATAATCACAGAGCAAAGTAATCGCATGCATCAATTCACAACACAAATATCAAATACATGCAGGAGTGGTAAGTTCACTACCTGAATTGTCCTTCCCTTACTTATCTATTAGTCCAATTCTGTGTATCCGGCTCGAGCTACTGAATATCCTAAAATTCCAAATTTAGGATAAATGATTATTACTCATTCATAAATTATTACAAACTCACTTTGTTGGTTATCTAGGCTTAAAACTGAAAAATTGACCAAAATACCCCTGGGGACCCCGTCCGAGTCCCTTTATACCCAATTCAACTGTACTTTTACAAAAATCATGACTTGGGCTAATCCTACACAATTTCATGTTTAAAATCCATTCTTTACCTCAGATTGGGGTAAATTCAATGCCAAATTATGAAAATGCACTTACAGCCCGTAACTTAGGATTTTCAAGTGTATTTTGACACTTTACATTCTAGGGATTTTCTCACTTCGCACCCAACATGAACCCTACACAATTTTCCATTCTTTCCAATGGAATCATCAAATTGATGAAATTTCAGCTCTAACACCCATTTTCCAGAACTAACCCAAAGTTTCAACAATTTTGAGGAAAATGTGGTTTTTCAATTTCAATCCAATAATCACCTCATTACACCTCTAATCACTTGTTTAACTACTTAATCACATTCTAAACATGATTAGACTAAATTTGGGCAGCATAACAATTAGGGTTTGAGCTTCCCAAATTTTACAAAATCAAGAAAACATACCGCAACAAGCCAATAACTCCAACACCTACTAATATCAACCAACCTATAGCAAGATTCATCAAGCTATAGGAGTTTACCTTGAGTTTCCTTACTTTATCTCATATGACCGTCCTCCCCTCTCCCTCTTCCTCATGCTATTTGCCTTACTAAACATATATTGAAGAAGGATATGAGCTTTAGAGGGTGTTTCCATGGATTTTCCAAGCAAAATCACAAGTTTTCCACAAGAGATTCACCTTGGATGACATCTTGATCCTTGCTTCTTGCTTCTTGCTTCATGCCTTTCAAACTTCCGTCCTCTCTCTCTCTCTATTTGGCTTTAGCTGAACTGAAATTAATGGCAGTTGAAGTTGTTTTATTTGACTTAAAGCATCTCTCTTTCCTTCCTTAATTTACAATATTTTAATGCATAAAATCACATGGTTATTTCCTTGGTCTTATCCTTTCTTATTTGAATCATTATGCCTTCTCTTTCTTCAGCCCAAATATGATAAAGATCAGCCCTTTTTCTTGACCAAATTGCTTCTTTATTCACCTCTTACTTTTTACCAAGCAATAATTCTTATTTCACCTTTACTTTTGACTTTTCTACAAGATCATTTTTTCTTGACTTCTTTTCTTCATTTCCACCATAGCTAGAGCCCTTGAGTTTGGAAAATATGTGTTTTTACTTTATTCCATGATTTACACAATTGCTATTACAGTTTTTCCCAAATTCGCAATAGTTGGCAATTCTAGCAGATTTTCTAACCAAACTTTGAAAAATCATAACTTTATTTGTAGAAATCCAATTGGAGTGATTCAAAAGGCTATGAAACCCTTATGAAGTCTAGTTTCAAAGAATAATATAGCCTTTAGCCAACTGGAAGCTCAAAACTCCCAAAAATTTGTTAAACCTTACTTGTTCTAGAATTGGTTCCAGAAACAAGGTCTAAGTTTGAAAAATCATCTCTTAATCCTCAAGTCCAAAAATCACATATTACCTATCAAATTAAAGCTTAGGATGTCTACTTTCATCCTATAAAATTTTACAATTGTTTGACATCATTTACCTATTTTAAAATATGCTACAAGACTACCATGAAGGGAATTACCCTAGCAACAAGTACTCCATGTTGCGTATAACCCACTGGTGGGTTAATGACTAAATTTTCTATACTCTTTAATTCACCATTTTATTCCCTTTAATACCCTAAAGATATAAGAAACATTAGTCAATAGATTTGAGAAACTTACTAAACCGGGGATGAGCAGTCCACTTAATTCAAACTTATTCTATAGCATTTAGTCCCAAAATTTGGGGTATTACACTAAACTTGTCCAAACCAAAGACAATGGCATGTATTTTATTCTTTGTTGTTGTATGATTAATTTGTGCCCTATCTAAGGTTTTGGAAGCATAGGCAATCACAGTAGACAAACTATCCAAATTTTTATCATAACATTACTCTTATTATAGCATTACTAAATCACATGATATTTCAAATGGCAAATCCCAATTTAGTGCAGTTAAGATAGGTGGTGAGATCAACCTACTCTTTAATTCAACAAAAACTAACTTGCAGCATTCATCAAAATTAAATGTAGCATCTTTTTGTAACAGCTAAGATAAAGGTAAAGCAATTTGACTAAAATTTCTAACAAACCTTCTATAAAATCCTACAAGTTCCAAAAAATATCTCAAGTATTTGACATTAATTGGATAAGGTAAAGATAAAATCACTTTAATCTTTTCCTTATCAACTTCAATCCCATTCTTAGAAATCAAGTGCCCCAAGACAATTCCCCTATCTACCATGAAATGACACTTTTCAAAATTCAAAACTAGATTTTTGTCAATTCATCTATTAAGTGCTTTTTCAAGTATTGCCAAACAATCATCAAAGCTATATCTATACAATGTAAAGTCATCTATGAATATCTCAATACCATTCTCAAGCAAATCACTAAAAATGCTCATCATACACCTCTGAAATGTCCTAGGAGCATTGCATAAACCGAATGGCATTCTCCTGAAGGCAAAGGTTCCAAATGCACATGTGAAAGTGGTCTTTTCTTGATCCTTGGGTGCAATATGAACTTGAAAATAACCTAAAAACCCAACAAGAAAACAATAATGAGGCTTGCTAGCCAACCTATCCAACATTTAGTCAATGAATGGCAATGTAAAATGGTCTTTTCTTATAGCATCATTTAGTTTCCTGAAATCTATATACATTGTCCATGCAGTGTAAACTCTTGTTGGGATTAGCTCATTTTTCTTATCTTTTACTACAATTATGACACTCTTTTTAGGGACCTCATGTACAAGACTCACCCATTCACTATCACTAATAGGATAGATATGCTAGTATTTAATAGTTTGTTTACCTCCTTTTTGACAACTTCCAAAATAATTGGATTCAGACTGTTTTAAGATTGTCTAATAGGTCTAGCATATTCATTTAATAGGATTCTATGAGTACACACAGAGAGGTTGATTCATGGTATGTCTACCAAAGTCTAGCCTATAGCTTTTCTATGTTTTGTAAGAAAACACTATACTTTTTCCTCTTCTTATAAGGTAAGTGAATTGGCAATTATTACTGCCAACTTTTCATTTTTAGCTAAAAAGGCATATTTCATATTATATGGCAATGGCGTAAGTTTCAAATCTAGTGGTTGTTCAATAGAAGGAATCAATTTCTTAATTTCTAAAGAGGAGAGAGACTTCCCGATCAGGTCCTATCCTAGTTCAGATTCAATATCATGTGAATTTAAGTTGTTCAACCCTGTTCTGCCATCCTTAGCTATCCTAACTCAAACTCCATAATTATTAACATTAAACATATAGGCTGGTGGCTCAAGCAAATCATGAGAAAGTAAGAAACATATTTGCAAAAAGCTTTAAATTGTGTTATCCCCTAGAAATTGTCTTGTCTCCAATGCCTACTGTGAGTAGGCCTTATACATCTCCTTCAACTTCTGAAATCTGACTACAAGTTGCATCACTACTGCAATTGTTATATTAATGATTTATTGTAATGAGCATCTCCTAATTCCCTTGCAGCTGATATTTCTTCTTGGCTCAAACAACTCTGGAAGGATTCATCACTTTTGCAGGTTGAAACTTCTTAAAGAAATTCATGGAGACCTAGAGATTGACTCATTTGATCTAGGCAAAGTTCATTAGTGCTAGCTTGGAAGATACAGACAAACTATCAGAGTCTGAAAAATAGAAGTCAAATGACTTAGGCATGGCAAGAGAGTTATAAAGTGTCAAGCAATGGGCACCACCCATATCATCCTTAAAACTATAATTTGAAGTATAACCAAGTGCAGCAGAAATCAAATTTGAGTCACTGAAGGCTCAATGATCAAATGCACATTTATAGTATTTACATAATATTAATTCATGTGCCTCTGCTATCTCATCTAATATAGCATCAATCCAAGCAAAAAGTAATCCTCAAATGGGTGCCTCATAACGTCATAAACATTGAATCTAATTACTGCTCACCTACTTCTATTGTTATGGAACCTTCTTTCAAACTGATTATAGTATTAGCAATCCTCCTAAATGGCTTTCCAAAAATCAAGGGTTCCTCAATTAATGAATCTTTTAACATGTCTAACACATAGAAATCCGATGGGAATACTAGGTTTTTAACTTTACCTAAAACATTTTCTAAGAAACCATATGGTCTCCTAGTACTCCTATTAGCAAGTTGAAGAATCACAATCGTAGACTTATTGCTTTTGATGCATAAAGAATTATAAACAAAATGCGGCAAGACATTTATTGCAGCTCTTAAGTGTAACCCCCTTCGTAATTATGATTCGAAATACAAAATTAGAATGAAATAGAGACCAATAATAATCAAACTCATTTACCATCCTAACCTCACGGTAGGGTTTTTTGTAAAATTCCTTTAAAATCTATTTTAAACCTGATCTTAAATTTTCACAATATGAATATAATTACCCTACGCAGTTAAATCACATTTATATATTAGAGTATACAACGAAAATCCCGAAAACCCCCGGGTTTCATGTAAATACTAAGGGTTTACAATTTCCCACTTAGGGGATTACACAAAATCATTTCAATGTTTACATCCCAAATATTTACAGTAATCCCAATACCAAAACTGATAACCAACAACCAAAATATAAATCTCCCGAAGGAGTCCTATCTGCCCTTGGTCGTCTCCTTCCCCTTGGAGCAACTTGCCTTGTCTGAAGATTAGTCAATGGAAAGAATGAGATTCAAAAGAATCCAGTAGTAACAAATCACTTATACCATACATAATCACAAAGCATGTAATGATATCATCAAGCAGCATCACAGCATCAAACATAGCACGCAGGCTGCCACATATGCATATAATCACATAGTCTCATCCCCTATATTCCACCGCCCCGAAGGCATGGTCCTCCCACCGTCAACACCGATGGGCCACGGGTGAATGTTGCACAAATAGTCTTTCAGCTTTCACATATAGCTTTTCGGCTTTCACATATAGCCTTTCGGGTTCCACATAGTCTCATCCCCCAGATTCCACAGCCCCGAAGGTACGGTCCTCCCATCGTCAACACCGATGGGCTACAGGTGATAGACCCACAAACAATGATCAATCAAACATACCATGCATTACATATAGTATAAGGGAAAGAGTCACTTATTCTTTCCGAGCGTGCTCCGGCACAGATGGCTGACGAGCAGGGCAAATATCAAACCATATAACCAAAATCAAGGACGATAGGTTATTCTCTATTCTAAATCCTTATCTTCATAACACTTAAGGTTGGTTATCATTTGAACTCTTTAGGTGGATACTAGAAGCCTAGACACATGCCTAAAGGCTTGGGAACATTAAGCCAAAGATCCCTTTTTCAAAAGTATCACAGTGGTTTTTGACTCATTCACTCGAGTAAAGAAGGCCTCACTTGAGTGATAGCGAGATTTGCACTCAAGCATGGAAGTCACTCTTGCAAGTGCTTGCCCAAGAGCAACCACAGTGACAGAAAGTGATCACAGCCCTCAAGTCCTGAACCCCACACTCGAGTGATAACCTCAAACTCACCCGAGTCCTATAGAGTGAGGCACAAGAAGTGAGTACCCAAGAGCAATAGAAACCCTAAAATGAGAAGTGTACTTGAGTACTAGCTTTGGCACTCGAGTGATATCATAACACTTGTGAGTGTTAAGACAAACGCTTGAAAAATAGCCTGCTAGTGACAACCCGAGATGCGGCCTCATAGTGTAAAATACTCTTGCACTTGAGTGAGACAAGGTTCACTCAAGTGATGACCCATATCACTTGCAAGTGAGAATGTGCACTCTTTCATTCTGGCATGGAAGTGCGATCGAAAGCTAAAGGAAAAGGGAAAATAGGATGATGTACTCAAGTGACACCCCTATGCACTCAAGTGAGGCTTATTAGAAGCCAAAACACAGCAACTGATAGAATTTTTCCAAACTTTCTACCAAAGTATCCAATGGTTTCTAGAATCCACAAATAGCTCTATACCCATCAAATTTTCATAAGGAACACATTGAAAACACCAAAACAACTAAATTTTCATTCTAACAACAAGTTATTGCTTTGGACACTACATTCCCATACATCAACCAATGACACCAATTTCCTTTCCAAGGTTCCAAATAACTTCTATTGCACCCATGACATAACCTAACACTAATTTCACCACCATGCACTACCAATTCATGCATTCCAAAATTATGCCAAATTCAGGGCAACATCCATAAATCTCAAAACTTAACCAACAATTACAATAAACATATCAAAATGCTTCAAATACTCACCTCTTCCTCTTCTTAAGGTTGGTTTCTTGATTTTTCAACTTTCAAATTTCCTTAAGCACTTAAACACTACTTTTCAAAAATCTACAACCATAGTAATGAAGCTCTCATCACCATGATCAATATTAATGAAGAGTGCTTAAGCATTAGAAGACATATAGGGCACTAACCTTAGGCTTTTCTTCTTCCTCTTTCCTCTTGAGCTCACACAAAAATAGAGGTTTATGAGAGAAAAGGTGATGATGATGATAACACAGATTTTTCCCTTGGTCCATGCTTCTAGCCGACTTAGAGGGAGAAAGGAAAGAGGGAAATGAAATTTGATACTTTGACTAAATCCATGGCTCACACCTTGACACTTGGTAAAATCTTGCCTCTCCTTCCATGGTACACATGAACTCACATACATGTAATTCTACTCTCATGCTCAATGAATCTCAACCACTGATCTTCAAATTATCGATGAGCTTCCTCGTCAGTAATTGACCAATCGGTTGGTAACTTTCCTTTTTACCCATTTTGCTCCTGACTATGGCAATTCTACTTGAATCACTACTAAACACATTTATGTCAGTCATATCACCATTCATTCGCCCTCCCCTACCATTAGGGTTTATTTTAAGCTTTACCACACAATTAAGCTTCAATGCAGGGTCTAGGCACTTATCAGAACACATTCAGATCATAATTCACATCATATTCTTCAAAAATGTTTACTAACAATAATTACATCCACTTTTAAAGTCATTAGCCCTTAATCCCATTTTTGGGTCATTACATTAAGTCTAGCAATGCATGTGCAAAATTCAATTTCCCTATTTGACATGAAACTATAAAGGAACCTGGATCATCACATTTCACAAGTAAATCAGATTGAAACAAGGCAAAAATATTGGATCCTAATTTCACACGATTGTTAGGTATGCAAATTCTCTTGTGAGTACAAAGATCCTTAAGAAATTAAGGCATTTGTTTAATCAAGACCAATATAGGTACATTTACCTCTAACTTACTAAACAAGTCCATCATTTCTTTCTTTAATGCCTCATTCAATTTCTTTTTCCCTTGTAAATAAAACTTCAAAAAAGGCAATTTTGCTAATTTAGGGCCATTTCCTTCACCTCCCTTTTCATTTTGATTTTTCTACAAAACCACTTTGTTCTTTATTGCTATTTCAGTCTATTTAGTTAGCGTCACTGAATCTGTCTTATTCTATAATTATGGTCCATCTACTTGAATTTCTTCCACATCCTTATCTTCTTCCTCTTCTAGTATAGACATGTCCCTTCTTTCTTTTTGTGCAATTTTTTCCTGTTCTAGCATTTTGCTACTCCTTAAAGTTATTACATGTACAGCCTTGGGGTTGATCACTGTGTTTGAAGGTATAACTCCTCCAGTCTGAGCTTGTGTGCTGTCAAACCCCTTAACATTTCGATATTCGCAAAGTAATAAACACACAATTCCGTAGGCATATAGAACTAGCGGAGACATACTGATTACAGGTGCTTGGTTATAATACAGGAAAATCCCTATAGGGTTTGAAAAATATGTACAAAGTCTCCAAAATAAATTAAAACCACATCTAAGATAACCAAAAGAAACTTTTGATTGCACCAGGATGCTTACTCGCCGGTGGCTATTGCCTTGTCCTTCAAGCCGCTTCCTTCAGCTAGAATGTTTTTAAGGTTGAAAAATGGTGAGATTCGAGGGAATCTCAATAGTAACAGACATTTCAGACGCATAAAATGAAATAATAAATATGCAATGCACTATGTTATGTAAGATACTAACTCATGTTGTGCCCACACTGTCTAAGGCCAAATGACTATTTATAACCCTAGCTTAACTCATGCCCATGGTTAAACGACTGTTCAGACCCTGGCTTATTCATGTCCACCATCGTTGGATCCCTGATCACAGCTAGGCTAATATGCCCTAGGTACTGTCTTCTTACTGTAGATGGCATACATAAGCATACAGATAATTACATAATATATGAAAGAAAGCGCTACTACCTGACTCCTTTTCCAGTTCCTCGGTCTGTCCTAAACTCTTGTTCTGATTGGGCTTATTTCCAATTCCCATAAAATTAAAGTTACAAGTAACTGGTTATTACTTCAACTATTACTGCCTTTCATTATAGTTTGTTGATCATCTATCACAGTTTCAGCAATTTCTGCACAGTACAATCCTGCACAGTGTAACCCCCTGCCTTAATCAGCATAATTATGATTCGATAATGCATAATTAAAATGGTTTAGAGATCTATGGAGGGTTAAAATCATTCTCATCCCTTCCTTCTGATAGGGTTTTCAAAAATTCTTTCAAAACTCGTCCCTCTTCTGATCTCAAGTTTGAATTTTGAATATAATTACCTTTTCAGTAATTCACATTCATACCTATCAGAGTGTACAACAAAAATCCCGGCAACCCCCAGGTTCATGTATATAGACTAAAGGTTTCATAATTCCCTACTGGGGGTTTACACAATCATGACTAAATATTATTTACATTCCAAAAGAGAATCTACATTAATCATACTCCAAAGTAGATAACCAACAATCCCATATCTCCCAAAATTCTTAACCGCTCTTGGTTGGCCGCTTCCCAGAGGAACCACCTGCCCTGTCTGTAGGTTTAACAATGGAAAGAATGAGATTCAAAAGAATCCCAGTAGTAACAAATCACTTATTCAATATATAAATATATAACATATAAGCAATCATTAACAGCAGCATCACAGCAACATAATGATACATGGCTTCCATCACAACGACAGCACTCACGGCTGTATACATAATCACGACAGCTTTTACTATATAATGCCAGTTTGCACTGGATAACAATAGTTTTCACTGTATAACGCCAGCTTACGCTGGATAATGATAGCTTCCACTGTATAACGCCAGCTCGCTCTGGATAACAACAGCTATCACCAGCTGTATAGGCAGCAATGTCACATAGCATCTCAAATGATGATACACACACATACAATACATCTATACATGATATAAGAGAAGAGTCACTACCTTGTTCCTTCCGATGTTGTTCAAGCAGAGGCTGCTTACAACCAGGGCAAATGTCAAATCCTATAATCATAATCAAGAACGGCGGAATAATTCTCTATCCCAATTCTTACTTTCATCATTCTTAATGTTGGTTATCATTTGGACTCTTTAGGTGGTTATTAGAAACTTAGCCACATGCCTAAAGGGTTAGGATAACTACCCCCCAAATATCCCTTTTTAAGAAGAAAATACTGGTTTTTGACTGAATCACTCGAGTGAAGGAGACCTCACTCGAGTGATCTACCAATTCACACTTGAGTCCCAGCAAGTGAAACATAGAAAGTGTGCACCCGAGAGCACAGACACACCCTGGAGTGGCCAGTTCACTCGAGCACTAACCTTGGCACTCGAGTGACGACACATATTTACCCGAGTCCCATCATGTGAAGTACAGGACGTGAAAACCCGAGAGCAACTAAAACTCCAAAGGAAAAAGCTCACTCGAGTACCATTAATGCCACTCGAGTGAGATCACAACACCTGCGAGTGTCAACTTACACTCTTGGAAATTGATCAGTGAGTGTTTGGCTAAGAGTAACCCTTAACCTAAACTTACACCTTCACTCTAGTGAATCTGAGCTTACTCAAGTGATCGCCAATATCACTCGCGGGTTATGAAGTGCACTCTTGCATTCCACCAAGAAACACCATAGATAAACTGAAGAAAACAAGAAATCTGCTGCTGCACTTGAGTGAGACCCACCCTCACTCGAGTGATCCTTATTAGATTGCCAGATCGCAGCAACTGACAGAAAATCCCAGATTTGCCAAAACTGGTCCTAATGGTTCCCAAACTCAATTCAAAGGTCCTTCCTATCTAAAATTCCATAAGTAAACTATTGGTAACCTCAAAACAATCAAAATCACATCCTATCCATATACATTCAATTTTGGTTCAAATTGCTTCATAACTACCAAGATTACCAAATTACCTAATTCAATTCCTATCCAACTCTAATAGCACAAGGGCACAATTTTAAACCATTTCCCACCTAACACAACACCCAATTCATTCATTCCAAAATCTTATAAATCAGGGCAAAAATCCAAAGTTCTCAAAACTTAACCTAAAATCACAACAAATATACCAAAATATCACAATTACTCACCTCTTCAACTTGCCAATATCAAATCCTTGATTCTTCAACTTTGAAATTTGTTCAAGCATTAAAACTCCACCTTTCAAAATTCTAAAACCAGAGAAACATAACTCTTAACCTCTTGAACAACATTAATGAAGAGTGTTTGAGCATTTAAAGTCATTTGGAGCATCTACCTTAAGTTTTCTTCTTTCTCTTTCTTCCTTGAGATCACTGAAAATGGAGGTGAGGAGAGAGATGAGATGAGAATGATGATGATGAATTTTTCCCTTTTTTCCATGCTTCTCACCAACTTGAAGGGAGAGAGGGAAGGGAAAATTGAACTTTGACCTCATCCAACGGTTCACAACTTGCCACATGTCATAATCCCATTCTTCCTTCCATAAGTTCATATAAACACCTCCACACTAGATTCTTCCCCTTCAGTCATTTAAGAGTTAATCCTAACCATTGATCTCAAGTTACCTATGAGTTTCTTCTTCGGTAACTGACCAATTGGTCGGTAAATTTACCATTTTGCCCCTGATTGTCATAACATATACTAAACCATCATCAAACACATTTCACATCATAATACACCTCATATTCTTTAAAAGTGTTCATTCATTATTAATTACATTACTTTTGAAGTCATTAGCCCTTAATTACAATTCAGAATATTACACACAGTGTAGTTTCACTATTTCTAAAAAACTGGCAGGTTTTCAATCAACTTTGGAAAATCACAATTAATTCTAGGAAATTCTAAATTGACTGGTTCCAAACCCTATATGAAGCTTTTTAAGTGTTCTTTTATGAACAAATACTCAAGTATGATCATTACAATCATATTATTTCGAAAAATTTGTCAAACTTCCCCTGTTCCAGATTTCCTTCTAGAAATAATGCACAACTTCAAAAATCCATATCTTATAATGTACTTATCAAAAAATCATGATGTGCCTATCAAATTAAAGCTCTAGATGTCTACTTTAATCCTACCAAATTTCATAATATTTGAACTAGGTTTGACTAACGAAATTCATTGCACAATTAGACTGCCTCTAGTGAAACAAATCAAATGCCACTTCCTCTTAACTTCATAAATTTCCAGATTTGCCTACCAATATCCAAAAATCATGAACACATGCATTCCTATACAATTTTCCCTTTTATATTCAATGGAACCATCAAAATTACAAAATTCCAACTCCTTCCTATGGTTCCGCATCTAGACGAAACTTGGGTTCTTAGGGGGGAAGTTGGGAAAAGTTGGAAAGTTGTCTGGTTTGAGCTCTGTTTTGTGCAGTAAGTTTGGACGAGCGTTTTGAATGACCAAATGGTATTGGAAAATTATGAAACTTTCCAGTCTTAAAGTTCATATCCCAAGCTTCAAAATGGACATATATTTTGTGTCATTTCGTTTAGAATTCTGTGAGATATGGTTGTCCAAAGTTTGGGATTGAAATATAACTCTGTTTTGGAGTAGTGTTTAGTTTTTGGTGATTCTGTATTTGTGTAGTGATTTCCAGTGATGGGCTATATTTTTCCTTGAAAGAGGACTCATATACCTTTCATTTGGCTTTGGAATCACTCTGTTTTGATTTTTCTACAATTAGTTATGGTTTTTCGAAGTTCAGCCAAGAGTCAGGAAATTTCTTGGCCGCGGCCCAAACTTTCTGGCCTGATTCTGGCCGCGGCCCACGACCTTCTGACCATATTTGGGCCGCGGCCCAAGGAAGGGCTGGCCGCGGCCAACCCCTGTGTTCCAGCACTTTGTGTTTTCAAAAAGTGACCTTCAACCTATTGTTTCCCAACCTTTTAGGGCTTTTATTAGAGGCATTTGGGGCCTCTTAAGAGTCCTAAATGATAACCAACTTAGTGTATTATGGAAATAAGTAATTGGAAGAGAGGTTGATCAAATGTCCCTGATTTGGTATAGGATTTGATATCTTCCGAACGCGTGAGCCCACTGTGTCAAAGATTGTCAGGAAAGATACTGGTAGCGACTCCTCTCTTATACTTTGTGTAAATGTATTGTATATTTGCTTGTCATTCATTGTGTGGATGTTGCTGCTACTGCTTGGTGATACCCTATGCATTGAGATACCTTGTGGAGTTTTGTGATATATTGTGCTTTGAGATGCCTTGTGGTACTTTGTGCTTCATGTTGCTACTACATAGTGTTCACCGTGAAAGCAGGCGTTGTGCATAGTGATTACAGCGAAAGTTGGCATAGTGCATTGTGATTACAGCCATGAGTGCTGTCGTATATGGCGCGAGCCAGAGATCATTATGAAGCTTCTGAACATGATGAACATACATGCTTTATGTTTATATATTGTATGAGTGACTTGTTGCTACTGGGATTCTTTAGAATCTCACTCTTTCCATATGACTAACCTTTTCAGACAGGACAAGTGGCTCGAAGGAGAAGTGACCAACCCAGAGTGGTTAGGACCTCTTAGGGACAACCAGGATTTTAGGATTGTTGGTTATCTATTGTAGATTTGGGATTACTGTATATGAATTGTTCATAGTGAATTTTTGACTTGTAATCCCCATTTGGAAAAATAGTAAACCCATTATATATATAGAGTAACCCGGGGGTTTGCCGGGATTTTAGTTTCCGCACTTTGATATTTCTTATGTGAATTAATTTCTCAAGTAGTTATATCCGCACGTGAATGTGAGACCCAGAATTATTACGTTTTGAACTGATTTTGAAATACCTCATCCCGAGTTGAGGGATTATAAATTGTTGGTTTCATTTTATTGGTCTCTATTTCACTTAAATTTTGAAATTCGGATGTGATTATCGTGAGGGGGTTACACCACATGTACTCAATCTGCCAGAATTTTCACCAAATTTGGACAATTCATATCTTTATTTATAGATGTTCAATTACTGTGGTTCTAAAGGATGTGTGACCCTTATAAAGTCTATTTTTAAATAAAAATATAGCCTTTAACTAATTGAACAATCAAAATTCCCAGAATTACCATTATTGGACGTTGCCACAGAAACTTACCAGTTTTACTTGGCTAACTTCAAAAATACATAACTCTTTGTGTGAAGCTCCAAATGACTTATATGATCTATCAATTTAAAGGTTGATAAGTCTGCTTTCAATCTGAAAAATTTCATAGGCATTGGGCATCATATACCTATTTAAAAATGCTACACAACTAGACTGCCTCCTTGGCAAACACACTTGCAGCACCTTGTAACTTTGCAAATTGTGTTCCAACTTAATCATGGTGTGTGTGTGACCATTAATTGTCTTGTTCAACCATTTAATGTGCTCTTCAATTCAACATTTTATTCCCTTAAGTGCCACAATTATATACAAGGAATATTGGTGAATAAAAAGTGGATGTTACAGCTCTCCCCCCTTAAATAAATTTCATCCCTAAAATTTGCTACACATACTAGCTTATGAATTCCAGGAAACGTTTTTGCATTTCTTCTTCAACTTCCCAAGTAGCTTCTTTAGGAGATAACGCCTTCCACACCACTTTTATAAACGGGATACTCTTCTATCTCGGTTGTTTCTCCTACCGGTCAATGATTCAGTTAGGTGTGACCTCATACGTCAAATCATCCCGTATGTCTACCTTTTCATATTCAGTCACATGTTCTGGGTCATGTTGATATTTCTTTAACTGTGTCAAATAGACAACATCATGCAGCCTACTCAAATTTTTTGGTAAAGCTATTCGGTATGCTACTGGCCCAATCTTTGACAATATCTTGAAAGGACCAATGTACCTAGGGCTCAGCTTTTTCACCTTTAGCACCTTGCCAAATAGGAGAACCTTCATGAACACACGATCTCCAACCTCGAACTCTAGAAGTTTCCACCTCTTGTTGGCATAGCTCTTTTGCCTGCTCTGAGCAACCAACATAATCATTGCAATACGATATTTATGTATTTAGATTATGAATTTCCTTATATTTCTTTATGTAGTGAAAAATTCTAAACATTTCATACTTTGAATATGCATCAAAAGGGGCAAATTGAAGCATATTATTATTAATGAGTAATGAAGTTATATAAAAATGCGATAATAAATGTTAGTTCATAAAGAACATAAATGTAACAAAATCAATATGGTTCCTAGAGAACTAATATAGATTTTTCTTAATTCTATGGGCGGAAGAAGAATTGATCATGAAAAGTTATGACCTATAGATTTATATTAGAGTTTCATTCTATTATAGGGTCTAAGTAATAGCCTAATTGACTGAAATCCATGATTAGTTGTGAGTTATGAAGTACGTAGTACTTGAGTTTTCAAATGAAAGATATATTATTGGCTTACTATATACTAATTTGTCTTTGAAATAGATAAATAAAGAAAGCGTATTTATATGACTCATACTTAAAGGGGAGATTGTTAGAATATAAGTTTGAGTTGATATTTAAAAGTTCTACTCATATACTTCCTTACAAAACCTATTGATTGATCCCTCAAAAATGGATGTCATATTGATATTTGATATCAGTATCTTATAGAAATTGAAAAGTTTGTTGTTGGTTAAGTAACATGTCAGAGTAAACTAATAGTCTACTAATTCAAACAAATTTATTATTAGCATGACTTGTTTGATCATTTGAGTCATATATAAAAGATTACCTATGACATCCATTGAAGAACCAGAAGATTCTTCATGAATAGCCAACACATTATATAATTCAAGATTTATGATATGAGTATGTTCTCAAAGAAAATTGATTATGAGAATATCATTGTTAAGATTTGGAATAGATCTCCAAATTTCTAGAAATAAATCAAACTAAAATATATGGGCCCATTCAAATAGGATGTAAACCATATAAATGCTCACATTCAAATAGCATGTAAACCATATAAATGCTCAATAATTTTGATAGATGCATCTATAAGATGGTTACATGTGATATTACTATTAGTTTGCAACCTAAATTTTGAAAGAATATTTGAATAAATTATTATATTAAGCACAATTTTCAGATTATATGATTCATTCATTGAAGCCTCCAAACTAGCTAGATTAATACTTATGAGAACAAAATTTCTATTTCAGTGTTGGCATATTTGATCTTAAATATTGCAACACTTATACTAGCTAACCAAATTCTCTCAATAAAATTGGCTTTTGGTCAAGAGCCACGTATATTCCATCTTAAAAGGTTTGAATGTGCATTCCTATTGATCCACCACAATGCACATAAATGGATATTTAAAGGAAATTAGATAAATGTTGGGTAAGAACCTCATTCTTCTTGTTTGTCTCTAAATGAAACAAAAGGATGTTTCTAATAGAAACAAATAGATTTAGGAGACTTATATTGCATGATTAGTCGATTGTCATTTGACAAAGTTTTCTCAACATAGGGGGGAGAAATTGAATAGCTAGAAAGGAAAACAAAAGGAATGCATTATTACTATCAAGTATAGATCCTCGAATATAGCAATATGAACCAAAAGTTCATTAGGTTTTGCATCCATGAAATATTGCATAAAATATGGCAGATGCAATTACTGACCTAAATGGGAATTATTAAATCTCATATTCCAGCTGAAAATGCTCTAATCAGCATAAATGAAAGTGAGACATGCCCGAAGTATTAGAAAATAATCAGTTCCAAAAGGAAAGAGAAACAAGAAAATAATCAAGATGTCGTATTAAGGAGGCAGATACTCCGGAAGAGGTCAAGACATAACTAATTACAAAAACCTCAAAAGAGGTTCAGGTACCTGAAAGTAATAAAGAGATATCAATGAATTATGTCACGACAAGAAACATAGAACTAAAAAGATAAAGTTGTCGACAATAGTTTTAGTAACAATATCATGTGATCAAATAAGGATCTTATACATAAATATGTTGGTAGAAAAAAAGGTGATTGGCCAACTGATAGAGGGGACAAGACGCAATGAAAAATGTTCTTTCAATATGTGAAATGTATGGGCCTGTGGTCCAAAGCATTTGAAATATAAAGTTATTTGTGATATATGAATATTCATGTGAAAATAAAGATTTTCACAAGGTCTAATGATGATTATGATGATGTACAATATTTGGTGGTGGATACAATAATTGTTGCATAATATGCAAACTGTAATATCCTGGATTGTAACAAAGGATTAGCAACTTCAAAGTGATGAAATTAATATTAATTGAGCACTTTTGAAGTATATATTGTGCATTGTGATAATCAGGGGCAAAACGGTAAATTTACCGACCGACTGGTTAGTTACCGATGAGAACACTCCTTAGTAATCAAGATCAATGGCTAGGATTGAAAGACCAAGAGGTGGAATCTTGTGCATGCAAATGTACGTGAAATCATAGAAGGGAGAACAAGATGGTGCTAAGTGACAAAATAAGGACCCTTGGATTAAAGTCAAACTTTCAAACCATTTTCTCTCTCCCTAGTCGGTTTATGTGTGTATGTGTGAGGGAATGAAATCATCATTATCAATATCTCATTTTTCTCTCTCATCCTCCTCCATTTTTACTGAACAAGCTAAGGAAAGAGAAAGAGAAAAGCTTGAGTTTTGGTAAGTTAATGCCTTCATATGCTCAAGTGTCTTTCATTAATGTTGAACAAGAAGTCAAGAGCTTTATTTCCATGTTTTCAGACTTTTGATTTGTGGTGTGTGGCAAATTGAGGGAATTTGAAAGTTGGGGAATCAAAGTTTTGATTTCAGCAAGTTTAGGAGGCGAGTCTTTGATGAAGTTTGATGCAAATGCTATGACTTTTGGTTTAGTTTTGCAAATTCTGGATTTATGCCCTGATTTCTTGTGATGTTAGAAGATATGAATTGGGTAGAGTTTGATGGTGGAATAGATGTCAAATAGTGTATGAATGTCAATGGTTCTGGTTTGGATTTGAGAAGAGGAAGTTTGTTAAATTGTGGTTTTGGGGAATTTGTGGTTTAGAGATGAGATTTTGTTGTTTGAGTAGGAATTGGTTGATTTGGGTTTACCAATGGGTTCTTGGTGTTAAAACAAGTAAGAAGGGGTTGTGGTATGAGTTATAGGACCATTGGAAGCCAATTGGTCAATTCTGGAAAATATCATATCAGTTGCTGCGTTTTGGCATCCGATAAGCATCACTCAAGTGAGGGAGGAACTCACTCGAGCACGATGCGAAATTCTGGGTAGTTTGGGAAGGTCTTCAGGCAGAAACCGCGAGCATGCTTCTTGACTTGTGAGTGAAATATGAACCTGCTCGAGTGAGCATGGGCGTGCTCGAGTGTGAGTGCGTTTTGTGCTATGGGTGAGCGTCTCAAGTAATCACTCGTGGGCGGATTGTCAAGAGTGCGTGTGGACACTCGCGAGCATTGGGAGGTCACTCGAGCACTAGGGCTGGTGCTCGAGTGCACTTGTTGTTGGAAGGATGGGTCACTCTCGGGTAGTCACTCGCGGGGTCTCACTTCTTATTATTGACATTTAACTTTTCATACTAAGTACTTTTAATTTTTATATTTATGAAAAGTAATATATTTACCGTTAGTTTTTTTCTAAAAAAAATAAAATAATTGCATAGCACATGACTTGAAGTGTATGGAGGTTATTTGACATAAGTAAATTAACAATGGCACTTTGGCATAGTCGGTTAGTGGTAATTTAGGTAGAGAATTTTAGCCCTCGTTTGTTTCCTGGGTATAAAATTAACTTTTCCATTCACCATCGGAAAAACAAAATTTAACTTTTCAAAAAAAAATATTCAAAAATAAAAAATAAAACTTGTTTAGTTGTTAATTTTTAGAGTAAATCCTACATAAATACCACTTCAATTTCAAAATCCTAAAAATGTTATCCTAATTTTCAAAATTTAAAATCAACAATCAATCAATCAATGATAGAAAATGAAATATCAAAATGTTAGTATTTTTATAACTTTATCCCTAAATTTTCTTTAAAAAGTCTCAACCAACCTCGTGGAGCTCCTGGTGCCCACCACAATTGCCAGTCCCCCTAGAGCTGATCTAGCGCCAATCATTGGAATTATTGAAAAAGTGTCAACGGTGGGATTTGATCCCACTGCACCCTAGATACCAAAAGTCACCAAACCTCTTCGATAATCTAATGTAAAATTATATATAAGATTAAAGGCTAATTTTATTTCGAAAATATTCATTATGGGTCAATTTTATCCTTAATTTTTTTTTTTATTCTAGAAGTGTCAAATTTAAAGTAATTTTACCTTGACTGTTATCCCAATTATGTCTGACCGTTAGTTGACCAAATTTCAGGACAAATTTACTTCTAAGTAAAAACTTTCAAGACAAATTTGTACTTTAAAAAAAATGACATGATAACAAAATTGCCCTAAAAGTTTTAACTTAGGAGAAAATTTGCCCAAAATTTAGTCATCTAACTGTCTAACTTAACTGAGATAATAGTTTGAACAAAATTACTCTAAATTTGACATTTTTAAGGCAAAATTAGCCCTCAATAAATGCTTCCAAGATAAAAATGACCTTTAACCTTTATATATAATATAAGTGAGAGTGGAATGTTTTAAATCATTTACTACACGTGATGTCATTCAGAACACTTCAAATGTGTTTCACTATTTCTTTAACGCTAGCCATTTACAATAATTTTTCTACAATTTCAATACTTAACAATTTCAATACTTAAAAAAGAAAAATACAAGAGGGTCATATTTTAAAATACCAACACTTCAAACATATTTCACCATTTCATTAACGCCATTTACAATACCTTTTCTTTTAACACTTTCAACACTTGGAAAATACAAGAGGGCCCTAATTAATTTTAATTGCCTATTTGGATTAACGGTACAAATTGTTTTTCTAACGTTATTTACGATATATGAGGTAAATATATAAGAATAGTTTTGTCTTAACTTGCTTGAACGTGTTTTTAAACACCAACTCAAATAGGCCCTAAGCCATTTTTTATTTTGATCAAAGATATACTTTCATTATCAACCAAAGACATTACATCACATCATATAAAGTAGCTTCCAAACACATCAAAAGATAGGAAATAAAATAAATAATGTGTCAAAGAGATAATTAAAGCTAGCAATGATGAAAATTAACCCACACCCAAACTGTGGTTGAGTAGAGAAGTATCCAAAGATGTCTCAAGAACCTCCTGTGCATCATACGTCAAAATAGCAAGCAAAAAGAGTGATGGTTGCAACACTCAACCAATCAGGCCCACTCTTATAAAAGCAACTGCTGCAAGATGATATGCTGTAGCATTTCCACTTCGTAAAGAGAAATTTAAAGAAAACCCAACGTGACATGCAAGAAGATTGTTTAACACATGCAATGACTACCATCCACTGAGCACAATCACTTGATGGTACACATACCTTTCATCAATATCTTGGATTCGCCACCATCAAGCAGATCCAAAAGAGTCCTCTAAGAAATAGAACATATGGTCACAGAAAGGTCCATCAACAATACCCTTCCCCCAAAAACGCAAATCCAAGTCACCAATTTGCGATCTAATCTTCCTATCTTCAACCTACCATCAAAACAAAAGGTGCCACAAATGATCTCCATATGTCTGCTTATTGCTGGAAAACCATAATACACCACCACTAATAACTCAAGAACAAAGAAAGGAAAATAAATGATGCTCGTCCCCTCCACCGACGGAAACTGTCAGGGAGGGAGCCGTTGTACCTCAAGCTCACTCAAAAGTAAGGGAAGGACTCTCACCGCTCAAGAAATTCTAGAGGGGGAGAGAGAGAACTCACACCAAGTATGTGTTTGGATTAGCTTTTGAAAATAACTTTTACGATTTACGAGATAAGTATGTGAGAAGAGGTTTATCTCAACTTGTGAAAAATAGCTTCTGAAACTAAAATTTGGATGTTTCCTAAACAGTCACAAGGTGACGTAAATTCTCACAATAGGCCCTAAAGTCATTTATTACAGGTATTGACATCACTTCCAACGTGGTTCACCATTTCATTAATATCATTAATAACAATTTTTAAAAAAATTATGTCAAGAAAACTTGAATTCAAATAATAGAGGGTATCATACGTAGTCTACACTCTGCTCTATATTTTGTACCTATATTTTTTCTACTTTGGTACCTATATTTTTTCTAATTTGGTATCTATATTTTTTTTCTTTTTTTAAATTATTAAATCTTCGAACTTTGCTCTATTAGTAACATTAACCTTGTACTTTAGGAAATATAGGAGGACCAACGGAGTGAATACATTGCCTTGAAAACAAAAATCTTCTCAAAGTGAACGGGACTATGTGAGAAGTAGAGCTGGGAATATGGACCAGCCCACACCAACCCGCGGCCCACACTTCTACGGGCTGGCAAAATGCCCACCCTAACCCGCAATGTGCGGGTTACAAGCCAGCCCACGAGCCCGCATTTTTTTTTGAAAATAAAAATTCCTATTTTTTAAAGAGGATTGAAAATATGAAACACATATATATGAGTCATTAAATTTAACTTCTTAGCATCAATCATTTCTCTTATAAAAATTTAAAAACATAATCTACAATTCAAAAGATAAAGTTATCAAATTTGTTAAAGTTTATAAACAAAACATAAACCCATCATCAAGCAACCAAGATATAATAATTTTGTTTAAAGAAGAAGGGAAGAGGCTAAAATTTTTTCTCTTTGGATTGCGAGGTACCAAGATAGGAGTGGAAAACTTATAAGTTTTGTAAAATTATCATATGTAAAAAAATAAAAAAATTTGCAGGCCAACCCGCCAACCCGCGGGCTGGCCCGCATCAACCTGCGGGCTATGCGGTGTGGGATCGTCAAAACCCGCGGGCTCGCAGGTTGAGCCCGCTGGTTTGGCCCATATTACCGACTCTAGTGAGAAGGGATTCCATTTGCTCTGATAGACTTGATTTTCGTAAGAGATGGAGGAGGGATTCTCCTCTCTTAGAGGGAATATGCCCAAATCTTATAATCTTAGGAAAATGATATTAAAGTTTGTTAACACTCGTTTCCATTTCGATATTCAAAGAGTAATAAAGACAGAATTCAATGGGTATACAGAAAAGTACAATAATACTAATAAAAATATTCATTTATAATTTTGATATCATTCGCTTGACGGAAACAGAAAATATAGCGGAAGTTTTAATATTTACAAATTTCACCAAAATATCACAAAATAGACTAATTATGACCACGATCTTATCATCGCCTTGAGACACGTGCCATTCACTTTCTGGTGTCTACGTCTTTTCCCTTTGCCCTACTGGTACCCGCTCAGGTATTGGTTCAAAAATAGGGTGAGATTCCGAAGAATCCCATAGAGACATAATATCGTTCATACAGAATACGAAAAGTAAATATGTCATGTGCCAATGTATGCACAAATTAATTAACAATATAAACACATCATCGTCATGTATACATGAGTAGGGCTCAGCCCCACCATCTACACCGGTTGGACTTCTGCCAACTTCCAGTGTAAGTGCACCTCTAGCACTAACTATTCCTCTCTAGGCAAATCATGTTGATTAATAAAGTGCAATTACAAAACAATGGCATCTACACAATCACATAACTTATGACATAGTGTATGAAGGATAATGTCCCTACCTCTAAGCTTTATAATCCTCTATTTAATAGTGTCTCGTAAAGCGTGCTGTCTTAGCATCTGACTCGGTCATAAAATATTAAATGTACTAGAAATAGGTCATAACCTATCCAAGTATTATTTTATACTCTTCCATGGTGTTTATTGTGGTTATATTAGTCTATGGTGAAAATTTACAAAAATGCCCCCGGGAACCCGGCCCGGCCCCGCCGTACCCCGCCCGATGACACGTTTTTCCAAAATTTTGACCAAAACTATTTTGACTTATTTTCACCCAAGGAATCCATTTCCGGGCTTGAAATCACCAAATTCAGTGTCAAATTACAAAAATGCCCTTGACAACCCCTATTTAGGGATTTCAGTGACGTTTTTGTAATTATGCTTTTTCGATCTCTATCAAAAAAGTGTCCAACTGTAACCCCACCTATTTTTACCCACTGAGTCCAATGGAACCATTTATTTCATGAAAATCAAACTCCTACTACCATTTCTGGTCCTGGCCGAAATATTAGGGAAAAATGGGAAAAATGAGGTTTTGTGTTTTAAGTCCTAAAACTTGTACTTTTCCACTTTTAATCCTTGATTAACTTATTTAAACACTTCTTAACCATGATTTAAAGGATTTTGGGCAGTATAACCCCTTAGAATTATGGCTTTTCTAATTTTACAAATCAACCCAAAAATCATAAAAACCAAACAACAATTATCAACAACTCAAGAAGGCAATTTTATGAAGTTACTCTTTTTGGCTTCTTGGTTTCCTCTTACTCTAGGCTCCTCCTCCTCCTCTTATTGATCTCAAAGTGTGTCTTCACCACCATAGATTCATGAGAAACAAGAGTTTAGAGAAGGATTTTATGACAAGAACACAAGAAAACCATAAGAATTTAACCTTTTTACCTTAGATTTCCTCTTCCTTCTTTCTAAACTTCAAGAGCTCTCCAAGTTCTCTCTCTCTCTCTCTCTCTCTCTCTCTCTCTCTCTCTTTTCTCTTTGTCTTGTGCGTGAAGTGTATGAAGGAGGAAGGGAAAATATGTATTAACTTGTCATCTTTCTTCCTAGCCCTTGATTTAATCAAGGGTTGAAATCACTCCACCTTACATGCACACCATCCCCCCAACCATACCTCTCACCATACTCTCTCATTATGACCACCATGCATATGTCTTTCACCTAGCGTGCACTCCACCTTTGCCTTCATTGACTTGTGCATATAGTATTGTCAACATCACCTTCATCTTGCTTCTTGGAATTACAATTTCCCTCTTCTTTCCATGTGTGGCCAAAAGTTAGGGAGGTAAAAGAGGAAAAATGTTTTTTTTTTTTCATAATTCCTATAATTGTATGAAGTATAATTTCCCTTAATTTCACAATTCTTAATTTATTCCACCAAGAATAATCTCATTATGCATTTTCCTTTATTTTCCTTGATTAATTGAAGTTAACTCCAATTAAATGGAAAATAATAAATCTTGGCTAAATTGGCAAAATTATGATTTTGCTATCCCCTTTGTAATTTAATTCAATTTTTGAATTAATTTGGTCATTTCCTTATGAATATGAATATTTCAAAATTCACAAGATCCAACTTCATGAATATTCACCACTTTATTGAATTATTCAAATAATTACAATATATTTTTGTGAATAAAATTTGGGGTGTTACAAAGTTTCGATTAAAAAATATAATATCAAAAAAGTCTCAAAATTTGTTAATGGTAGCTGCTCCAATTATCAATGGTTGCTCTTTCACTTATCATTGACAAGTTTTGATATTATTTCCCTTGATCAGGACCTTAGGGTGTGTTTGGTTTGAGGGGAGAGAGGGGAAGGGGGCAAATTACTTTTTCAGGTTGAAGGTATTTAAATTTTGGACGGGAATCCAAAATTTAAAAATAATAAGATGGTAAATTTTGGGTTTCTTGCATCTAAAATTATAAATTTACCCCTCTTCCCCTCTCTCTACTCCCGTCAAACCAAACACGCCCTTAGTGTCATTTTCCCTATATATTGTGTATTTGGATGCCAAAAAGAAAAAAGTACTTTTGTGTCAAAACCATAGTTTTGGTAAAAAGATCCCAAACACTAATATTTTCTGAATAATCCCGTTTATGCCAAAACCATGGTTTTGGTAATTTTGGAAAATCTTAGAGTGTCTTTGAAATAGCGATTATAAAAAATACTTTTTTCAATTTAACTTTTTACAATCTTACTTTAGGTAAAAGTCAGATTGTATAATATGATTTATGTTTAAATTGGCGGTTATATAAATGACTTTTATAAAAATAAAACTTATTTGGATTGACTTAAGCATAAGTGACTTTTGTGATAATGGTAAGAGAGAATGGGTGGAAAAATATTTAAAAAATCAAATAAATATTTAAAAATTACTTTAAAATATTAGGTGCTACTTGAAAAATATTTAAGAGTGGATGGAAATCAATAAATCAGTATTATAAGTTTTGGGTGCTTTTTACTACTAAAAAAAATACATTAAAGGTAAAATTGTAGTTAGTCTCTTAAGACTAGGTAAGGGTTAAAAACACAAAAAAATATTTTAAAGTAATTTTTGGAGTTGAAAAAGTACATTAAGGGTAAAATTGGAATCAGTCTGATAACACACTGGGTACAATTGAAAAAATATTTTAAGGGGTTAAAAGCGCTAAAAAATATTTTAAATTAATTTTTGGAGTTAAAAAAGTATATTAAGAATAAAATTACAATCAATCTGATAGCACATTAGGTACAACTAAAAAAATATTTTAACACGTATCGCATGAATCAATAGCAAAAAGCTTCCCCATGGGCTAATTGCTAATCACACGAATGAGAGAAAAGTACGAATACCATTACATCTAATCAAACACTCAAAAAAACATCATCCCCCCTCAATCATATGAATTGCCTTTTAATATGGCGATTTGACTCCACAAACGCATCACTAGACACTTGCTTTTTTAGCTTATGGGTTCCACTTCCTCTCTCTCATTGGTCCTACTACATGTTGGCGGCCCCACACATTCTCTCTCATTTCTTCTTCTTTCTCTCTCATCTATGCTTAATTTCAACATTCTCTCTCTCATCTATATTTTTTATTCTTATTTTACTTAAATTTCAAACTTCTCTCTCTTTTATCTGTCCTTTTTTAAGAATTTTAAAATTTTAAAAATCCCTCTATCCTTAATATAATGTTTATTTATCTAATTTGATTATATTAAAACAATTGGTTAAATCATTTAATATCACATATAGATAAATTTATTTTATTTTTTGTATTTCTTATGAAATTTAACGTTAAATAGTGTGTTAAGGTGCAAATTGAACTACCAAGTTTTTTCTGAGGAGCGTCTGACACAAATAAATCTTGAAAATGACAAAAATATTTTTGCACATTCTAAAACTTATTTCTGCTAGACGCTCCTTAAGAAAAATTTGGTTGTTAAATTTACACCTTAACTCTTAAATAATACATAAAATATAATCTTATCCTTCATATATAATTATCATAAAAATTAATGTCCTTTTTTAGTAATTTGACAATGAAAAAAAGCTATTCGACAATATTCAAACACTCTCATTTTATCAAAATCACTTTTTTCTCATAATTTATTCTTTAAAAGCTATTCTCCACTTTTTCTCCAAAAAATATTTTCTCAAAGCTAATCCAAACACACTCATAGTCTTAAATGGTCTCTTGCTTGGGTTGGGTTGTGATATTTTGCAAAGTTTGGTTCAAGGTTGCATCATGTGAGTGAATCTCATTGGTTTATATTATTTTATTTACCGCTAATGTTCTGCAAATTAATCTGTAACTATTTGCAGTGGCCGCAACGAGAACAGTTCTAGGAAGTTGCCATAGAAATTACTGCAGTCCAATGGATGTACAATAATAAGGTATGGTGGGGTTAGAGGACCAAAAAAACATTTTATTAAATTAAAGAAGCAAAATGAATTTTTTTGTGAAGTTAAAAGATGAAGGTTTTTGAGAAAATCCCTATAAAATACCTTTGAAATAGGGAAATCCTTAATCAGTACATTGAAATAAAAAAATTTAGATTAGTCACGTGTCAGTACGGATGAACAGTGCGGGCGGCGCCAAAAGACGATTTTGCCCTTCAGTCCTTATTCTCGCTACTTCAAAAATAACAATACGCGATTCTTAATTAACAACTTCGGATTCTTGATTAACAACTCCGTATTTTTTATTAACAACTCCAGTTTTATCCTTTTACTTTCACAATAACAACACCGGTCTTGTTATTAGCAACTCCGAATTCTTGATTAACAACTCCGCTTTATTCTTCTACATATTCGCATCTCAAAAATATAGTGTTGTTAATGTAAAATACGGTATTGTTAATAAAGAAAGAGGTGCTGTTATTGGCCATGAAACTTAAATTACGAAGTTATGAAACCAGAAATGGGAGTTGTTAATGTAGAATATGGTATTGTTAATAATAACACCTGTGCTGTTATTGTGAAAGTAAAAAGATGACATGGAGTTGTTAATTAAGAATATGGAGTTGTTAATAAAGAATACGGAGTTGTTAATCAAGAATCCGGAGTTGTTAATTAAGAGGGCGTGTTGTTAATAAAAAAAAGAGGTGTTGTTATTGGCCTTGAAACTTAAATGAGGAAGTTGTGAAACAAGAATACGGAGTTGTTAATCAAGAATCCGGAGTTGTAAATTAAGAACCGCGTGTTGTTATTTTTGAAGTGGCGAGAATGAGGGCTGAAGGGCAAAATTATCTTTTGGCGCCGCCTGCAATGTTCATCCATATTGACGCGTGACTAATTTGGATTTTTTATTTCAATATACTGATTAGGGATTTTCCTATTTCAAATGTATTTTATAGGGATTTTCCCAAGATCTTTCCCCTATATATAATTATCAAAACACTAGTGAGAAAGAAGGTAAAAAAAAAAAACAAGACTAACATTGAGGCCTTAATTTGTACATTTGTCTCAAATGTATTATTCTCTTTGCAAACGATCCTATAGAATGTATATCCTAAAAGGGGTTTTCATCCATGGGGATAATTTTCAACGCATATCAACTATTTTGCTATGAACACCTAACGAAATTGTTTTTTGTTGGGTTAAAAAATAGATATAAACATTTTTTAAGGTAGCATATACAGAAACGCCATTAACTTTGGTTAATTTTTGTCACTTTTTATACTATGGATCCAACCTATCTTCTCATTCTCTATTATTTCAATCAAGGTATTAAAACTCGGATCGGATATTGAACCGGTCGGGGTATTGAGTTAAGGATTAGTGGGCTAGACCGGGGCCAAACCGATGAGAAATTGAAGATTTTAAGCTTATAGCATGAATTCTAAAAGAAAAATATAAGTTTTTTAAAATTGGAACCCGGACCGGTTCACCAGCCGGTGTGCCGGTTTCTGGGCCCGGCCGGCCCGTCCGGTCCGAGTTCATGAAGCCTGATTTCAATATATTTTTAGAAATATGTGCCTTTTTTTAAGGAGAGAATATCACTTAGACCAAATGGAAGTAATTTATTTCTACAAATCCCCAAAAGATTATCAAATATCACTGCACTCCATTGAGTAAAAATGAAATTAAGTTTTGTAGGTGAAATGTGCTTACTTTATTTTTTTCACAAAGGCATTTATAAGACAAATAACGATATTTACAAGATAAATAAAGGAATTTAAAGACAACCAATGAGTTAATAAGAATATTTTGACCATTCACAAAAGAAATAAGAGAACTCACAAGATAAATAAATAAGGATATTGTAATAGTCCAAAAAAATTTTTGGAATTTAAAATAATAATAAAAATAAAATTAATTAAATAATTAATTGACTTGTTAAGTCAATAATAGAAAAATATATAATGGAAATAAAAGATAATAAGATTTTTTTCCTTTTCTTTTTTTTTCTTCATATCTTTATTTGAAGCTGTAAGTCGACCGTAAAAGAAAAGTTAAGAACAATTGGAGATTCAATCTTATGCTTGTAATAGCCCATAAATTTAAAATGAAGAATTAGTTCTTTTTAATTATTTATTCTAGTTGTGTAACAAAAGTGAATGGTTCATGGTTGTCTCGTTGAGTTTCTATTTGTTATCTATTTTTGGTCATTGAGTTTTAAATTTCTCTAAGCCAATGGGTAAATTTTATTTTGCCCCGTCATTGGTCACAGGAACAAGTGGAGAGGAATAAAGAAAAATTCTGGGCTTTTCTTGAACATTCCTGATCTTCTTCTCCATTCTGCATTGTTGTGGTCTGCGCGCGCGTGAGAAAAGAATCATCCTCGTTGCTGGTTCATTCGTCACTTTCCTCAACCAAACTTCTTCCTCCTCCTCTGTTTTTTTCAGGAGTCCCCGTGTGTTGTTCTGGGCGTAGAGCTTCGGCTCTTCTCTTTCCTTTTCTGGGGCGTCGATTGTGTGTGTGGTAAGCATGAACTTTGCTTTCCTTGCTGCTGGTTCAATTTTCTGGTTTTTGAGCATTTTCCTCCCTCTACGTTTTTTTCCCTCCTTGCGTTGGTGTGTAGTTTGTGTTAAACTTTATTCTCATCCCTCTATTTCAGGAACTGTGAGTGAGAATAGAGAAGACTGAGCTCAAACAAGTTGAAAATCAAGGTTTAAGGAGCTCACTTTAAATAGGTAAGTACACTTTAGTGGCTTTAGTTGTTGTAAGAGGGAGAAGATGGGTTTAAATTATGCTTTTCTTAAATTTTAAATTGATTCTCGATAAGATTGGAATCTTGGGAAGTGTAATAGGTATGTGTGTGTATGTGTATGTGTGTTAATGCTTGGAAGTGTATTGTTGATAGACTATGAATTGAGGTGTTGCTTTATGTGTTAAACTTGAGTGCCCACAAAGTGTTTGATGAAATGTTCTAATGGTAAAAGCTCAATTACATACGTATCTTAATAGTATTTTGAATGGTGGAGAATATTTAAATTTTATTTTATGTTGAGTGTGTTAGAAATCTTGATAAGTGGTAAGTTTAGAAACTTTATATTAATAAAGTTTGTGTGCATAAAGGTTGTCTAGTGTATGTTTGAAATTCAAATAGTCATATTGTTTGATTGTATATGCATAACACGGTGGTGATAAGGTTTGAGGCATAAAATGAAACATTGTGGTATGTTTAAGAAAGGGAGAGTGAAAGAAGTTCTTTCAAGCTTTTAAGTATTGGATTTAATAGTTAAGTGTTATTAGATCCAATTATTAAATGGACTTAGGGTTATATTCTTATTGAAAAATTAAGGTTCTTAGAAGGGATTTGCCTTCTTTCCTATTAGTATGAATGTGTGGCTATGCAATGTAACAAAGAAAATAACTAGTACAATTAAGTTGAGTTCGGGAATGGATGTTTAAATCTTGAGAATTCATTTAAGTAAAAGAATTATATTGAAGTGATGATATTGTTCTATTGGTTAGGAAGGTAGGTGGCTACAACGGTGATTGTTTTGGGAAGTTTTAGAAAGAGTGAATTATATTTTGGAGCAGTTACATATAAGCTAGCATTACCACCATAATCTAGAATTCATTCTACCTTTCATGTTTCCTTATTGAGGCTATGTCCGGATTCTACTGTGAGGCCTAGGCACCCTCCTGTTGAATTTTCGGAGCTGCCACCAGCCATGGAACCAGAGAGTATTCTGAACAGGAGGGTCAAAAAGTGTCGTAAGAGGATGATTATAGAAGTGTTGGTTCAATGGAAGGGCTTACCTGATGAAGAAGCCTCTTGGATGGCCCTTCACTCTTTTCAACAACAATATCCTACATTTGTGGTTCCTAATCCTTGAGGTCAAGGGTGTTTAAAAGGCGGGGGTATTGATATGATGTTATAATAAATGATTTGAAAAGTTAGGTAGATTAGTTAGTTAATTAGAAGAGTGGGATTAACTATTAGTGGCATTAGTTGTTTAAGAGTAACACTAGCCAAACATGGCCTTACCCATGTCTAATTACTAATAGGTCCTTGATTAATGAAACCCCTAATCCCTGCTGTGGTGTGATTCTGTTCTGTTTCCCAGATCTGTCTAGTGCCTATATATATGGCAGATTGTACTTACTATGATCAGTTTTGCAGGTTAATGAAGTCTGAGCATTATTCAGTATCTCTCGGTTCCCTATCCTCTCTCTAATCTCTCTAATTCTTCTTCTTCAACCTTCTGATTTCTTCTCTCTTCTACCCTAATTCCCAATTCTAAAGATTCAGATTGCTCTAGGCTATCATTCTTCTCCTTCCTAGTATGTTTACTAACATATGAAGTATATATTAAACCAAACATCACTTATGTTTACTTGTATAGTGAAGATGTATTGAAGATTTCAAGTGTTAAGCAAAAGGACTAGTAACAGAAGATAATTTTTTGGTGGAGCATCTATTTGGGAAAGGCAGTGTAAAAGGTTGTTATACAAATTATTTTAGTGCATGTTTAAAACAAGAGCTCTATAAATAAGTTATTTTACTTCTTATCTCGCATTAATGAGGTGGATGATTAAGATGATCCATAAGGGGTCATATTTCTCAAAGCATAAAAGAGAAAAAGTTAGTTGATAAGGTGTTTGAATTTTATTGATGTTATAAACCAAAATTTAGCTTGACTTAGCTAGTATTTAGAGTAACGGTTTTGTTTTTTGCAAATGTTCTTGCACAAAGATTGCACTGTAGTCGAGAAAATGTTGTAAGGCTATAGTTGTCTGCTATTAGTACCCCAAAAAAAAAAAGAATAAAATAAAACAATATATAGCTTTGATCTAACCCATCCTTAGCTTGAATAAGTTGTTTCTGCTATGATTAAACTCTATTGAGTTCATTGGAATTAAAACTATTGGATGCTGCAGCTTAATTGAGCCTTATTATACTTACAATTTTGGTTGAAATTGCATGTCTCTGTATCTGTTTAATGTAAGGAAAGACTTTAGTTGAATTATGAAGTGGGATCATATGCAATTTGTTCAACTTTGTTATGAATTAGTTTGAGCCACTGAACTCTATTTTGCTAAAGTCTGTCTTTTGAATTCAAGCTGCATGTTCTTTGAATTTATCTTGCAATTGTCTTGCTATGGATTTATTTGGTTTTGCATTTCTTTAGTTTACGTTGTTGCACGTTTTACTGCTGGGTTGTATACTCTTATGTTTGTAACCATTGCTTTTGTGAACATTCCCCACAACATTTGAGTTAAGATCTTTCACTAAATGAAACTGGCTTGCTGTAACTAATCGATTGTGTGTCTCTCAGCTAAAAGAAATTGCTCACTTGCTTGAAATTGAGTTGTTAGGAATATGTTGTACTGTGAGCCTAATACCATTGCTTATTTCCTTGGAAAGGATTATGACATTTTGAGGATGTAATTTGCTTTGAATTTATTGTATTTGATTGTGAAATTGTCGCGGTATGATTTCTTTTCCTTTTATTTTCTTGGTTGTAATCAAATAATGTGCATGAATGGTGATATGTTGGTATTCTTTTGAAGCCTTGAAGGAGCTAAATATTGGTAGGCTTTTTAGCGTTACTTATTAAGGCAATCCACAAGAGTTTATTCATTTTGTTAGCCGGTGATTAAGCTTCTTGTAAGTAACATTTGTGTCATTCATCTTGTACATAGTTTCTGAAGGTTGCATGCATATTCACTGTTGTGGTATTTGTTTGATCTTTTGGTGAAATTTTTCAGCTCTAAAACCAAATTGATGGCACTGCTATCATTTCTCCCTTTTCGTTGTTGTGCTACAATTTGCTTGGAATTAACAAAATTATTGATTTTGGACTTGTCTGTTGGATTACCAGTGTTTTTTTTTTTGGTTCCTGAGTTGATAGTTTTTCTTTATTTAGTCTTACTTTACCAAGAGTGAGATGCGCTTACTACTGAGCTTCCCTTGGTT
Organism: Inga laurina; assembly: GCA_963855925.1. Lineage (NCBI taxonomy): Eukaryota > Viridiplantae > Streptophyta > Magnoliopsida > Fabales > Fabaceae > Inga > Inga laurina. The sequence continues at coordinate 23,580,945 of OY979707.1, forward strand.
TTTGAAATTTGTACTACAAATTTTTTTTTAAAAAAATTAAATTAAAGAAAAGATAAGCTAAGACAAAATAGGACAAAGATTTTTCTCTTGTCCCCTGTTCTGTTGCGGTTGTTTCAGAAGTGATCAAGTGCTTGCTACTAAACATGCTTCATGAAATCCGAGTTTGCATTAGTATTTGTGCTTTGAACATGTTGCTGACTTCCTGGAGTATGAATTATTGCTGCTGGTGTTATCCAAATTTTTTTGTACACATCTATGACCACTTTTCTGTTCTGAAGATTCCCCACCAAATCTAACAAATAGGCGGCATTTCTGTCCAATTACCAGTTAAATACACTTTCTGGAAATCTAACCCGAGTGTTTTCATTTCGTTTCCAAATTGAGCTGGTGTGAAACCATGCTTTTGAAGTGATTTTTTTTCTTTCTTTAAATTTGTTAGAGCCTAAGTATCATTCAGCGTGCATTGTTGTGATACTTCATAGACTCCTGTGGATGTCAATTCTAAATTATGCAGCTTGCATAAAGGTTTGGTGGGAACTAGTCGCATGCTGGGAAAAGCACTTATTTGTAGTAGGAGGTTGGAAATCTAAGCGTTTTGTGAGCACCCCTACTTATTTGGAAAAAAAAAAACTTACAAATATTTTACTGGTGCATTTTGTTAGGCAAATTAATGGAATTGATTGGACTCTGACCTTTGCTTGCTGAATCATCACTGTCATAAAACTTTCATGCTTTTGGTTTTATCAAGGTTGTTCTTGTTATTGTAAGTGCTTAAATTCTTCGGATACAGAAGTCAACATTTGGCTTTGCCTTGTTAGGGGAAAAAAAGAAAAAAAGCTTATTGTTTAAAATATACCAGTTCTACAGTGACTAAAGAAAGTAGTCATTTGATCTTGATTTTTGTTTAATGGAGTTTTCCTTTCTGCATTGTTGTTATGTTAACATGGAAATAGTAACTCTTAAATTTTGAATGATTAAAACAAATTCGCTTGTTGAAGGATACATGGGCTGTTGTTCGAGCTAAAGATGATGAATATTTTGTGTAGTTTGCATTATAATGTAACTTTTACCGTTGTGAAAACCTTGAGTTTTTTTTTTTTTATAAGCATATGATTAATTGAGCTTGTTTGACCATGAAACTAGTTGTTGTTGTATTAATTGACTTGGCTATGTTATTTTGAAAGCTATCATTCTTCATTTGTTTGCCTCTATAGCTTAGGACTAACAAAACATATAGATTGGTTTTAAGTTTTTAAATGGATCATATAGCGATGAACTTTGATAATGCTCAGCAACACCTAATTGCAGTGAGTTGACTTAAAATGGTAATTTATAGATGAAATGCTTATGGTTGGGTTTGACCTTTAAGGATGACTCTTTGGTTATGATCTAAGGTTTATGGTAGTAAGGTGTAGTTAGTATTTCAACAAGGTAAAAAAAAAAAATTATCAAGACAATTACTACTTAGCCGTAATTTTTCATGCAATGCTTATTTTTGCTACTGTAGGGATGTGAATTTTGTTTTGACTTAGGGATTTGGCATCTTGGTCTTAATTTTGTTAGAGATTATGCTTTGATGCTCAAGTTTTGTGAGAAATATTTGGTTTGATTTTTGAAGTTAAAGGAAAAGAGTATTCTTGCTGCCATAAATTCATGCAGCATAAGTGAGAATGGGTGACTGTTATTATGTGTGATATTTTGAACTTGGAAAAAAAAAGAGAGAAGAAAAAGAGAAACTATGGGCTTGTTTGATTCTATTTTTTATTTTTTGTTCTTAGAAATAGTTTTGTAAAACAGTTTTTGAAAACAAGTTTTAAAAATAAAAATGCAAAAAAAATATGTTTGGATAGTTGTTTTAAAAAATCTGTTTTTGAAGTGACGTGGTGGTACAGTCAACGATAGTGACGTGGTGGTGGTTGTCTTTGATAACGTAGTTTCAATAGTGGATAAGTGGTTGCCTCAAAAAATAAAAAATAGAAAAATAGAAACAAGAAAACAACTAAAAATTATTTTTGGTTTTTAGTTTTTAAAAGAAATTTTTTTTTTGTTTTAAAAACAGTTCATCAAACAAGTTTTATTGTTTTTAAAAACAAAAAAAAAATAGTTTTTAAAAACAAAATCAAACAGCCCCTATAATAGGGACATGTATTTCTTGATAATTTTGGATGTAAAGCATTTGAGTACCTGACTTCCGTTTGGATGTAAACTAGTTTCCTATGTTTGGTTTGCATTAAAACTTTACACTCTAGTGTTAAAAAAAATATTAAAATAATAAACTGTTTTTGTTGGAAGAATTGCTTTTAAGATTTTGATGCAAAGAGCCTTACATTTAAAATCTACATTAAAACACTCATTCTTTTTTTGGGTTTGATTTCTGTTTGAAGGTTTATTCTAAATTTTAAGCTCAAGTTTTATTTAAAACGGGGTGAGTGATTTTGTTAAGTGTGATGCGTATTGCTTAAGTCTAGAAGTATGTAAGTAAATAAATAAAAATGTTTAGTTCTGAGATGTCACTAATGTTAGAAAGAGAAATTGGAGAAATATGCAACTTCATATCATTAGGTTACTTGTGAGTTCGGTGAGTCTTCTTAGTGGTGGTGATGTCGCATATCACCTATCCATTTAAATTCGGAGGACCGGATTTTTTTGAGGGGGAAGGAATGTAATAATGCAAATTTTTTTTGGAATTTAGAATAATAATAATAATAAAATTAATTAAATAATTAATTGACTTGTTAAGTCAATAATAGAAAAATATAAAATGGGAATAAAAGATAATAATATTTTTTTTCTTTTCTTTTTTTTTTTTCATATCTTTATTCAAAATTGTAAGTTGACCATAAAAGAGAAGTTGAGAACTATTGGAGTATCAATCTTATGCATGTAACAAGCCATAAATTTAAAATGAAGAATTATTTCTTTTTAATTATTTATTGTAGTTGTGTAACAAAAGTGAATGGTTGTCTAGTTGAGTTTGTGTTTGTTATCTATTTTTGGTCACAGTTTTAAATTTCTCTAAGCCAATGGGTAAATTTTATTTTGTTCTACTTTAACATTATGAAATTACTAGAATGCCCAAATTAATGATTTAGCTTTAAATATCTCATATGGGATTTTAGTCTTTTCCCTGACAAAACCCTGGCACTCAATTTTACTTTTCCCCGTCATTGTTCATAGGAACAAGTGGAGAGGAATAAAGAAAAATTCTGGGCTCCTCTTGAACATTCCTGATCTTCTTCTCCATTCAGTATTGTTGTGGCGCGCTCGCGCGTGATAAAAGCATCATCCTCATTGCTGGTTCATTCATCACTTTCGTCAACCAAATTTCCTCCTCCTCCTCCGTTTTTTTAGGAGTCGCCGTGTGTTGTTCTGGTTGCAGAGCTTTGGCTCTTCTCTTTCTTTTTTTGGGGTGTCGATTGTGTGTGTGGTAAGCATGAAATTTGCTTTCCTTGCTGCTGGTTCAATTTTCTGGTTTTTGAGCAAATTCCTCCCTCTCCGTTTTTTTCCCTCCTTGCGTTGGTGTGTAGTTTATGTTAAACTTTATTCCCATTCCTCTATTTCAGCAACTGTGGGTAAGAATAGAGAAGATCGAGGTCAAACAAATTGAAAATCAAGGTTTAAGGAGCTCACTATAAGTAGGTAAGTTCACTTTAGGGCCTGTTTGGTTTAAAGGAAGGGGATGGAATGGGAGGGGATGGATGGGGGATGGAAGGGGAGGATAGAGGATCACTTTATTTGGTTTAGTTGGAGGGGGAGGAACGGAACAGGTTTTTAATGATCCTTTGTTTGTTTGGTTTAAGAGGGGAAGGCAGGGAAGATAATATCTAATTTACCATTTTATCCTTAAACATTAGTTTATATATTTTTCCTTATATAAATTAGTTTATACCTCAATATAAATTATATAATTTATAAAAAAAAAGATGAAGATATAAAATGAAAATAGTTTTCAATTCCTTCCAACTTAATTTCTCGTTATATGAATATTCCAAAAATTATCATGTTAAATTAAATGGAAAATTCCTTCTATTGAAAAAAAAGGTCTAGGACTTGAAAAAAAATGATAGAAAAACTTGAAAAAAATGTTTCTAAGTGGCAATATTTAATTAGGCGCAAAATGGCAACGAAAAATGTTTACTATCTTTTATTAGAAACAGTTTTTTTAAGTTTAATTGGAAAAAAAAAATCCAAAAACAAATGAAAAGAGTAGTCCTAGCTTTCTTCTTCTTCTTGGCAACGATAAAAGTAGTCCAATTAATACATAAAAATGGGACAAAATTAGCAAATCCGTAAAGCTAAACGAGGCATGAAGCAGGATGAGGTGATATTTTTATTTTGGACTCAGGATATAATTGGGAATATGAAAAGATCATGGGGGCAAAATAGTCTCAAATTTTTGGCTCCCTCCACCAATTTGAGGGAGTGGGAGGGATTTGGAGCCCCTTTTTTGGGGCCTCTCCCTTCCTACTTTTCATACCAAACAAGGGGAGGGGGTCATTTTTCATCCCCTCCCCTCCAACCAAACGTGCCCTTAGTGGCTTTAATTGTTGTATGAGGAGAAGATGGGTTTAAGTTATGCTTTTCTTAAATTTTAAATTGATTCTGGATAAGAATGGAATCTTGGGAAGTGTAATAGGTAAGTGTGTGCATGTGTATGTGTATTAATGCTTGGAAGTGTACTGTTGATAGACTATGAATTGAGGTGTTGTTTTATGTGTTAAACTTGAGTGGCCACAAAGTGTTTGATGAAATGTTCTAATGGTAAAAGCTCAATTACATACGTATCTTTATAGTATTTTGAATGGTGGAGAATATTTAAATTTTATATTGGGTTGAGTGTGTTAGAAATCTTGATAAGTGGTAAATTTAGAAACTTTATATTTCATGAAGATGTTGAAATAAAGTTTGTGTGGATGAAGGTTGTCTAGTGTACGTTTGAAATTCAAATAGTCGTTGTTTGAATGTATATGCATAAGACGGTGGTGATAAGGTTTGAGGTATAAAATGAAAAATTGTGGTATGTTTAAGAAAGGGAGAGTGGAAGAAGTTCTTTCAAGCTTTTAAGTATTGGATTTAATAGTTAAGTGTGGTTAGATCCAATTATTAATTGGACTTAGGGTTATATTCTTATTGAAAAATTAAAGTTCTTAGAAGGGATTTGCCTTCTTTCCTACCAGTATGAATGTGTGGCTATGCAATGTAACAAAGAAAATAACTTAATATATGCAATGTAACCAAGAAAGTAACTAGTACAATTAAGTTGAGTTTGTGAATGGATGTTTAAATCTTGAGAATACATTTAAGCAAAAGAATTATATTGAAATGATGATATTGTTCTATTGGTTAGGAGGTTATGTGGCTACAAGGGTGATTGTTTTGGGAAGTTTTAGAAAAAGTGAATTATATTTCGGGAATGCACTAGGTGAGTAAATAGCGTCCCATTATAATTGTTATAAAGGATGTTTTTGCAACTTATCATATTTTAATGTTAATTATCATATTTATAAGTATGATTTCGTTAAGGATAGTCTATTAGACTTTTTTCATTATCTTGTTAATATTGAAATGAGTAAATATTTAAGATTTTATTTATCGATATTATTTATTCTTCTATTGGTTCAAAGTATAATTCATACTTATGCAAGGAGATTATAAGGAAATTTTTGAGATATATATTTCATAAATTTTCATGTTGAGGTGGTCTTGAGTTTTGAAATGTTCGTGTGAAAGTTTTTATTATTTGAAAAGGAATTTGTCGGCGGATTGAGTTTTAAGGAAAGCTTTGAGATAGAATTTGCGAACCTTCATGATGAGGTAATCTCTTACAAAGTATTAGATACGAGCTATCATTCTTTCATTGCTTTTATAAATTGGCCCCAAGTATGCTTGAAAATGTTTTTGAAAGGAATGAATGCAGAACATTGGTTACTAACAGCAGTACTGTTAGTCCTTGGCGCGCCATGATTAATTCGAGCTCGCTTAACATTCGTGGGTATAGTACTTACGCTTGATATTCGTGGGTCTTGTACCTGCGCTTATTTCGTGGCCTCGAGTTGCGCTTGGTTACTTCCACTTATGGATTGTGTGTCCACGTTTGTTTTCGTAGCTTCATGCTGGGCTTGGTTATTTTCCCTTGTAGACTGTGTGTCTATGCTTGTTATCCGTTCTATTGAAGTCCTATGAAAGATGAGGTATGATATTTGCTGTTTTTAAACTGATTTTGTTAAACAAACTGGTTTACTACATATTTGGTTTTGTTCGTATAATGATCTTTCATATAGTTTTATTTATGATTATAATTGTATGCTCTATAAGTTGAAACTTGTTATCATGTTGTCATCTTTCAAAGTTAAATCTATCTAAAATTTTTTTCACAAGCGTTTTATTAAATTCTATAAATGGGACGTTATTCACCGAAAAGATTATTTTTGGTCTCAGATAGTGCAGTTGACTATGTTCCTCTTGATTATATTAGATTGTTGTAGAATTTTCTTGAGGTCTTGCTCTTAGGCGATATTCTACAGAAATTTCTATAGGAAGTTTGTAAATTTTGTAATTTCGAAATGTATTCATAGTCATTATATTATGTGTTGCAAATATGTGTGCATATAAAATATGGAAAATTTTATATATTTAAGGCTTTAGAGATGTGAGTTTTCTGATATTCCATGTCTGTCACATTTCGAATTTTTGGGGCGACAGACATTTATAAGACAAATAAAAAGATTTAAAAGAATTTAGGGGATTAAAAAATTTTAGTCATTTACAAGACAAATAAGGGGACTTACAAGACAAATATGGGCATTTACAAAATAGATAAGGAAATTCAGAAAATCAAGTAAGGGTACCATTGTTTTTTCACCCATAAAACTTAAATTTTGTTTTGATCCAGGTGGTACAATGAAATTTCAGAATCTTTTAGTTGTTTACTCAAATAAAATTGCTTTCATGGGTTCTAAGTGACATTTTCCCATTAAAAGGCACATATTTCTAAAAAGTGTTAAAATAATAGGGAATGAGAAGACTGGTTGGACTCACAATACAAAAAGTGACGGAAGTTAATTAGGGTTAACGGTGTTGCCATATATGATACCTTAAAAAATATTTTTATGATTTTATCTACTTTTGGAATGAACAAAATATAATTGTGTTGTGTGTTTATAGCGAAATAGTTTATTATTAAATTTGAACCTTTGCCTTTATTATAAATAACTAATTTGACTACTTTTTTTAATCTCTATAAATTAGTTATCTAGTTTTTAGGTTTAGGAGTAGAGGAAGTAGCTTCTAATGATTGTACTAAATGATTTTTTTTTTGTAGGCCTAGGGTATCCATTGCCGGTGACAGTAACTAATCTCTTCGCATTGTAGACTTCCCGAAGAGGTTTTAGTATTGGCCGTGAGACTAAAGGATTATTTTAGTATTACATATTATTGGATTATTACGTGTTCTACAGGAGGACTAGCCCAGTGGTAATATGTATTAATATTGGAGACCGTCGGCCAAATTTTTAAGCCTGTGATTGCTAGCGAACCACCACCTCCAATGGCTGAAATTACCTCCCCCTCATGCACCAAAATCCAGCCAAATGTTGAGTTTGAAAATGAGGGTTACGATGAAGATTATGAAAAACTTAGCCAAGAATATAAGGAACTACTACTTTCTCTTCATAGAGAGAAGGGTTTGATTTTCCCTTACCTCTATTCATATAAAGACACCTGGCTTCCAGCACCTCGGATCACGGCAATATGCTCTTTCCAAAAGCACTTCCAAGCATTAGACGATGATATTGTTATTGCCAGCTTACAAAAATCTGGCACCACATGGTTGAAGGCCCTTACTTTTGCCATTGTAAATCGTAAGGTATTCTCTCCTTCACAAAATAACCATCCTTTACTTGTTTCCAATTCGCATGAGCTTGTTGAATCCTTTGAGTTCCGATATTATAGGGATGGCCAAATTCCTGATCTCTCCAATATGCCTAAGCTAAGACTTATTAGTACCCATGTTCCATTTCATTTATTGCCTGGCTCAATTGTCAAATCCAAATGCAAGATAATCTATATTGGTCGTAACCCATTTGATAATTTTGTGTCATTGTGGATTTATGCCAACAAAGTCAGAGCACGATCTTTACCAAAATTATCACGTGAAGAAGCATTTGAGAAGTACTCAAAGGGGATCCATCAGTTTGGCCCTTTTTGGACAAATATGCTGGGTTATTGGAGGGAAAGCAAACAGTCACCAAACAAGATTTTGTTTTTGAAGTATGAGGATTTGAAAGGAGATACCAAATTGTACTTGGAAAAAGTAGCTGAGTTCTTGGGTTGCCCATTTAATTCAGAGGAAGAAAGGGATGGTGTTATTGACGACATAATTGAGCTATGCAGCTTTCAGAAGATGAAGGATTTGGAAGTGAACAAGACTGGAAAGGTTGGGCAGAGGATTGAAAACAGGGCATTCTTTAGGAAAGGTGAAGTAGGTGATTGGGTTAACCATTTTAGCCCTTTGATGGAAGAGAAATTATCCAGAGTGATGGAAGAGAAGTTGGGTGGCTCTGGTCTATCCTTCTAGTTATGCTCTTAAATCAGGTAAATGTTTAGCAAAGTCAAGTTTTTGACTTTCAGATAATAGACACCGACTTTAATTACTTTTATTTCATGTTCAGCTTTAAATTCATGGTCTGTTAAGAATGCAACAAAAGACATTCGTTATGTTCAGATTGAACTCTTGGTTTCCAACTGGACGTATTTTCCAATTTAATAACCGTTGTTGAATTATGTGTGTTCGTTATGTCAGACATTGTTTGGAGTTTACGAAAATCAAATCAAATTTGTTATTGGAATTGGGTAACAGAGTTGTGAAAGTAAGCAACATTACAGCTTTAGCATCGTCTGCACTCAAGTTGGATGAGAAACTTTTACTGGCTACAAGACATATTACGCGCGCGCGCGCGCACACACACACAAAAATCCTTTCAAAGGGCGGTTAAGTGGCTTTAATTTATAGTGTAAGAAAGCATTTTTTATACTGGTGTAAGGAAACTCATTCAATAATTATCTTAAAATATTCAGGCTAAATGTAGTCCTATAATTTAGGGATCTGTCTGATGTGAGGACACTAAGAATGTGAAAAGGACACAGCATTTCCAATATTTGCCTTGTCACATCGTCTTTTAGTTCATGTGGCTCTCCACGCGCGTGCAAAGTGCAAACCCCTATGTTTCAGTTTTGGCCTAGATGAAGGGGAAGGAAGTTTATTTTTCTTAATTTGAGCCTAAAAATAGAATCTATACAAAAATCATGGAGAAGAAGCTTGTTACATTAATCTTGAAGCAAAAGGAAATAAAAAGGCAATGCTTGACGTATGACGTGTTTTCCCTTATGTTCATGCTTAGATCTTTTTTTTTTTTTTTTTTTTTTTTTCCCCATTATGTTTATGCTTAGATCTTGACATTTATGAAGAACCTAAAAGGATTCAAGCTAAGATACAAGCGGAGTACTATGCAAAGAGGACGGAATGATTTTGGGCATAGAAGTTCAAAAATTAGCATAAAAAAATCTTATCTCCATTATCAGATTTTGAAAAATGGATGGTTTAGATTTTATATTTTATAAAACTATTATTTTAAATATAAATAAGTAAACTTAAATTGTTAAAATATGATCTACTCAATTCATAAATCTGAACCATTCATTTTTTGATTTAAGGGTGAAGATGAGATTTTGAGAAGAAAAGGAGAAAAAGGATTCTGAGAGTATCCTCTTCTAAAATAAGTAGGCTATGAAACCTAATTGAGCATAACTATAAATGCCCTAAAAGAAGAGAGATTGTAATATTAAGCCTTCCCAAATGAAGGTTACACACATAATTAAAGTTTTTTACTATTATTATCAGGTCGCTGGTTTGGGGTTCGTAACTGCTCCTTCCTATACAAATGTCTCCTCTGAGGCACGAATTTGAGACCTAAAGGATTCTCATGGGGTCTTATACAGCCAGACCAACTTTAAGTTGGTTGAACACATGATTAAAGTTTAGCCATTGGCCAAATAAAATAGTAGATAATTCTATAGTAACATGGAATATCTATTGTTCCAATTTTGAGTCAAAGTGTAATTTTTGTAAATTACATGTATACAAGGGCAACATTTGAAATTATGCTTAAAGCCTCCGAAAAAAATCCCTGGAGATAGAAAGATGTGGATGATTATCCAAATCTAATTGAGGTATGGATTGAAAATTTACCTCAAAAAAGAATTTTAATAATTATTGAATTTTGTCTAAATAATGGATTATTAGACAAATCCAATTATGAAAATACCATGAGGCCTCAAATTATTTTGTGAAAATAGGGGAATATATTTTAAGATTAGCGTGAATTTGTAAAAATCGTTTTACGCCCAACAATTGGACAATTTAGTTTAAAGAACATTTAAGGGAATTTTAATCAAGAATAAGGCATTTTCATTGAAATGATGAAAAAAAAAATACCTAGACAAAATTTGAGCTTGATTAAAATTAGGAAATTATCCCCTAATAAATGTGAAATTTTTATGGTCTGACATTGATTATATGATTAAAGAATCCTCCTAAAAAATCTGTAGAAGATTGATCCCATATTTGTTAAGAAATTAAAATTAAGTATCATAATTTGGCATTGTGAAGATGACTCCACTGTCTAGCAAGAGTATATAGGCGGCGTGATCTCAAGGAAGGAAATACGAACGAAGATTTTTTGGCCAAATGGGCACAAAAGAGCATAAAATAATAATATTTAATTGAGGTGGATGAGAAAATTTATATAATTAGATGAAGACCATTTGAAATAATTCAACTCTCTGAATTTCCTCATAAGAGTCAGCCAAGTGAGGAAAAAGAGTTGGAAAGGCCGAGAGAATGAAGAAGAAAGGAGAGGAAGCGAAGAAAAGGAGAACGAAGAACATCTAAGGTATTGTTATAAATTTTAAGGATGAAATTTATTTTATAAGGGAGAATTGTGACATCCTAAAAATTTGAGAAGATATATATTAGGTGTATTTGAGGCCTAAGGATGTTATCTAAAAATTAAATATCCTCCAAAAAATCATTTGGTCAAAAGCTTACTTTTAGGAAGAAAAATTTATAGCTAGTTATTTTGGGAAATAAAGGTGTCTATGGAGATGTTTGTTTCCCAAAAAGAGTTATAGATAACTGTAAAATTATTTTCAGATTTTTTGAGAAATTCAAGAAAAATAGTTAAATATATTCATTTGGCTTACAAATTTTAGGAAATTTATTTTATGGTTTAAAGAAGTTAATTGAGGAAGAAAATACATATAAAGTATTAAAGTATTAAGGAATAATTTCTAGAAATTATTCCATGTGTTTAGTTTGGTAACCAAGGGGTGAAATTGAAAATAAAAACTGATGAATCAGCAAAATGGACAAATGCCCAATACCATCAGGGAAAAAGACAAAAAAAAGAAAACCAACTTCAATTTCAAAATTTTAAATTGATTTTATTGACAATAAAAGTAATGGAATTGACAAAAAGGATATAGTAATTGATAACTCAGGATTTTAAGAAATCACTTATTTAGAATTTTGAAGTTTAATTGGTATTTTCCAAACCTGCCCATTCTCCTCATTGCCCATCCTCCTCATTCATATGTCAGAAACAGAGAAGAGAGTGAGAGGAACAGAGGCTGAACGAAGAGAGGCTGAAGACGGTGAGGAACCAAAGGCATTGAAGGTGAGAAAGTTGCAAGCAAGAGTGAAGTTTGGTGAAGTTAAGCACTCTGATTCTTCTCTTACCCTTCTTTTCTTCCATTTTGGCATGTTGAGGAGTGGATTGAGGTCTTGGAAGTTGAGTGAGAGTGACGGAATCAGTAAGCCACCCATGGAAAGCATAATAGGTTGATAAAATATTGCTTTTGAGGCTAGTTTTGTGGCTTGCATGTATTGATTCGTTTTGTGTTGTGATGGCCGAATTTGAGGCTTGATATATTAGTGAGAGTAACTTTAGGTTCTCTGGTTTCAAGCCTTAAACAGAGTACAATTGTTTAACAGTATATGAAATTAATGTTAGATGGTTGTGGAGGTGTTTATTAAGTGACTTCATGTTGTTTTGGCTTGAGGATGATGAGTTTTGATTTCTTCTATTCATTAAGGAGTATTGAAACAGGGGATTAAGAATGTGTGTGTGTATAAGCTTCTGTTCTAGGAGAACAAACTAAAAGAGAAGCATTTACACACTTCAAATATATGTATTGGATGATCGCATGTGATTTATGGTTATGTTGAAAACTAACCGAACCTAAGCCCTGTTTTGTTGAAATTTACATTAGTTTCTCTAATGAAAAGATAAGAGAAAGTATAATTGATATACTAGCTGTTGGAAATTAAAGATGGAAATAGTTGCTATGTTAAGGTTTTATTATGAGGAATGAGTATTATAAACTAGGGGATCATACATAAATCATGTCTAAAGGGTTCTGCATAGTGTTTAGAAACAATATTATTTAATTATACAAGTTTTGCATTTTTCCTATTTTTGTATTGCAACTCATTAGAATGAAGGAGCTCGAATTTCCTAATTTCGAGATCAAAAACATGTTCCTAATGCAAGAATAGATAGGAACAACATGATGAGGAAAGGATTTAAAGCATACAGGATAAGCAAGTTGAGAAATAAAGACAAAGAAACAAAGTTAAAGAACTAAAGAAAACGAGGAGAGTATGGGGTCATGGGGAGAGGTTAATTATGCAGGATAAGCATACCAAAGTTTGTGTATTAATTTGCCCCGTACATGAATATAATGGTTAATAGGATTTGGCTTTTGATATCAAGTAGAGGAGGGAGCAAAAACCAAAGATGTCCTATCAAGAAGAGATAACTTGGAAGAAGCAAAGGGTAGGGAACCTTGCTTTTATATAATTTGTGCTTGCACTATTACAAAAATTACGATATATGATGGTTATTAATTGTCATATAATGTAGCGCCTTATTTATGTAATCGATTTGATGAGTTTTATGCAGCGAATTCAAACCACTAAGCAATATTCTTTTGTAAAACTCTTTCTACTCACATCCTCAAAACATGATTCAAACATGTAGTTGAGTGGGTTTTTCTGAAAACTTCAAAATCTTGGGGAAGCATATTTTAGAGGTTCACAACTTTGTTATTACTCATCGATTCTTATATTATCTTTTTATTCAATCAGAGCGATTCGCTGCTCTTTTATTTAGCCAGATTATTCCTCTGCACATTCTTAGTTCATTATCATGCTAGGGCAATTATCTATTTAGATGATTATGCATGATTATACAATCATTCTCAAAGCACCATAATTAATACATAACAAGCAATCAAATAACATTCTTCAGTTTTCCATCACATCTTCCGCTGCATGACTCCAGTACATTCCACTTCTATGCTTCATATACCTATATGGTTGGTGAGGGAGGAGTGAGATTCGAGAGAATCTCAATAGTAAATAATGCTAAGTATGCATGTAAGATAATGTTTATTGTTAGACCTCTTAATATTTTGATATACACAAAGTATAAGCATATAATTCCGTATGGCATACAAAAATAGCAAAAACATACTGACATTAAGTACTTGTTTAAAACATAGGAGTCTCCCCATAGGTTTGATAATATATACAATTTTGTCCAAAATCTCAAAATAAACTAATTATAACCAATAGCTCTGTCGTCTTGATCCGAACACCTCAGTCACTAGTATTTACCGGTTTGCCCCTAGAGCTGTTAGCTTCTGCTAGAAATTTTTTTAATTTAAAAAAAAAGTGAGATTCAAATGAATCTCAGTAGTAATATGCAACAAGTCATATAAAATGAGATAGATAAATATGCCCTATATCATGTAATGCAACATAACACAAACAACATGGTATGTGCACATGAGTTGGGGGCTAGTTTCCTACTACCCTTAAACACCTCATTTGGGTTCTTGCTCACAATCGGGTAAGTGTGCCTCCACACATTCTAGCCCCACTACCCATAAACACCTCGGTTGGCTTTTTGCTCACAACTAGGTAAGTGTGCGTCCGCGCACAATTGCCCCTTCAAGAAAAACAATGTTCACATCATAGAAGATGGTATACACAAAACATATAGACAATCACATAGTATATGAAAGAAAGTGCTACTACCTTATGTCCAATTTAAGTCCTTAATTTGATATGGCTCGGGCTCAACTGTAATGTCCCAAATTTTGATTAAGGGTTAATGACAATTATTGAAAGTGTTTTATGGAAATAAAGTCAATTGAGACACGAGTTAATTATTGGAAATGTCCAACATCCTGTATTTTAGCATGATTATTTGACAAAGTAATTTTTGGGGCTAAAATGAGGGAAGGGCAAATGGAATAGAGAAAGAAATGAGAAAATGTATTATGTGGTAATTTAGTAAAAATTTCCATGATCAGGGGAAAAATTGAAAGAATGGAATTAATCGGTAAATTAGTTAGTGATTAATGGAGAAATTAATTGCTAACTAAGAAGAAAGGAGATGTGTGACTAAATATTTAATGGAGTAGTTAGAGTAACTAATTAGTTACTTACTTTATGAGGGCCAATGAGAGTTTGACAAGTGGCAAGAGGAGATGATGAAGGAGTAGTGAGAAAGTCAAATAAATCATTTTATATTCATTTCTCTCCCCCTCTCTCTTTGTGAGAATGAGTAAGGTATGAGGGCAGAAAATTATGCCATTCATCATCATCATCATCATCTCAAAACTTTCTTTCTCTCCAAGCTCTCTCATTTCGCCATTTTTGAAGAAGGAGGAAAGAAAAGCTTGAGATTAAGGTAAAATCGTGACCTCAAATGCCAAAACTTGTTTCTTTAATATTGTTCCTTGGGTTGAGGGATTCATTTTGATGGTTTTAGATTTTTCATTTGGTGCTGTTTGAGCACTCAAGAAAATCTAAGGATTGGTGAAGCAAGAAACACCTTTGAGAAAGTTGTTAAGGTGAGTATGAGAAACCTTTCAACCTAGGTTTTATGGCATTTGATTGGGCTTTGAATTTCTGGGATTTTGGCCTCATTTTCAAAAATGTGGATCATTGTGGGTATGGCGTGTTGATGTTATGGAATTAGTGTTTTGTGAAGTGTCATGGATAGATATAATGAATTTGAATTTGAATTGTGGAGTTTGAAGATTTTGGAAAAGTGCATTGTGTTGTTATTGATGTTATATCTTGTGAAAACAATGTGAAATTGGTCATTTTGATGTCTCCATTGGCTTCCTTGTGAAATTTTGTATGAGAATGAGTTTTGGATTGGATTTTGGAACCATTAGAGGTATAATTACAAAATTGGAAATTTTGAAAAATGTTAAGTGTGAAAATGCTATGCAAGTGGTCAACTTTGCATGGTAATGTAACATAGCAAATGGTGATGAAAAATTATGAAACTTTCTAGTATTAAAGTTCACATCCCAAGCTTTAAAATGGATAAATAATTCATGTCATTTCGATTTGTGAGCTAGGAGTAATGATTTTCCAAAATTTGGGGTTGAAACTGGAAGCAATTCTGAAGCAGTAGGGGATTTCGTGTAATTATGTAATTGTGTGGTTATGGGCAGCCTTGATTCATATTTTTTATGTGTAGAGGACTTAAATATCTTTCAATAGGCTTTGGAATTACCTCATTTCAATTTTTCTAGAATTAGTTATGATTTTTAAAATTGCAACATAGAAACTGAAATTTTCTTGGCCGCAGCCCAAAAATTTCTAACATATTTTTAGCTGCAGCCAAAAGTTCTTGGTCGTAGCCAACACCCAAAAATCAGAACTTTTCTCTATCATAAGGTGATCTTTGAGATGGTACTTCCCAACCCTTTAGGTATTTGTTTGGGCTTCTAGTAGCCACGTAAGGGACTTTAATGATAACCAAATCCAGTTGCAATTGAGAAATCAGTATATTGTCTTGAGATATGACAATTTAGTCACAATAAGTGATATTGCTATCAGGGGAAGTAAAGATCATGTTGTACTCTTTTCCTTAACCAAGGTTTTGTCCTACTGGGTTTTCCTGGTAAGGTTTTTAATGAGGCAACTTCAGTATGTATTGTGTACTCTCTTTTTTTCACTAAGTTTTTGTCCCATTGAGTTTTTCCTAGTAAAGTTTTAATGAGGCACAATATTTGTTCATGGACATCCAAGGGAGAGTGTTGTAAATATTATATGATATGGATGACCATAAATTGTCCAACTCTTGGCCTTTCATATGTCCTTCACTCCATAACCTCTCACTCTTAGGATTCCATATGTGTTCAATGCTATAAACCTATAACTTCCTCAATGAATGGTTTGTGAGAGTTTCTTATGATTCATACCATTATGCTCATATTTATTTTCTTGTAATCATATGTATAAAATTCAATGGTTAGAAGATTATAAATAGAGGCCATGTACAATTTATTGGTATCAACAATAAAGTAAATGAGAGCTCCTTCATATTTCTCCTCCACCTTTCTCTCAATATTTTGTATCTCCCTCGTGTCAATCTCTTGTACTTTTTTTATTTTCCTAACATATACCAAATAAATGCAGCAAATTTTCTTATTATTGACATATAACTTTTCATACTAAATACTTTTAATTTTTGTATTTATGAAAAATAATATATTTACCGTTAGTTTTTTTCTAAAAAAAAATGAAATAATTGCTTAGCACATGACTTGAAGTGTATGGAGGTTATTTGACATAAGTCAACTAAGAATGGCACTTTGGCGTCGTCGGTGAGTGGTGATTTAGGTACAGAATTTTAGCCCTCGTTTGTTTTCTTGGTATCAAATTAACTTTTTCATTCACTTTTGAAAGCAAACTTTAACTTTTCAAAAATATATATATTTAAAAATAAAAAATAAAAAATAAAACTTGTTTAGTTGTTAATTTTTAGAGTAAATCTCACAAAAATGCCACTTCAATTTCAAAATCCAAAAAATGTTATCCTAGTTTTCAAAATTTAAAATCAACAATCAATCATAAAAACTGAAATATTAAAATGTTAGTATTTTTACAACTTTATCCCTAAATTTTCTTAAAAAAGTCTCAACCAACCTCGTGGAGCTCCTGATGCCCACCCCAATTGCCAGGCCCCCTAGAGTTGATCTGGCGCCAACTATTGGAATTTTTGGGGCAGAGTGTTAACAGTGGGATTTGATCCCACTGCACCCTAGATCCCAAAAGTAGCCAAACCTCTTTGTTAATCTAATGTAAAATTATATATATATATATATATATATATATATGATTACAGGCTAATTTTGTTTCAGAAGTACTCATTAAAGGCTAATTTTGCCCCTAAAATTTTGTTTTGCCCTAGAGGTATCAAATTTAGAGTAATTTTGCCCTAACCGTTATCCCAATTAAATTTGACGGCTAGTTAACCACTTTTTAGGGCAAATTTGCTTAAGTAAAAACTTCCAAGCCAGATTTGTAGCTTAATTGAGCCTTATTATATTTACAATTTTAGTTGAAATTGCATGTCTCCGTATCTGTTTAATGAAAGGAAAGACTTTAGTTGAATTATGAAGTGGGATCATATGCAATTTGTTCAACTTTGTTGTGAATTAGTTTGAGCCACTGAACTCTGTTTTGCTAAAGTCTATATCTTTTGAATTCAAGCTGCATGTTCTTTGAATTTATCTTGCAATTGTCTTGCTATGGATTTATTTGGTTTTGCATTTCTTTAGTTTACGTTGTTGCATGTTTTACTGCTAGGTTGTACACTCTTATGTTTGTAACTATTACTTTTGTGAACATTCCCCACAACATTTGAGTTAAGATCTTTCACTAAATGAAACTGGCTTGCTGTAACTAATCGATTATGTGTCTCTCAGCTAAAAGAAATTGCTCACTTGCTTGAAATTGAGTTGTTAGGAATATGTTGCACTGTGAGCCTAATACCATTGCTTTTTTCCTTGGAAAGGATTATGACATTTTGAGGATGTAATTTGCTTTGAATTTATTGTATTTGATTGTGAAATTGTCGCGGTATGATTTCTTTTCCTTTTATTTTCTTGGTTGTAATCAAATAATGTGCATAAATGGTGATATGTTGGTATTCTTTTGAAGCCTTGAAGGAGCTAAATATGTCTAGCGTTACTTATTAAGGCAATCCACAAGAGTTGATTCATTTTGTTAGCCGGTGATTAAGCTTCTTGTAAGTAAAATTTGTGTCATTCATCTTGTACATAGTTTTTGAAGGTTGCATGCATATTCACTGTTGTGGTATTTGTTTGATCTTTTGGTGAAATTTTTCAGCTCTAAAACCAAATTGATGGCACTGCTATCATTTCTCCCTTTTCGTAGTTGTGCTACAGTTTGCTTGGAATTAACAAAATTATGCATTTTGGACTTGTCTGTTGGATTACCAGTGTTTTTTTTGTTCCTGAGTTGATAGTTTTTCTTTATTTAGTCTTACTTTAACAAGAGTGAGATGCGCTTACTACTGAGCTTCCCTTGGTTTTTGAAATTTGTACTACTAATTTTTTAAAAAAAATTAAATTAAAGAAAAGATAAGCTAAGACAAAATAGGACAAAGATTTTTCTCTTGTCCCCTGTTCTGTTGCGGTTGTTTCAGAAGTGATCAAGTGCTTGCTACTAAACATGTTTCATGAAATCCGAGATTGCATTAGTATTTGTGCTTTGAACATGTTGTTGACTTCCTGGAGTATGAATTATTGCTGCTGGTGTTATCCAAATTTTTTTGTACACATCTGTGACCACTTTTTTGTTCTGAAGATTCCCCACCAAATCTAACAAATAGGCGGCATTTCTGTCCAATTACGAGTTAAATACACTTTCTGGAAATCTAACCCGAGTGTTTTCATTCCGTTTCCAAATTGAGCTGGTGTGAAACCATGCTTTTGAAGTGGTTTTTTTCTTTCTTTAAATTTCTTAGAGCCTAAGTATCATTCAGCGTGCATTGTTGTGATACTTCATAGAATCTTGTAGATGTCAATTCTAAATTATGCAACTTGCATAAAGGTTTGGTGGGAACCAGTCGCATGCTGGGAAAAACACTTATTTTTAATAGGAGGTTGGAAATCTAAGTGTTTTGTGAGCACCCCTACTTATTTGGAAAAAGAAACTTACAAATATTTTACTGGTGTATTTTGTTAGGCAAATTAATGGAATTGATTGGACTCTGACCTTTGCTTGCTGAATCATCACTGTCATAAAACTTTCATGCTTTTGGTTTTATCAAGGTTGTTCTTGTTATTGTAAGTGCTTAAATTTTTCGGATACAGAAGTCAACATTTGGCTTTGCCTTGTTAGGCTCTTTAGGGGGAAAAAAAGGAAAATAAGCTTATTGGTTAAAGTATACTAGTTCTACTGTGACTAAACAGTCTAGATATAAAGTAGAAATGTGTACCGGGATGAGTCAGATCCAGGCTTGAGAGCTCACGCAAGTATTAGACTACAAGACCCTAATATGGATTTGCACAGCAGTGCACCAGAACAAGTAAGATGATAGATAAGAGGGGATTGTCAGAAAGCTCAATGGCAGGAGTGATTTGCAATTAAAGAGGCACACCCTATTTATAGTGATTAGAGTGACCACTAATTAGGAAACGTGTGCACCCTTTCTTGCTTTCTAAGATAGTAATTAAATTAATTGATTCTCAATCAATTTCCTAATTATGGTGACTTGTTCCAAAATTCACAATCCCATAATTAATTACCGACTTATTTACCAAGCCACAATTAATGCTAATTGATTTCTTATTTGATAAGGCTACTTGTATCCTTAATCAAATAGTCTGGCCCATCAAGGGTGGATTTGGACCCAAAGTCCAACATCTCCCACTCGCAGTTGATAGGCCACCCATCGTGCGACTACTTCTTCTTGTTTCATACTTGGTGTCTGCCGTGACCGCGTGGGCACAACATCTTCAAAACCTTTGGTGCTTGTAATACTAGAAATCCTTGATATCAGATCAGCATCCAAGGACACCTTTTGTGAACCTGTAAATTATTGCCCCATATGCCTTAGGTCCGTCCATACACTCAACTCATGGCATATCTGATCCCTCTTGAGTCATAGTTCCTCTTGTTTTTGATCTTGACTTAGATTGCCTACTATGCACGTGTTATCCTACTTACTGGTTTTTCCTATAACCTATAAGGGACATATCACAGATGCCACCACAAAAAAAAGTGTACTTCAAGATAGACCTTCCTTTTTGACTAAAAACATCGATCTATCCCAACTTGGTTGCTTTCCTAGCTTTTAGCAGTTTGATCAAATCGTACATGATCATGAAGCTTCAGCTAAAGTAGCTAGCCCCAAGTTAGACTGTCACGATGCTTGCCTAAGTCCTGAGGACATCGAGAAGGATTTTTTCCTTCCTAGGACTCACACCGTAGTGAACCAGGGATCTTTCACCTACGTCCCATATTACAGTCATTCTCTAAAGCAATGGTGTATGTCGATTTTATCTTGATCTTTCACTGTACATGCTTTAGTTCAAAAGCACTCAGCATTGGAACTAGAACTTCTTTTTACAATCATTCCCCCTTTTTGGAACCACATTTGTAAAAAAATGTCCTTTGCCTGGCTACGGGTATGATGATACATCCTTTGTAATCATGCTGCGATCTATGACATATGTATATACATGCTGATCTCATCTCAGTTCAACTGAGGTGACTCAAGAGCAAAGATCTTCCTTACCCATCTCATGGTGATCATTTGCTCATCTTATTGTCCCACACCCCTGCAAATCATGGGAAGACGGTTGTTCGTGTGAGTGAACCAACCTTCCTGACCTGTACGACATACGGAATTGCATACCTCGTGCCTATGCATTAATATATACACAATATATTTGAAAAAATTGAAAATGCATCATTTTTTGCTTTGAAAAAATAATGTTCAATACATTACATTCTATGCATGTCTAAAGCATTTACATGCTTAACAAAAGGTTTCTGGCAATGGGCTTCGTAAGGGGATCAACCAATATCTTATGAGTGGAAAGGTATTGAACAGTCACTTGTTTCTTAATGATCATGTCTCTTACAAAATGATATTTAATGTCTATGTGCTTTATCCTACTATGGTCCTTAGGGTCCTTAGCATAGGCTATTGAGGCTTGACTATCACAATGTATCAGAATAGGACCCTCCTTTCTACCTTTCATTCCTAGACATTCTAGAAATCTCTTAAGCCATACAGCTTATTGAATAGCGGCATAACAAGCTATGTATTCAGATTCCATGGATGACAGAGCCACACAAGTCTGTTTCTTGTTGCTCTAGGAAATTGCTCCATTGTTTAGGAGGTACGCGTTCCCTGAGGTGGAGTGTCATTCATCTATATCTCCCGCCCAGTCGGCGTCAGAGTATCCTACTAGATGTATATCTCTAACTTGGTAACATAGCTCATAATCCATGGTTCCCTTCAGGTACCTCATGATTCTCTTCACAGCTTCCTAATGCTTGATTCCAGGGTTGGATTGAAAATGGCTCACAAGTCCGACTACGAAGCATATGTCTGGTCTAGTACAGAGCATAGAGTACATCAAGCTTCCAACTGCACTCAAGTATGGAACTCTTTTCATGCGCTTTATTTCGGATTCTTCCATGGGACACATGTCCGTACTAAGGTGGTGTTCTTTAACCGTAGGGGTATCTATAGGCTTACAATATCTCATATTGAATCGTTCAAAAATCTTTGCTATATATGTCTTTTGTGACAAAGATAGCAATCTTTTTGAACGATTCCTCTTTATCTTGATTCCCAAGATATGTTTTGCTTCACCCATGTATTTCATTTCAAAGTTCAAGGATAACCAATCCTTGATTGTTTTAACTACCTTAAGACTCGTTTCAGCTAGGAGTATATCATCTACATAAAGAGATAAGATCACAAAATAATCTCCAAACCGCTTTATGTAGACACAGTAGTCTTTGATCATCTCAAAGTTGAATGGGGTCACTGCCTCTTGAAATCTTAGATACCACTGTCTAGATGATTGTTTCAGTCCGTAGATGGACCTTAGGAGTTTGTAAACCTTTTGTTCACTTCCCTTTTCTATAAAGCCCTCAGGTTGCTCCATATATATCTCTTCATCTAGTTTTCCATTAAGGAATGCGGTTTTTACATCCATTTGATGTAACTCTAAGTCCATGCTTGCCACTATGATAAGTATGAGTCTTATTGAGTTAAAATGCACCACTGGTGAGAAGGTATCTTCATAATCGATCCCTTCTTGCTAGGTGTACCCCTTAAACACCAGGCGTGCTTTGGGTTTGTCAATTGATCCATCTGCCTTTCGTTTATATTTGAGAACCCATTTGTTCCCAATTGCCTTTCGGCCTAGTGGCAGGTCAACCAATTCCCAAACTTGGTTATCTTTCATGGAATTCATCTCCTCTTCGAGGGCCTTTTGCCATTTTTCCTTAGGAGGTCCGGTTAGTGCTTCTTTAACGCGTTTCGGATCTCCCTCATTGTCTTTTGGATGACAATGAGTACTTCCCCTTCAATAGAGAAGCATCTTCTAGGGATCCTATCCCTTTAACTTCTATAAGGTGGGAGCTCTTCAGGATTCTCTTCCTGTGATTGATCATCATTTGTCCTACTTGGGTCAGTAATCTGAGGAGTGCCTTCAACTTCCTCACTCTAAAATAGAGTTTCAGTTTGGTTAAGGCTTCCTCTGCTAGGAAAATATGCTTTTAGGAACACTGCGTCTCTTGATTCTACCTCAGTCATTGAGCCATCCTTATTTTCACCAATGAAGACATATCCTTTTGATTGCTTAGAGTTTCTTATAAAGATACATTTCTTGCCTCTAGGTCCCAACTTTCAATGTTTGTGAGATGAGTTGTGTATATAGGCTGCTGATCCCTATGGTCATAAGATACTTAGATCTAGCTTACGTCCTGTCCATAGCTCATAAGGCGTAGAAGTGACTGATTTAGAAGGCACTCGGTTAAGTATGAATGTTGCAATCAACAATGTGTCACCCCAATATGAAATTGGTAGTTCAGCTTGTGACATCATTGACCTAACCGTATCGAGAAGAGTTCTATTCCTTCTATCAGCTACCCTATTTTGTTGAGGAGTGCCTGGGATGGTCAGCTATCTGACAATTTCCTTTTCATCACAGAGCGTTTTGAACTATTCTGAGAGATACTCTCGACCTCTATCAATTCTTAAGGCTTTAACCTTGTAGTTTAGTTGATTTTCAACTAGATTAAGGTACTTCCTAACGCATTCTAAAGATTCAAACTTATAAGAAATCAAGTATACATGTCCATATCGCGAAAAATCATCAATAAATGTAATGAAGTACCATGCTCTATGTCGTGCCCTCACACTCATAGGTCCGCAAATATCTGAGCGTACCAGTTTAAGAGGATGTTCTGCTCTAGTTGCCTTTCTGAAGGGTTTCCTTGTGCTTTTGCCAGCAAGGCAATGCTCACATAGAGACATTTCCTTTTTTGACACTTCTCCTAGCAATCCTTCATTTGCTAGTTTGGTCATGCGTTCTTGACCAATGTGTCCTAATCTGGCGTGCCATGTATCGTAATTATCATTAATTGAAATCACAAAGCAATGACTAGAATTAAAATAATAATTTATTAAAACAAAGAAACCATCCAAAATACAACCAAATCCAAAATAATCGGACCCATTTGAAATGTCAACAACTTGATCAACATTAAAACTGAATTTAACTAAAGAAATAACAGACACAAGGTTTCGTCGGATCTCCGGAGTATAGAGGACATCTTGCAAAGTTAGGGTTTGCCTGCCTTATAAAGTCAGTTTACAGGTGCCGATCCCTTTGAGTTCTACCATCGCATTATTCCCAACATAAAGCCATATGCTTCTAGCTAGTAACCTGTAAAACTCCGTGAAGTTCCCACGATCTCTGCTCATATGGTCTGTGGCCCCTGAGTCTACAACCCACACCAGATTAGACTCAGCTATAAAGGCATACTAGAAACAAAAGAAAAATGAGAAGGGTTATCACATAATACCTTATTCTTCTCAGGGAAATCTTTTACAAAATGGTCTTTCTTTTTACAAGAGTAGCACTTGACCTTAGAAAGGTCTTGCTTCTTTGTAGGTTTCTTGTTCTTCTTGAAGTCATTTTTATCCTTCTTTGCCCCTGTGTTCCCCTTATTCTTTTGGGGTCCCTTGCCTTTATTGGGCTTTCACTTCTGGGATGAAGCTCCTTTTTCTTTGGTTAAGAGTGCTTGACCATTGGTCTTTACACCACACATACGATCATCCTCCAATTGGATGTGACTAGCAACATCAGCAAAAGCCTTATTGGTGTTGTTGTGAGTTATGGTGTGTTTCATGTGATCCCAACTTACAGGGAGTGAACTCACAATAGCTTGCACTTGCTGTGCTTCAGAAAGGATTCCTCTTACCTTGATAAGTTCCGTTATCATATTCTGTATTTTCCTCAAATATTGCCTTATGGTAGTGTTTGGACCTAGCTTATAATTGTCAAGCTTGACAGTGATTCTCCTGAGTCTCGTATCAGAAGTACCATCAAACTCCTCTTTCAGCACTGTCTACATGGCAGAGGCAATGACATGTCCTTCAAATTAACATATCACATCGTCGGTCATTGCCGCAAGCATTGTGATCCAAGCGATGGTATCCTTTCTTTTCTAGGTTGCAAAAGCGTCATGTTCCCTTCATGATGCACTAGTATCGGGTTGTTGAAGCACATTGGTCAAGATGTCCATAACATCTTGTTCCTCTAAGACATATGAGATCTTACGACGCCACATGCCAAAGTTCTCACCATGTAGCTTGTCTCCTTTAACGAGATCAGCAACAAAAGTCTTGCTTGTCATTTGAGCCATTTTTCTATCACATAGACATGCATTTTCATTAGGTATGCAATTTCATTTTGAGATACTATCTCTCGTTTAAGTAAGAGGAGAAATTAATAGAATGAGAGTTTGCTAGCTTTGTGTTCAGGAATCAACTAGGTTGATCCCCATCCCACTCATTCTAGTTTACTGCTCATTTTTCTTAATTTCTATTGTTATTCAACCATATCCCCATAATTGATTTTTCAAGAAAACACAATTGCATAAAAACATGCTCCCACTCAAATAAAGCATAATAAACAAGTAGAATAAATAATTCTAAAAACAATTGATTCATTAAGCAATAATCCATGAAAGGTTCATATAAGTTGCAATGAAAACATATTCAAAAACAAGCAAACTATAACATGGATAATAAAGTTTTAATAATGGGGTACATCAATGCCAAAATCTAAAAAGGTTCTTCTAGCCTTAGCTCTAAGAGCTCCTACATCTATATTGTTTAAGCCTCTCTTGAAAACATCTTTCCAAAATCCCAGGCCATAGAGATAACCCCTCTTTGGTACTTGCTCACGGTATTCCAGCATAGCCCTTAAATAGAACTCAGTGTCACTAGCATAAGTGACTTGTCTTCCATGTCCACAAATGACTCCAAAGACGCTCTTGATTTGAACATATTTATCAGCATCTTTTTCAGCAAGAGATTGGATTAGAACACTAGTTCTTGGTCTATCGACCTCTTCCTCTTTGAATTCATCAACTATGAACTTCGCTTTCTCTTCTTGCTCCACCTTGTCATGTATGTTGGAGTCTTGTAGTGACAAAGGGGGACCTTTCTTGTAGGTGCTTCCAACTCCACTTGAGGTCTTTGCCTCTTTTTCATCATCAAAAGCTAGAGAATATTCAGGGGGTCCCATTAAAGGAATGGTCAGTCTCAAAACTTTCCATATCTGACCAATGATTGTTCATCACAAAGAAAAATAATTTTCAGAATTTATTTTAAATAGTTTAGGGTAGAAAACATTAAAAAATGTATATTAAATGTTCTGAATAATTTCCAAAAATAGGCAAACAACATACCAATTTGAATATCATGAATTTACAAATTTTTAGGGCAAAAAACATCCCAAAAATATCCTTACACACGCCCCCAGAAGCTTGGAGGGTGAAAAATTCATGAAAATATAAAAAATTGGAAGGTTTACTCTCAGGTGCTGGCGCGTGACGTCCACGCACTGCCTTGAAGACCATTTTTTGACACGGTGTCAGCGTCATTTGACTTGTCCCGGTGCACTGAGTTTGATGATGTCATTTCTTGGCCCATATGGCCTAGGGGTGGGTCCCACACGCCACAGAGGCGCATTGTCTGAGAAAAGGAATTTTTTTTTGAAATAACAATTTTTTTTCGAAATCGGGTTGGGCTAGTTCGGGTTAGTTGAACCGGCCCATTGTCCTTTGAGTTGGGATTTGGGTCACCTGACCTAAAACGCTACATTTCATTTGGTTGAGACGCAGCGGCCCCACTGGCCGAAACGACGTCGTTTTGGCCAGCACCAAACGTCATCATTTCACTTAGTGAAACGATGCGTTTCAGGGGTTCTGGCCAAGACGACGCCTTTTTGGCCCCCCTTGGGTCGTATTCTTCCTCTGACACCCGGCTGGAGCTCCGGCGGGTTCGTCGTGACCTACCTGGCTTGGATCCCTTATATCTCCCATGTCCAACCTCAGTTTCAAGAAAGAGTGCACACGTTTTCAAATTAGTGGCCACCCTAAACCACTATAAATAGGAGGTGTCTCCTACCATCTTTCTTGTTCTGGTGATCTGTTGTGCAAATCACAATTAGGCTCTAGTAGTCTAATACTTGTGTGAGCACTATTATGGAGCTTTGACCCAGATCCGAACATGGATTCACCTTGGTATGCCAGTCCTTTCTCTCTCTATATTTTTCCTATATTAGCATCAGAGCAAGTTGATCTTTTGAGGATGTGAATATTTTATGTGAATAAACTATATGATATAATTTGTTTATATCCCCATCTAATTCCAAACTGCTATTATATATGTGAATATATAATGTTAATATTTATGCATATTATTTTTTATCATCTTCTCACATACATGATTCTGGGCTTCCTATATGCAAGTGTTGCAATATTTGGGTTCAACATTACATGGATGTACATGTTTTGAATGCTATATGCCCGTATGAATTTGTCTCCCGATTCTTTATGCCTCATTTTTCCTTTCGATAATTGTATGTTTATATTTATGTGTTTCTGTGTCCTCTATGTGATCGGCTTCACCCTGATTTGCTATGTGACTTGAGCACAATATGCACACATATAATGCTAGGTTCTTGATTGTTTCCTCCTCTAGTTATTATATATATATAATAAGCGTATATATATAACTCATGGCACAATTCCTTCATCTTCTCTTCACATCTTCTATTTCTTAATGGTTGCAATTTTGGAACCTATGTGGAACCAAAAAAAAAAAAAGAGAATTTAACCCTTAAAGGTTATAAGAGCTTTTGAAACAGAGAGGACACACATCCATGTCATGTTACGGAGCGCCGTCAACATTGAGAAAAATTTGGGTGTTCGAAATTGAGTGTTTTTGCCCAAAGTAGGCCATAGATGTGTAGAACTCAAAGAGACGATTCCAACGACGCTTAGAACGCGTCAAACAGAGTCCAGATGAGGGAGAAATGAAGGAAAGAAGTTTGCAGGATGCTTGTCGCTGCCACCACTTTAGCCACAATTTGATCAATGAAAAGGACATTTCCAGATCAAATATGAGCCATGGATATGTAGTTTACTCAACTACAATTCCAACAACACCAAGAACACAAAAAATAGAGCTAAAACGAGGGAGATATGGTTTTCTGAAGATGGCGGGTTGCGATGACCCATCGGATCTCCAGCTAGGTCGGGTTGACCCGACTGGAGGTTGAAGACTATGACGTGGCAGTCAACGCCACGACATCCGTCAACCAAAGCCATACGGCGCCAATGAGAAGGCACCACGTCAGCCTTCTGAGCTAGGTTAGCAATGGTCAACATCGGCCACGTCATCCGTTGACTAGCCATATTGACAGCGCCACGTCAGTGAGGTCAAGGGGTTGACTAGTCAACCGTTGACTGGTCAATGGTCAATGTTGATCGTTAAAAAAATAGAAACTGACAGATGGCGCGTGGGGCCTACTGGGGCCTTTATTTGATACGTGGCAAGCACCGTTAGAGAGAGGACGACGTGTGGAGTCATTGGAGTCGGCGCGTGTCACTAGTGGATGGTTGCAAGGCGGATCATGGAGGTCATGTGCTACTGTTGAGAGTGGCCAACGTTGGAATTTTCCAATTTTTCAGAATTTTTGATCCAGACACCTTCTAGTGTCGCATGTGGGAGCATTGAACCTCTGATTAAGACATGATTTGTTCCTAAAAATCCATAAATTTGAGAGCTTCAATTTGATATATTATTTGCATATATTTAAAGTAAGTTTGGATTTGTTTTGAGTCAAAAAGGTGCTTATATGCACTTAGAGATTCCCAAAAAATATTGAAATTAAGTCAATAATGATTCTATTGTTCTTGGGATAGGTTGTCTTACTTATTAAGAGTATTTCAGCTACAACATAAGGTTAATGCTGTAAGATTCTTTAAAGAGATTATTCAAATGAGTTTTTGAATATAAGATCCTATCCAACCTTGACTTAAACTCTTAGAGATAAAACCTGAAAATTACATCAACTTGAAATTATTGATTAATAACAAGTCTTCCCATGCTTCTAATCATATTGATCCAGATAGGATTGAAGTAATGACTTCTGGAGTCAACCCTTTATTACAAATGTTGTGACAGATAGAGATGTGAGAATCATTTCATCAAGTGGGAGGTATGCTACAATTACATCCAAGTGAGTAGATGTAAACATGGTAAAGAGGAGCTGGACATTGTAGCCAGACGCTACATGAGTTCATATGGTCAAAAAGGCCTATGAGAGGGAAAACCTAGTTAAGAGACAACAATATAAGATAAAGTTTTTGAATGTTCTTTTTCATTGAATTTAATGATTAAATTCTATGTTTTGGGAATTGAATTAAGCATATTCTCTTCTTGTTTTCATGAGCATTCATGTTGATTAGATGATATTGTATTATTATCTTCGTAGTATAACTATTTTGGATTGAGTAGGAGTTTCCAGAATGTGTCTAGAAATCCAAAGGGGAATGTGTTCAATGAAGACTATGGTTAAAAGGGTGATGAGCTAACTAGCATGATTGGGATGTGAGTCAATATAGTTGTCTCTTGAACATGAAACTAGTGAACTTATTATCTAATTATCCTTTTTCTTATTTGAACAAATATGATTTGTATACCATAATCGTCTAAGTGACCAATTATAACCAAGTCTATCTGACTGAGCTTATAAGGACAAGCTCAATAGAGATATCTATGGAGTTAGAAACTCTCAAATCTCTTTTTCATTCAGGAAGAATGAGATGTTAGGGACATCTTACCAATTAGTCTTCAGTATTTAGAGGCTGAAGCATCCGAAGGATACAATAAGTTTATGCTATCAAGTATAGAAAGAACAACATTGCTCAAACTTATGATGGTACGAGCAATGTTACTTTATCCAAGCCATGTGGATAATGTTGGAAGGTAGTGGAATAGGTGATCTTCTTCTATAAAGTTAAAACTAAGTTAAGTTTTAACATAGTGTATTAAGTCCTAACATGTTGTTTAGGCAACACGTAAGGCAAATGTCAAACTAAGAAGTAGAGACAACTTAAATGCCAATTTCTTTCTAACAAACAACAAGTGTATGTTGTGATAAGACGTCTTCCAGTGAGTGGAAGTAAGATATGTCTCCCAGTGAGTGGGAGTAAGGCACGTCTTCTAGTGAGTGGGCATATACGAAAGCAAATACTGCTCCTGATATGCATATTGTGACCTTCGGCAATATGATTCACCACATTAAACTTAAGAGTGAAGGACTGAAGGATCCAAGATTCATTAGTTAGACGAACTTAGCAAAAGAGTGGGAGGATTCATCCTCTAAGCCTAAGGGTAAGAAACCTATGAGGAAAATTTGATCTAGAGAAGGTCAATGATTTCTATAAAGATGAAAGGTTGTATTGACAATCCTTTAAGGGTTGTAGAAGTAGCAATCCACATGAGTAGTGGATATTTCAAAGAAGCATATGGCTTTATGTCAGATGCAAAGCAAGAAAGAGAAAGGATCAAGCGATTGGGACTTTCACGTTAACTCTGCATAGATAAGCCACCCTGATTCACTCCATGCAATTGCATCCGACAAAATCACGTCTTTGTTATCTCTTTAGTTAAGGATCATGGGACTATGACTCTCAAATCCTTTGATGGATTTTGATGTTTCTTTTAGGGATAAAAGATTTCATTTCTTGCCATATATACACATTGATCAAAAGAAATGATCAAACTAACAAAAGAGTATTTGCTAAATAACATGTGCTAAATGGTTAATTCCCTTATGAATAAGTTGAGAACTTATTCTACCTGGCAAGAAAGACAAAGAAACGTTTTTGAGAAAATCCACAGCAATTGGCAAATTATTGATAAGTAAAATATTTGCATATTTATTTTCCCTTATATGATGATTTTATGGACGATATTTGCGTTTAATATAATAAATTTGGGTGTGATTGATAAATAAATATTGTTTTTGGAATAAACAGCATTTTTAAAAAAATAATAATAATAATAAAAAAATAAAAAAAAGTACTGTAGCAGCACCGGCCACTGTAGCAACCGCCAGCATTGTAGCAGGTCAACGACACTGTAGCAGCCGCCAGGGGAATAGTAGCAGGTCGGCAGGTACTGTAGCAGCCGCCGGGGGAATAGTAAAAGTAATGTAGCACACGTTTTTTCCCCCCTATAAATAGAGATCAAGGCCAAGCTCAAAAGAGGAGGAGAGGAAGATAAGCAGAGGTTCCTTCTCCGACCGGGAGAGATCTTTCTCTGACCGGGAAAGATCTTTCTCTGACATTTCTGAGTTCTTTGTGTTGTTTTCTAGATTTAATTTCATGTATTGTATGCCTCCATCTTGGAAGGCTTAGGATTGTATTAGATATTGCATGCCTCCATCTTGGAAGGCTTAGGATTTTATTACTTTTTGCATGCCTCCATCTTGGAAGGCTTAGGATTATATTGCATTTTGCATGCCGCCTACATGGAAGGTTTTACCTCCTCAATGGACGGCTAGATTTCTTCATCTTTCATTCTTCTTTTGTTTGTATGTTTATGTTTGATAATGTAATATTCAAGTTTATGCAGTATTTCTAAGGATTTCATTCTAGTTTTATATAATTTATTTTGGTTTTGTTTTTAATTTTATCATGTGCTAAACTTTCATTTTCCTAGGGTGATGACGTAGCTTACTAATGACGGATTGAATCTTAACTTATTGAATCTAGTTTTTATTTCTTCTTCATGATTGAGTTTTAATTATTATTCTTAATGCTTTTGATTGACTGGCCATCTTTTGAATGATTTCAATATGCATGTTGAGACCGGAAGGAGATACATGTGTGTAGACCCTATATTTAAAACCATGACTTGCATATGAAATAGGAATATATTCATATGAGTTGTGTAGTCTTACTGAGTTCCATAAATCTTAATGCATAATTAATTGCTTAAATTCATATAGGAATATATTGGGTTAGCAATTGATTATAGAATTGCTTGACCTTGGAAGAGGCTAGTAATTAAATTAGGGAAACTCGACTATCAATCATGTGGAATAAATTGGGCTAGAATAGATAAGTGATTCAATCCGGAATTTGTGAAGTGAAATCTAATCCCTAGGACTTTTTCTCATATTTGCTTTCATATCATTTGTATTCATATTTAATTGTTTTTCTTTTATTTTATACTCTCAATCACCAATTAATCGATCGACTAAATAGAATTAAAATTACCTATTTTGGTACTTAGTGCTCAATCCTCGTGGGAACGATACTCTACTTACTTCTATATTACTTGATTATGACAGTGTATACTTGCACTATTTAATTGATCATCTGAACTCGTATCAATTATGACATTAGTGAACCAAAGAACGTGAGGGCAAAACATAGAGCTTGGTGTTTCATTAATGTTGTGGATGTTTACTCGAAATACAATAATGTTTACTTGATTTGTGGCAAGTGTGAAGCTGTTAGATAATGACTGAACTAGTCAGGAATCAGTTAAACTAAAAGGATAAGACCTTTCAAACAAACAAGGATTAAAGACACCCACGTGCTTAGTTCAAGCTTCTTTGTGTACAAGAAAGGCATTGTTAGGCAACTATCAATACCTAGAACCCTTCAATATAATAGAGTTGTTGAAATAGAGAGATAGACCTCTCCTTGACATGGTTAAATAAATAATGGCATAAGTGAAATTATCAGCCATATGTTAGTATGTAAACTCACAGCTATTATCTTCACACTTAACCAAATGCCCTTTATGTCAGTCATGACCTTACCTTGTGAATCGTGGATAGGCCTTAGATCAGGCCTAAGCTCGTTAAGACCATAAGGGTTAGCAACTTTATATCCATACTTGTTCCTATGAGTAAGGAAGATTGGGACCAAGGTATACAAGGTATCTCTTTGTGATATGACCTGAGATTTTGACAAGATACGTCTTCAATAGTGAAAATGATGGCGGATCAATGACTCAAGAGAACTACGGGATGCAGCGTTCATAAAATCCAAATTTCTAAGCAGGAAATGAGCATTAATCATATTGAATCTCTTTAAGAGGTTCACAAGTGACAAGGAATAACCAAGTGTTCCTAAGTTCACTGATCCGAGTGGGAGGATTGAGACCATTTTCACAATGAAAGAGGTAAGAGGTAAGTTACCAGAGAATTACCTCAATCATACATAGGAAAAGAATCCTATGAAATCCACCTCAGAGCAAATTGTCATCTAGCAAATGACTATAAGGGGATAGATTCCCTAATGGATTAAATTCTCTCTTTATCATTTAGAAGGTGATGATAACTACCCATAAGTTTCTGAAAGACACTAGAAGGACCTGCTAAGAAGAATTGCAAAGTGTTATGCAGAAGGATATGGATTCTTTTTGGAACTAGCCAAGTATATGTTTTAGGCAATTTGTCACCTATCCAGGAGGCGATTAGGAACAAGTAGGTTCTCAAGTTTGTTAGGGGCATATAAAACCTAAAACACGTAGTGGCTAAGGGGTACTACAATGGAAGGTTTTCCGTTGTGCGTTTTAACTCTAAAATTTGGCTATGACAACAAGCTTAGTCTTGAAATTACATCAGGATGATATGAAGGCTGCTTTCCAATTTGGAAATTTTGGAAATTGGATGATGAACTCTACATGAAGAAGCTTAAGGGCTTCGTAGAAACAATCACCCAAATAGTAGTATATGAGGTTTCACAAGGTGAAAGCCTCATCAACTTCGAGATAATTGAAGAACACTACATGAGTGCCAAACGGTCTAATGATGATTCTTTGTGAAGTCATCCTTTGTCAAATGACATATGTTTAGCTGAAACAAGTGTCAAGGGAGTCAAAGGAATAAAGGATCAGAGGATCCTTAAAATCTGAGTTGAAAAATTATGGGTTGAACAAATATCTTGAATGACAAGTTAAACAGAGATTGCATATGGAAGATAAGTCTTTGCCACCTAAGACATGTACAAGTGTGTTCCTTAGGCATCTTAGGATGCCAAATTATAAACCCATAGACACTCCTGAAGTCAAGAGCACAAACCTAAACTGGTTACATGTCCTATGAGGAATCTAATATAGAAAAGGTGGATAGAGTACCATGTGAGACTATGATTGGTAATATGAATGTACACATTGGTGTACATAAGACCAAATATTTTTTGTCGGACTTGGAAGCTATTTTCAGTCTTGCTGTGAAACAGATTATGAGAATAACCATGGATTAAGTTGTCAAGACAACAACTTTCCTTTGAAAGGATACTCCAATACAAGGCCTAGGCAAATGATAATGGAGTAAGGAAATATACAAAGTATTTTTCCTATTATCTATGGAAATAGAACAAAAGGCATGTTCTACCATCATTCAAAGTGCCATATGGCTAAAGTAGTTCCTATGAGAGATTGGGAATGAATAGTGGATAGAAGGATCCAAACGATAGCATCTTATGATAAGGATCTTAAGTATCACAATAAGGAGAAACATACTTTTTATATATCTCTATGAGAGATATGCTTTCAAAGAGGGAAACCGACAGTTCATCAGGGTAGGTACGTGCTTGGTTGGTCGTAATGATTTTGTCTACCGTTATTTGACTTCGTCTGTGCTTTTCTAATTCAAACGATCAACCACCTATATCACACTTGCAATATTTGTTAAATGATGTTAAATATTAATAACAAGTGGAAATAGGATGATTAAATAATATTAAACCATATTCAGATTGATCATTGTAAGACTGGTGTGTTTTGCTTCTGGCAGAGCACACTCGAGTGCTAAGAAGGCTTACTCGAGTGCAATATATATTTTCTCTTCTTGCTTCAATTTTATACTTGCACTTCCATGTGATTTTGAGAGAGTGCATTTTCACACTTACGAGTGATGTGGGTCCTCACTCGAGTGTAAGTCCTCTCACTCGAGTGCCCTTGTATTTTACACTATGAGCCGCGTCTCTGGACAACACTCGCATCCCATTTTATCAAGAGTGTGGTTTTGCACTTGCAAGTGATGTGAGCCCTCACTCGAGCATACTTACTCTCACTCGAGTGAAAAGAATATTCTTCTATAAGATACTCTTTGTCTTTAGCACTTGCATCAGAATGGAGAGAGTTAGATTTCTCACTTGCGGATGCTGAGGTATCACTCGAGTGCATATACTCTCACTCGGGCATGCTTATTCGTCTCGGGCAAACACTTGTAGTTCCTCACTCACTTGCACTAGAGTGCAGCTAACATTTTAAGTTTACCTTGCTCTCGGGTAAACACTCTCTGTGCCACACTTGCAAGGACTCGATTGCTCATGAGGTCATCACTCGAGTACAGAGTCTGTGCTTGAGTGAAGTGTTGATATCTTGTCTCTGACTTTGTTCTCTGTCAAACACTTTCTGTCAACACTTGCATGTGCTCGAGTACATTATATCTTAATGCTTGAGTGCTAGCTCCATCACTCGAGTGCATCAGTTAAACTGACATCCAACATTACTAAACTTTGTGAAATACATTTGGTAATATTTTTCACCATTGTAAAGTATGAATTTCTTCCACAATGATCTTTTGTTATCATCAAAACTTGGAATCTAACAGGCACTATTATGGAGCTTTGACCTAGATCCGAATATGGATTTGCCCTGGTACGCCAGTCCTTTCTCTATATATATATATATATATATTTTCCCTATAATTTTGAATGGTGGAGAATATTTAAATTTTATATTGGGTTGAGTGTGTTAGAAATCTTGATAAGTGGTAAATTTAGAAACTTTATATTTCATGAAGATGTTAAAATAAAGTTTGTGTGGATGAAGGTTGTCTAGTGTATGTTTGAAACTCAAATAGTCATATTGTTTGAATGTACATGCATAACATGGTGGTGATAAGGTTTGAGGTATAAAATGAAAAATTGTGGTATGTTTAAGAAAGGGCGAGTGAAAGAAGTTCTTTCAAGCTTTGAAGTATTGGATTTAATAGTCAAGTGTGATTAGATCCAATTATTAATTGGACTTAGGGTTATATTCTTATTGAAAAATTGAAGTTCTAACAAGGGATTTGCCTTCTTTCCTACTAGGATGAATGTGTGGCTATGCGATGTAACAAAGAAAATAAATTAATATATGCAATGTAACAAAGAAAATAACTAGTACAATTAAGTTGAGTTTGGGAATTGATGTTTAAATCTTGAGAATACATTTACGTAAAAGAATTATATTGAAGTGATTATATTGTTCTATTGGTTAGTATGAATTCATAATTATGCATGGAGATGATAAGGAAACTTTCAAGACATATATTTAATAAATTTTCATGTTGAGGTGGTCTTGCGTTTTGAAATGTTTGTATGAAAGTTTTTATTATTTGAAAAGGAATTTGTTGGCATATTGAGTTTTAAGGAAAGCTTTGATATATAATTTGTGAACCTTCATGATGAGGTAATCTCTTACAAAGTATTAGATACTAGCTATCATTATCTTGAAAGAAGAGCTTTTTATTGCTTTTATAAATTGGCCCAAAACATGCTTGAAAACATTTTTGAAAGGAGTGAATACAGAATGCTGGTTATTAACAGTAGTGCTGTTAATCCTTGGTGCGCTATGGTTAATTCAAGCTCGCTTGTCATTCGTGGGTGTGGTACTCACCCTTTATATTTGTGGGTCTTATACCTGCGCTTCTTTCATGGCCTTGAGTTGCACTTGGTTACTTACACTTGTGGACTATGTGTCCATGCTTGTTCTCATAGCTTCATATTGCGCTTGGTTATTTATCCTCGTGGACTATGTGTCGACGCTTGTTATCCATTTTATTGAAGTCTTATGGAAGATGAGATATGATATTTGCTATTTTTAAATTGATTTTGTTAAACAAACTGCTTTACTACATATTTGGTTTTGTTTGTATAATGATCTTTCATATAGTTTTATTTATCATTATATAAGTATGCTCTATAAGTTGAAACTTGTTATCATATTGTCATCTTTCAAAGTTAAATCTATCTAATTGTTTTTCATAAGTGTTTAATAAATTCTATAAATGGGATGTTATTCACCAGAAAGATTATTTTTGGTCTCAAATAGTACAGTTGACTATGTTCTTCTTGATTATATTAGGTTGTTGTAGAATTTTCTTGAGGTCTTACCCTCAGGCGAGATTCTACAAAAATTTCTACAGAAAGTCTGTAAATTTTGAAATGTATTCATAGTCATTATATTATGTGTTAAAGTATGGAAAATTTTATATATTGAAGGCTTTAGGGATGTGAGTTTTCTCATATTCTGCGCTTGTTACATCTCGATTTTTGGGGCATGTTCGGTATTTGCAAGACAAATAAAGGCATTTACAAGACAAATAAAGAGATTTCAAAGAATTAAGGGAATTAAAATATTTTAGTCATTTACAAGACAAATAAGAGAATTTATAAGACAAATATGGGCATTTGCAAAACAAATAAGGGAATTTAAAAAATCAAGTAAGGGCATCATTGTTTTTTCACCCTTAAAACTTAAATTTCGTTTAGACCTAAGGGGTGCAATGAAATTTCAGAATCTTAGAGGTGTATGCTCAAATAAAATTGCTTTCATGGGGTTTAAGTGATATTTTCTCATTAAAAGTAACATATTTCTAAAAAGTGTTAAAATAATAGAGAATGAAAAGACCGGTAGGACTCAATGCAAAAAGTGATGGAAGTTAATTAGGGTTAACGGTGTTACCATATATGCTACCTTAAAAAATGTTTTTATCTACTTTTGAAACCAACAAAATATAATTGTGTTGGGTATTCATAGCGAAATAGTTTATTATTAAATTTGAACCTTCGCCTTTATTATAAATAGCTAACTTGACTACTTTTTTTAATCTCTATAAATTAGTTATATATATTTTTGGTTTAGGAGTAGAGGAAGTAGCTTCTAATGATTGTACTGAAGGTTTTTTTAGTAGGCCCAGGGTATCCACCACCGGTGACGATGACTAATCTCTTCGCATTGTAGACTTCCCGAAAGGGTTTTAGTACTGGCTATGAGACAAAAAGATTATTTTAGTATTACAAATTATTGGATTATTAAGTGCACTACAGCTAGACTAGCCCGGTGATAATATGTATTAATATTGGAGACCGTCGGCCAAATTTTTAAGCGTCTGATTGCTAGCGAACCACCACCTCTAATGGCTGAAATTACCTCCCCCCGAGGCACCAAAAACCAGCCAAATGTAGAGTTTGAAAATGAGGGTTTCGATGAAGATTATGAAAAACTTAGCCAAGAATATAAGGAGCTACTACTTTCTCTTCATAGAGAAAAGTGTTTGATTTTCCCTTACCTCTATTCAGATGAAGACACTTGGCTTCCAGCACCTCGAATCACCGCAATATGCTCTTTCCAAAAGCACTTCCAAGCATTAGACGATGACATTGTTATTGCCAACTTACAAAAATCTGGCACCGCATGGTTGAAGGCCCTTACTTTTGCCATTGAAAATCGTAAGGTATTCTCGCCTTCACAAAATAACCATCCTTTACTTGTTTCCAATTCGCATGAGCTTCTTGAATCCTTTGAGTTCCAATAATATAGGGATGGCCAAATTCCTGATCTCTCCAATATGCCTAAGCCAAGACTTATTAGTACCTATGTTCCATTTCATTTGCTGCCTGGCTCAATTGTCAAATCCAAATGCAAGATAATCTATATTGGTCGTAACCCATTTGATAATTTTGTGTCATTGTGGATTTATGCCAACAAAGTCAGAGCACGATCTTTACCAAAATTATCACGTGAAGAAGCATTTGAGAAGTACTCAAAGGGGATCCATCAGTTTGGCCCTTTTTGGACAAATATGCTGGGTTATTGGAGGGAAAGCAAACAGTCACCAAACAAGATTTTGTTTTTGAAGTATGAGGATTTGAAAGGAGATACCAAATTGTACTTGGAAAAAGTAGCTGAGTTCTTGGGTTGCCCATTTAATTCAGAGGAAGAAAGGGATGGTGTTATTGACGACATAATTGAGCTGTGCAGCTTTCAGAAGATGAAGGATTTGGAAGTGAACAAGACTGGAAAGGTTGGGCAGAGGATTGAAAACAGGGCATTCTTTAGGAAAGGTGAAGTAGGTGATTGGGTTAACCATTTTAGCCCTTTGATGGAAGAGAAATTATCCAGAGTGATGGAAGAGAAGTTGGGTGGCTCTGGTCTATCCTTCTAGTTATGCTCTTAAACCAGGTAAATGTTTAGCAAAGTCAAGTTTTTGACTTTCAGATAATAAACACCGACTTTAATTACTTTTATTTCATGTTCAGCTTTAAATTCATGGTCTGTTAAGAATGCAACAAAAGACATTCGTTATGTTCAGATTGAACTCT
Organism: Inga laurina; assembly: GCA_963855925.1. Lineage (NCBI taxonomy): Eukaryota > Viridiplantae > Streptophyta > Magnoliopsida > Fabales > Fabaceae > Inga > Inga laurina. Next base: position 23,619,850 of record OY979707.1, read on the forward strand.
TGGTTTCCAACTGGACGTATTTTCCAATTTAATAACCGTTGTTGAATTATGTGTGTTCGTTATGTCGGACATTGTTTGGAGTTTACAAAAATCAAATCAAATTTGTTACTGGAATTGGATAACAAAGAGTTGTGAAAGCATGTAACACTAAAGCTTCGGCATCGTCTGCACGCAAGTTGGATGAGAAGCTTTTACTTGGTCCAAAACATATTACACACACACTCTAATCCTCTTAAAAGGCTGCTAAGTGGCTTAAATTGTTAATGTAAGATAGCATTTGTGATACTCGTGTGTAAGGAAGCTCATTCAATAATTATCTTAAAATATAATATTTAGGCTAAATGTAATCCCATAATTTGGGGATCCGTCTTATGTGAGAACACTAATAATGTGTAAAGGACACAGCATTTCCAAGATTGCCTTTTCACGAAGGTCACATCGTCTTTTGGTTCGTATGTCTCTCCACGCGCGTGCAAAGTGCAAACCCCTATGTGTTAGTTTTGGCCTAAATGAAGGGGAAGGAAGTTTATTTTTCTTGATTTGAGCCTAAAAATGGAATCTATACAAAAATCATGGGGAAGAAGCTTGTTAGATTAATCTTGAAGCAAAAGGAAATAAAAAGGCAAGAGCTTTGCATGACGTAAGACGTGTTTTCCCTTATGTTCATGCGTAGGTCTTCTTCTTTTTCCTCCATTATGTTCATGCTTAGATCTTGACATTTGTGAAGAACCTAAAAGGATTCAAGCGAAGGTACAAGAGGTGTACTATGCAAAGAGGACGGAACGGTTTTCGGCGTAGAAGTTCAAAAATTAGCATAAAATAAATAGGCTACGAAGCATAGTTGAGCATAATCATAAATGCCCTAAAAGGAAAAGAAGATTGTAAGATCAAGCCTTTCCAAATGAAGGTTACACACAAAATTAAAGTTTTTTAATATTATTATCTGATATCTGATTTGGAGTTCATGACTATTTCTTCCAATACAAATATCTCCTCTAGAACTCAAACTCGAGACGCGGAGGAATTTAGTGGGGCCTTATACAGTTAGACTAACTCTATTTTGGTTAAACATATAATTTAAGTTTAGCCATTGGCCGAATAAAATAGTAGATAATTCTATAGTAACATGGTATATCTATTGTTCCAATTTTGAGTGACAGCGTCATTTTTGTAAATTACGGGTGTACAGGGGCAATATTTGAAATTATGCTTAAAGCCTCCAAAAAATATCCCTTGGAGATAGAAATATGTGGATGATTATCCAAATCTAATTGAGGTATAGATTGCAAATTTACCTAAAAAAAAGAATTTTAATAATTATTGAATTTTGTCTAAATAATGGGTGATTAGACAAATCCGATTATGAAAATACCATGAGGCCTCAAATTATTGGGTGAAATAGGGTGAAAATATTTTAAGATTAGCGTGAATTTGTAAAAATGGTTTTATGCCCAACAAATGGACAATTTAGTTTAAAGAATGTTTCAGGGAATCTTAATCAAGAATAAGGCATTTTCATTGTAATTGTGAAAAAAAATACCTAGACAAAATTTGAGCTTGATTAAAATTAGGCAATTATCCCCTAATAAATGCGAAATTTTTATGGTCTGACATTGATTATATGATTAAAAAATCCTCCGAAAGCATCTGTAGAAGATTGACCCCATATTTGTTAAGAAATTAAAATTAAGTATCATAATTTGGCATTGTGAAGATGACTCCAATGTCTATCAAGAAGAGTATAGAGGCAGCGTGATCTGAAGGAAGGAAATACGAAAGAAGAATTTTTGGCCACATGATCACAAGAAAGCATACAATAATTATATTTAATTGAGGTGGATGAGAAAATTTATTAAATTGAGTTTATAATTAGATGTCGACCATTCTAAATAATTCAACTCTCTGAATTTCCTCAAAAGAGTGAGCCAAGTAAGGAAAGAGTTGGAAAGGCCAAGAGAATGGAGAAGAAAAGAGAGGAATAGAAGAAAAGGAGAACAAGAACATCCAAGGTATTGTTATAAATTCTGAAAACGAAATTTATTTTACAATGGGAGAATTGTAACATCCTAAAAATTTGAGAAGAGATGTATTAGGTGTATTTGAGATCTAGGGATGTTATCTAAAAATTAAATATCCTCAAAAAAATCATTTGGTCAAAATCTTACTTTCAGGAAGAAAAATTAAGAAAAATTTATAGCTAGTTATTTTGGGAAATAAAGGTGTTTATGGAGATGTTTGTTTACCAAAATGAGTTATAGATAATTGTATAATTATTTTCATATTTTTTGAGAAATTCAAGAAAAATAGTTAAATGTATTCGTTTTGCTTGAAAATTTTAGAAAATTTATTTTATGGCTTAAAGAAGCTAATTGAGGAAAGAAATACATGTAAAGTATTAAGGAATAATTTCTAGAATTTATTCATTGTGTTTAGTTTGTTAACCAAAAGGTGAAATTGAAAATAAAAACTGCTGAATCAGCAAAATGGATAAATGCCCAAAACCCTTAGGAAAAGGCAAAAAAAAAAAAAAAAATCACTTAAATTTCAAATTCTCAAATTGGTTTTATTGGCAATAAGAGTAATCGAATTGACAAAAAGAGTATAACAATTGACAACTCAGATTTTTGGGAAATCACTGGTTTGAAATTTTGAAATTCAAATGATATTCTTTTGTCTTTTTTCCAAACCCTTGCCCATCTCCTCATTCATCTATCAGAAACAGAGAAGAGAGTGAGAGGAAGAGAGGCTGAACGAAGAGAGAGTGAAGACGGTGAGGAACCAAAGGCATTGAAGGTGAGAAAGTTGCAAGCAAGAGTGAAGTTTGGTGAAGGTAAGCACTCTGATTCTTCTCTTCTACCCTTCTTTTCTTCCATTTTGGCATGTTCAGGGGTGGATTGAGGACTTGGAAGTTGAGTGAGAGTGACAGAATCAGTGGCCACCCATGGAAAACAAAATAGGTTGATAAAATATTGCTTTTGAGGATAGTTTTGTGGCTTGCATGTATTGATTCGTTTTTTGTTGTGATGGCCGAATTAGAGGGTTGCTATATTAGTGAGAGTAACTTTAGGTTCCCTGATTTCAAGCCTATAAAAGAGAGTACAATTGTCTAACAGTATATGAAATTAATGCTATATGGTTGTGAAGGTGTTTATTAAGTGACTTCATGTTGTTTTGGCTTGAGGATGTGGAGTTTTGATTTCTTCTATTGATTAAGGAGTGTTGACACAGGGGATTAAGAATGTGTGCGTGTATAATAAGCTTCTGTTCTAGGAGAACAACCTTAAAAGAGAAGCATTTACACACTTTAAATATATGTATTGGATGATCGCATGTGATTTATGGTTACGTTGAAAACAAACCGAACCTAAGCACTGTTTTGTTCAAATAACTGTTTTGTTCAAATTTATATTAGTTTCTCTAATGAAAAGATAAGAGAAAGTATAATTGATATACTAGCTGTTGGAAATTAAAGATGGAAATAGTTGCTATGTTAAGGTTTTATGATGAGGAATGAATGTTATAAACTAGGGGATCATACATAAATATTGTCTAAAGGGTTCTGCATAGTGTATAGAAACAATAGTATTTAATTATGCAAGTTTTGCATTTTTCCTATTTTTGTACAGCAACTCATTAGAATGAAGGAGCTCAAAAACATATTCCTAATGCAAGGATACGTAGGAACAACATGAGGAAAGGATTTAAAACATAAAGGATAAGCAAGTTGAGAATTAAAGACAAAGAAACAAAGTAAAAGAACTAAAGAAAATGAGGAGAGTATGGGGTAATGGGGAGAGGTTAATTATGCAGAGTAAGTATACCAAAGTTTGTGTATTAATTTGCCCCTTACATGAATATAATGGTTAAAAGGATTTGGCTTTTGATATCAAGTAGAGGTGGAAGCAAAAACCAAAGATGTTCTATCAAGAAGAGACAACTTGGAAGAAGAAGCAAAAGGTAGGGAAACTTACTTATATATAGTTTGTACTTGCACTACTACAAAAATAGGGACATATGATGGTTATTAGCTGTCATATATTGTAACGCCTTATTTCTGTAATCGATTTGATGAGTTTTATGCAGCAAATTCAAACCACTAAGCAATATTCTTTTGCAAAACTCTTTCTACTCCCAACCTCAAGACAGGATTCGAACCTGTAGTTAAGTGGATTTTTCTGAAAATTTCAAAATCTTGTGGAAGCATATTCTAGTGGTTCGCAACTTTGTTATTACTCATTGATTCTTATCTTCTCTTCTAATTTAATCAGAGTGATTCGCCGCTCATTTATTTGGGCAGATTAATCCTCTGCTCATGTTTAGTTCATTATCGTGCTAGGGCAGTTATATATTTAGATGCATATGCATGATTATACAATCATTCTTAAGAACTATAATTAATACATAACAAGCCATCAAATAACATTCTTTAGTTTTCCATCACATCTTCCGCTGCGTGACTCTAGTATATTCCACTTCTAAGCTTAATATACCTATATGGTTGGTGAGGGAGGAGTGAGATTCGAGTGAATCTCAGTAGTAAACAATGCTAACTATGCATGCAAGATAATGCTTATTGCATTGTATGACATGCTTGATTACATAAATTTATGCTAACATAATGACATATGCATGTTCAATGTTTTACACATTATACTTATAGCCATTGCATAAAGTAAAACTAGAGTTTCAATCATTTATGTATATTCCACACAATTCATCAAAGCAGTAACACACACCAATACAAAAGCATATACATATCAAATATAAGCAAGTCTGGAAAGTTAACTACCTCTTGTCTTCATGTCCTTTTCCTATACCTTTTCTTCTAACCATTAGAGTTGCTGGGAAACCTTCCATTTTCTCTTCCTTGTAATCTCATGACCCTAGATATATAATCACATCATTAGAGTTATGATAATTGAATATCCAAGGTGGCAACACTAGCCTCAAGTGCTTATCTTTAGCCTTGGAATTCAACTTTATTACACTTGTCCCTTAATTCTTAAATTTGCATGTTCTCTAACAGTTGGCATAATTTTCAACAAACTTTGAAAATTCATATATTTTTCTAGGAATATACAATTTAAGAGGTTCAAAATTCTATGTGATTCTTATCAAGTCTATTTTTAGGAAAAAATATCTCCCTCAACCAGTTACACACACAGGTTTCCATAATCACATTTCAATTCACATTGTCAGAGAAACATTTTAGTTTTAAATGTCTAGATTCAAAATTCATAACGTTTTGTGTATAGATCCAAATTACATAGATGATGTATAAAATTAAAGTTTGATATGTCTACTTTAATTCTAACAAATTTAACATTCATTGGACATTATTTGGTTTTCCAAAAACACACCAAATTCTCACTGCCTCGTAGGAAACCTACATTGTCAGCACAGTGTTCAATTCCAGTTTTCGGTGTTTTATTCCAATGTTCCAGAATTTATAGCCAAAGGCTATTTATACACATTTTTTCATGTGGAATCCATTGGTGACATCAAATCTACCAAATTTCTAATTCTTCTACATGCCCTATTCTGACCAGAAATGGCAACACAATCCAACAATTACCAAGTTTCCAATTTAATCATCAAACAAGTATCGTATGCTCTTTAAACATCACAAGACATCATGTGTAATATCCCAATTTATGATTAGGGCTAATGGCTCTGATAATTGTTGTTATTAGTGTAATTAAATACTTTTGGAAATTTATGTAATATGAATTTAGTGTACATACATGTGTATATAAGATCAATGGTTGTGATTCCTTGACCATGGGTCGGTATCCTATGCTTTGCGGTTATATGAGCTTAAAGTGGAAGTGGATAGGATGATGACAAGTGGCAAGAGGGTAGCCATTGCATGTGGCACTAAAAGACAAACATTACTTTTTCTCTTCCCTCCCTCCCTCTTGTGCGGTTGAGTGTGTGTGTAAGGAAGAGAAGTTTCATCATCTTCACCATTTTCTCTCTCTCTCCTCTCCTTCCTCCATTTCTGCGCTGGACAAGCAAGAAAGAAGAAAAGAAAAGCTTTGATTTTGGTGAGTTGTGATTCTCTAATGCTCTAATCCTCTTCTCTAATATTGTGTGTTTCATTGAGAGCTACATTGTGGTGGTTGTAGAGTCTTGAATGGTGTTACTTTGGGCATTGATTCGAAATTGAAAGTTGAAGAATCAAGATTCTAGATTGGGCAAAGAGAAGAGGTAGACATTTAGAGCATTTTGATATATTGTTGTGATTTTTTGGCTAAGTTGGTAAAATCTGGAATTTTGCCCTAATTATGCCTATTTTTGGAAATATGAAGTTCATTATGATTGATGATTGGAAATGATTTGGTTTGGAGATATATGAACATTTGATGCATTTTGGATGGATAGAAATTGATTGGGCTTGAAATTGTTAAGTTTGGAGATTTTGAGAGTTTGGTGTTTAATGTCACCTACAACCAAAGCATGATAATGGAATAGGATTTTTGTGATTTTGACATTTCCATTGGATTCCTTGAGTGATTTTGTGTGGGAATAAGCTTGGTTGTTGATTTTGGATTCATTTGGATCACTTGGGAAAATTTGGAAAGTTGTCTTGTTTAAGCTCTGTTTTGTACAGTCTGTTTGCACAAGCGTTTTGAGTAACCAAATGGTATTGGAAAATTATGAAACTTTCCAGTCTTAAAGTTCACATCCCAAGCTTCAAAATGGACATATATATATTTTATGAGATTTCGTTTAGTATTCTGTGAGTTATGATTGTCCAAAGTTTGGGATGAAAACAGAACTCTGTTTTGGAGTAGTGTATAGTTTTTGGTGATTCTGTATTTGTGTAGTCATTTTCAGTGAAGGGCTATATTTTTCCTTGAAAGAGGACTCATATACCTTTCATTTGGCTTTGGAATCACTTCGTTTCGATTTTTCTAGAATTAGTTATGGTTTTTCGAAGTCAGCCCAGAGTCAGGAAATTTCTGGGCCGCGGCCCAAGAGTGGCGGAGCGCGGCCCAAGCCCTTCTGACCTGTTTTGGGCCGTAGCCCAAGGATGGGTGGGCCGCGGCCCAAGCCTATGTTCCAGCACTTAGTGTTTTTGAAAAGTGACCTTCAACCTATCGTTTCCCAACCTTTTAGGGCTTTCATTAGAGTCATTTGTGGCCTCTTAAGAGTCCTAAATGATAACCAACTTAGTGTATTATGGGATTAAGTAATTGGAAAAGAGATTGATCAATTGTCCCTAATTTGGTATAGGATTTGATATCTGCCGAACTCGTGAGCCAACTGTGCCAAAGATTGTCAGGAAAGATACAGGTAGCGACTCCTCTCTTATACTTTGTGTAAATGTATTGTATGTTTGCTTGTCATTCATTGTGTGGATGCTACTGCTACTACTTTGAGATACCTTGTGGAGTTTTGTGATACATTGTGCTTTGAGATGCTTTGTGGTGCTTTGTGCTTCGTGTTGCTGCTACATAGTGTTCACCGCGAAAGCGGGCGTTGTGCATAGTGTTCACCGTGAAAGCGGGCGTAGTGCATTGTGATTACAGCCGTGAGTGCTGTCGTATGTGGCGCAAGCCAGAGATCATTGTGAAGCTGCTGAACATGATAAACATGCATGCTCTATGTTTATATATTGTATGAGTGTCTTGTTGCTACTGGGATTCTTTAGAATCTCACTCTTTCCATATGACTAACCTTTTCAGACAGGGCGAGTGGCTCGAAAGGGAAGCGACCAACCCAGAGTGGTTAGGGCTTAGGGACATTTTGTATTGGATGTTGGTTATCCTTGTTTTGGTTTTGGGATTACTAAGTGTATATTTATGTAAATGAATATTTTGGATATGTAATCCCCATCTTGGGAACTCACAACCCATGATATATATATAGATGAACCCGGGGGTTTGCCGGGATTTTAGTTTCCGCACTCTGGTATTTCTTATGTAATTTGATTTCTCAAGTAGTTATATCCGCATGTGAATGGGAGACCCGGAATTAATACGTTTTAAATTGATTTTGAAATACCTCATCCCAAGTTGAGGGATTATAAATTGTTGATTTGATTTTATTAGTCTCTATTTCACTTAAACTTTGAAATCCGGATGTAATTACCGTGAGGGGGTTACATTTTTGGTATCAGAGCTGTAGTTCCTGGCAAGGGTAAAGTTTGCTAGGATAGCTCCCATAGTGTGGTCTTAGTGATAATAGATTATCTGTGAATGGTTGTTGTATACACATATGTGCTCGTGTTAGGGATATATATATGAGATTTGTGAACAATGTGTATACATTATCTGAGGAACTGATCTAGTGAATGATTTGTAGAATGAAAAAGACAAGGGGTCGTCCCAGTGGACAGCGAGTAGACCCTGATGTGGAAGTGGTTAATGACAATCCACCGGACCCAATGCAAGAGTTGATGGGCCTGATAAGGGACCAACGAGATATGATAGCAGAGCTTAGAGATGAGCTCAGAGCTGAAAAGGCCAAGAACAATGAGGGCCGGGGTCAGTCTACTCATGAGGAAACTCGAGACGAAACCCGGGAAGAGACTGCTGAAGGGTCGGCACGACCACTTGAATCCCCTCCTCATGTGATTCCAAACCAGGGATCCCATGGAGTGCCAGTCAGGGAGGAACGAGACCTTGAGTATTGGGTCTCCAAATTCTGTAAGCAACTACCTCCGGCATTTAAGGGGAGGTTTGATCCTCAGGTGGCTGAAGATTGGCTACACCGTCTTGAGAAGATTTTTAAGGTCTTAATGTGTCCCTCCGAAGTGAAAGCCAAACTAGCGGTGTACAAGCTTGAAGGCGATGCTGATCGTTGGTGGCTCAACATTGCCTTGTCATTGAGGTTAAAGAATGAGCCATTGACCTGGGAGGTGTTCCAACAACACTTCAACGAGAAATATTTTCCCAAGTCAGTGAGGCTTGAGAAGGAAACTGAGTTTCTAAATATCAAGCAAGGGGACACAGAGTCTTTTGACGAATATTTGTCCCGATTTACCCGCCTATCCCGATACTCCTCTTATCTTCAGAAAATGGATGATGAGGAGTTGAGCTCAGACATGTTAATTCGGGGTTTAAGGCGTGATATGAGAAAGAGACTCGCCACCCATCAGTTTTCCAAGTTCAACAAGGCTGTTGAAGAATGTCGGATCACTGAGAGCAATCTTAGAGAGTTGTATCCGGCTAAGGCTGGTGGTGGTCATAGTGAGCCTAGTAAGGGCGGTGCTTCTCAGAAGCGGAAGGGCTCAGGATCATCCTCTTCATATAGAGGGGGAAGTAAGAAGCCTTATCAGTCTGGGAGTCGTGATCAGCAGAGAGCTCCTAGTGTATGGACATGTCCTCGTTGCAACAAGCCACATCATGGCAAGACTTGTGATGGTCGGGTGATTTGCTTCAATTGTAAGCAAGTGGGGCATACATCTGTTGAGTGTGGACAACCACGACCAGAGCAGAGACAGAGGACTCAGGGCCGAGTATTTGCTATGACTCACGAAGAGGCCCGGAAATCCCCAGAGCTGATACAAGGTAAAGTCCTTATCCATGGCATTGTGTTACAAGCGTTATTTGATTCGGGTGCAAGTCACTCCTTTATTGCTTATACTTGTGTGAAGCGTCTGGGAATGAATGTGCATAAGTTGCCATTCGATTTGACTGTGTCAACACCAATGGGTGTTAGGGCGGTGACTACAGAAGCTTGTCTAAGCTGTGTTGTAACTGTTGAGGGTCATGAATCTGTAGTAGATTTGATTTGTTTGCCGCTCTGCCAATTGGAAGTCATTTTGGGTTTTGATTGGTTGAGAGCTAACAATGTGTTGTTAGATTGTGGGAACAAAAGGATAGTGTATCCGACTACTCATAGTGTTGAGAATCCAGTTGCTAGTTTGAATTTCCTTTCAACAGCTAAGGCTGAGAAATATTTGCAAAAAGGTTGTCAGGGGTATATGGTTTTCTTTTCTGTTCAAGGAAAAACCATTGAAACTTTGAGTAGTATACCCATAGTGAATGAATTCCCTGAGGTCTTTCTGGATGATTTAAGTGGATTACCTCCTGAGAGGAAAGTTCAATTTCCGATTGACATTGTGCCTGAAGCGGGTTCGATATCTAAAGCTCCTTATCGTATGGTTCCAAATGAAATGGCTGAACTGAAGAAGCAGATTGAAGATTTGCTTGAGAAAGGGTTTATTAGACCCAGTGTGTCGCCTTGGGGTGCTCCAGTTTTGTTTGTGAAAAAGAAAGACGGGAGTCTTCATTTGTGTATCGACTATAGAGAGTTGAATAAGATTACCGTCAAGAACAAGTACCCTTTCCCCAGAATTGATGACCTATTAGATCAACTATCTGGTTCATGTGTGTTCTCGAAGATTGATTTAAGGTCGAGGTATCATCAGCTGCGAGTGAAAGCGGAAGATGTTCCGAAAACTGCTTTCCGGACTAGGTATGGTCATTATGAGTTCTTGGTGATGCCATTTGGGCTAACTAATGCGCCTGCGGTTTTCATGGATTACATGAACCATATTTTTTGACAATACCTAGATCAGTTCGTTGTGGTATTTATTGATGACATTCTGATATACTCCAAGAGTAGAGAAGAACATGAGCATCATTTGAGAATTGTGTTGAATATATTGCGTGAAAAGCAACTCTATGCCAAACTAAGTAAGTGCGAGTTTTGCCTATCAGAAGTAAGATTCTTAGGCCATGTTATCTCGCAAGAAGGGGTCTCTGTAGATCCTAGTAAAGTGGAAGCAGTACTGGACTGGAAGAGGCCAGAAACTGTTGCTGAGATACGCAGTTTTCTATGTCTTGCTGGTTATTACCGGAGATTCATTTAGAATTTCTCCCGCATTGCGTTGCCGATGACCAAGCTCACGAGAAAGGATCAGTCGTTTATGTGGGATGAGAAATGTGAAAATTGTTTTGTGGAGCTGAAGGAGAGGTTAACTACGGCACCTGTGTTGATTTTACCCGATCCCAGTTTGACGTATGTTGTGTATTCTGATGCCAGTGGGCAGGGATTAGGGTGTGTCCTTATGCAGCAGGGACGTGTGGTGGCCTACGCCTCTCAACAGCTCAGACCTCATGAATTGAACTATCCCACTCATTATCTGGAGCTTGCGACTATTGTTTTTGCCTTGAAAATTTAGAGGCATTATTTGTATGGTGTGACGGTAGAACTGTACTACGACCATAAGAGTCTCAAGTATTTGTATGATCAGAAAGAACTAAATATGAGACAGCGTCATTGGATGGAATTGCTTAAAGACTACAACCTGGAAATTAAATATCATCCTGGTAAGGCAAATGTAGTCGCTGATGCTGTTAGTCGAAAGACCGTGCTCGTTGCAGCTATGATGATACATGAGGGGAAATTGATCACTGACTTTCGTGATATGAACCTATCGAACCAGATCATCTGTGCCAACTACACTGTTTCCCAAGAGGAAAGTGATCTTAAAGCTGAGATTGAAGAGGCTCGAGGCAAGATGACTGGATATAGCGTACTCTGCCTAGCATTGAGCGAGGAGAAGTTCAGGGCTATGATGTGTCACCTCGTGGATTGGTTAGCTATCAGAAAAGAGTGTGCGTTCCACTTAAGGCGGAGTTGAGACAGAAGATCTTAGATAAGGTACATAAGAGCCGGTATACCCTTCATCCTGGTATGACCAAAATGTACCATGGTTTGAAATCTGTATATTGGTGGCTGGGTTTGAAGAGTGATGTGACGAAATATGTGGCGAGGTGTCTCACATGTCAGAAAGTGAAGATCGAGCACCAGAGACCACTGGGTTTACTTCAAAGTCCTGAGATTCCGGAATGGAAATGGGAAAGTGTGACCATGGATCTTGTTGTGGATTGCCCAAGATCAGGAATTATGATGCGATCTGGGTTATTGTGGACCGGCTAATGAAGTCAGCACACTTCATACCGATCAATGCTAGTTACTCTCCGGACAAGCTAGCAGAGATTTATATTCGTGAGATTGTGAAACTCCATGGCATACCGAAGAATATCATTTCCAATCGTGATCCCCGATTTACTTTGAGATTTTGGAAAGCATTGCATGAGGCACTGGGTAGTCAGTTGAGATTCAGTACTGCCTATCATCCTTAGACCAACGGACAGTCAGAGAGGACTATTCAAACCTTAGAGGATATGTTGCAGGCATGTGTTCTTGACTTCAAAGGGAGTTGGGATCGTTTTCTTCCACTTGCTGAATTTGCTTACAATAATTGCTATCATGCGAGCATTCAGATGACACCGTATGAAGCGTTGTACGGAAGGAAATGCCAATCGCCATTGTGTTGGAATGAATTATCTGAGAGGAAGCTATATGGGCCGGAGCTTATTGATCAAACCTCAGCCCAGATTCATGTTATTTGTAAGAGGCTTCTTGCAGCTCAGAGTCGGCAGAAAAGCTATGTTGACAAGAGGATAAGGCCTCTAGAGTTTGATGTTGGTGACCACGTATTTCTTAGAGTATCTCCTGTCACCGGTATTGGGCGAGCAATCAAGCGAAAGAAGCTAAGCCCGAGGTATATAGGTCCTTTTGAGATCCTTGGAAGGATTGAGCCTGTTGCTTATCGAATAGCCCTACCCCCGAACTTGAGCAAACTCCATGATGTGTTTCATGTTTCCCAATTGAAGAAGTACCAACCGATCCGTCTCACATCGTTGAGTATGAGGATGTAGAGTTGCGAGACAATTTCACTTATGCGGTGGAGCCTGAGCAGATCATTAAACGAGAAGAACGACAGCTCAGACACTGAAGTATCCCTTATGTGAAAGTGATCTGGAAGGGAATGACCCAAAGAGAAGCAACCAGGGAAGCAGAAGAGGATATGCGAAGGCGATATCAGGAGTTTATGGCTCATGTTCTGTGACAAATTTCGAGGGCAAAATTTATTTGACGGGGGGAGAATTGTAATATCCGAACTTTTGATTAAGGGCTAATGGCATTGAGACTGATTGTAATTTGTGTAATTAAATATTTTGGGAGAAATATGATGTGAATTTGGTGTAAATGTGTGTGGTATTAGAGATCAAGGGATGAGATGTTGCCAAGTGGCATTATGGTGGACCATAGAATGAGGCATAAGAGACAAAAACCACCTTTTTCTCTCTCCTCTCTCTCCTATGCGTTTTTGGAGGCATGGGCAAGGGAAAATTGTACTTTATTCATCGTCATTCCCCATCCCTTCCACAAGTGCGGAAAATTGAGAGAGAATGGGAGAGAGAGAAGAAGCTTCTTCCCCATCCCTTGCCCTGTCTGACCATATTTTGGCCGTGGCCCAAGGAAGGGATGGCCGCGGCCAACCCCTGTGTTACAGCACTTTGTGTTTTCGAAAAGTGACCTTCAACCTATTGTTTTCCAACCTTTTAGGGCTTCTATTAGAGGCATTTATGGCCTCTTAAGAGTCCTAAATGATAACCAACTTAGTGTATTATGGAAATAAGTAATTGGAAGAGAGATTGATCAATTGTCCCTAATTTTGTATAGGATTTGACATCTGCCGAACGCGTGAGCCCATTGTGCCAAAGATTGTCAGGAAAGATTTAGGTAGCGACTCCTCTCTTATACTTTGTGTAAATGTATTGTATGTTTGTCTGTCATTCATTGTGTGGATGTTGTTGCTACTGCTTTGTGATACCTTGTGCATTGAGATACCTTGTAGAGTTTAGTGATACATTGTGCTTTGAGATGCTTTGTGGTGCTTTGTGCTTCGTGTTGCTGTTACATAGTGTTCACCGCGGAAGCGGGCGTTGTGCATAGTGGTTACAGCGAAAGCTGGCATAGTGCATTATGATTACAGCCATGAGTGCTGTCGTATGTGGCGTGAGCCAGAGATCATTGTGAAGCTGCTGAACATGATGAACATACATGCTTTATGTTTATATATTGTATGAGTGACTTGTTGCTACTGGGATTCTTTAGAATCTCACTCTTTCCTTATGACTAACCTTTTCAGACAGGGCAAGTGGCTCGAAGGAGAAGCGACCAACCCGGAGTGGTTAGGATCTCTTAAGGACATTCAAGATTTGGGGATTGTTGGTTATCTATTGTAGATTTGGGATTACTGTACATAAATTGTTCATAGTGAATTTTTGATTTGTAATCCCCATTTGGAAAATAGTAAACCCATTCGATATATAGAGTAACCCGGGGTTTGTCGGGATTTTAGTTTCCGCACTTTGATATTTCTTATGTGATTTGATTTCTCAAGTAGTTATATCCGCATGTGAATGTGAGACCCGGAATTATTACGTTTTAAATTGATTTTGAAATACCTTATCCCGAGTTGAGGGATTATAAATTGTTGATTTCATTTTATTGGTCTCTATTTCACTTAAATTTCGAAATCCGGATGTAATTACCGTGAGGGGGTTACACAAAACACCTCCTCTAGAAAACAAGAACCATAGAATTGGAGCGCTTAGAGAGGAGAAAAATGTTAAAGGAAAGAATTTGAGCTAGAAAGGTGATTATCATCATGAAAATCAAGGTATAAGTCTCACCTTTGTTCTTTAACTTCAAGAGTTCTCTTTCTCTTCCCTTTTTCTTTTTATTTCTTTCTTCTCTCTATTTTCTCACTTTGGACGAATTTTAGGTGTGTGCGAGAGAGAATGCAATGTATAAATATCCATCTTGCCTTCTTGAAATCACTTGGCCATAATTTAGTCTAAGAAAGTAAGAAGAGTCCATGTGTCACAGCTTTGTGGCTTCTTGAAAAAGTGTTTGGTTAATTAACTTAAGATGGGTTTGGTTATTTGTGAAGCTCTCTCTTTCCTTGCCTCTCTCTACTTGGACGTCAATTACATTCAAAAGGGAAAGGAGAACTGTTAACCATTTTGCTCTTAATATCTTGCTTTTTGGGTCAAACTTTCCATGTTGTTGCAATATGAAGACACTTTGACTTTTCTTTCTTTTCTTTATTTTATTTTGACTTGGTCAATGAATTTAAGATAGCTTTAATTGCAAATTTTCTTTCTCTTTTCTTGGTCTTGACCCAAATTTAAGAGTCCAATGGAAGAATAAATTTGTTGACCAAGTTATCTTATATACATAGGTTACATTCAAGTTTGACCAAAGCCTTCTTCACTAGAGTTAACCCTTTGACCAACCCTGTCTTTCTTCCTTCCTTGCCCCTTTGGACATTTTTTAACCATGTGTTAGGAGGTTTAAATTTGCTTTTTATCCTCATGATTACTCTTGCTTTTGAAGAGAAAACCCTAGCCCTTCACTTTACTTTTCAATTTTAACCTCAAGATCAAATGACAATTGTCTCTTTTACCCTTGATCATGGCAATATCAATT
This sequence comes from Inga laurina, assembly GCA_963855925.1. Lineage (NCBI taxonomy): Eukaryota > Viridiplantae > Streptophyta > Magnoliopsida > Fabales > Fabaceae > Inga > Inga laurina. Next base: position 23,635,156 of record OY979707.1, read on the forward strand.
GTTTTGACATTATTTCTTTTCTTTTGTTTATCTTCCTTCTTCCAAGATGCCATTCCCACTCTTTTTGGATCTGTGTTAGGCCTTACATCATATTTGACTTTAGATAAAGGAATTGGGTACTTTCCTTCAACTAATTGGAACTAAATCCCATACTTTATTCCAAATTAGTCTCTAAAAGTCATTATGGCTCTTGGACATTCTTGGGACTCCTGCTAAATTAGGGCTTAGCAATTCACTTCATTTAGACTTAATCTCAAGCTTTTAGTCCCAAAATTTGGGATATTACATACATCACGATTCTGAACTACCATATATGCGGACACTGTATTTGCTTGGCAAAGTACATTATGATTCTGAACCATGATTTATTTTGAATCTATTATATATAATAGTTCTAGTATAAAAACCATTATGTATTGAGATGTGGTGAGGCCATACTGTACTCAATTCTATCATGATAATAAAACTGGTTCACATAAACAACTGTTATATATATCTTAATGCTAGCACAATAAATAATAGTCTCAAGTAAACAACTATTATAAACTCTATAACACACATAACAGTACTTTCAAAATAATTGTTATATAAAATTTAGCATACACAATGGTCATTATATCACAACCATTATTTATTTGATATAAATGCTAATGGTTTTAATGAAACAACTATCATATATAATGCATAAATATATAATGGTTTTTATATAATAACCATTAAGTTTTGAGGCAATTTTTTTTTTTAAAAAATGAGGATTCACCTTTAGATATCCCCTGCATGGATACAGAACGAATTCTACACAAATTTGTATATTACGAAAGCTTACACATTGAGTGCAATTTGGAAAGGATCAAGACATTCCTAGCTTTATGGCTAGGCTCAATGGAACTCCCTATCGTAAAGGTCTCAACGTGTATGCAACCTTGAGAAGAGTTGATAGAAAAGGAGGGCTTAAATCTATTGTACCCCATTTGTCAGATGGTGTACAACAGATGGCATACTATAGATTTAACCCCTCCTTCTCTCTCAAATCTTTTTAGTAATTGTTTGCTATTGAGATTCCCTCAAATCTCACCCTCCAAACCAACTATTTAGACAGGTGAAAGAAAAGAAGCGAACAACATAAGAGGAACGCAGTGGTGGAACGAAGATGGGAAGATGTTTGCGTTTTGTTGTAATGGGTTTAGACACCCTAGTAGCCCTATCCGGCTACATGAATTGTAATTATTATGTACAATCCTTGTGAGGAATTTATGTAATTGAGTACTTTTTATCAATATTTTTGTGCTATTCCTGTGTGTCCACTGAGCTACACGCTAACACTTTGAAAAATGTGGAAATAAGATAAGGAGGTTACATGATTCACATGGAGTTAACTTTCTTAGCCCGATTAATTTATTAGACCAAACCAAAAGGAGCTTGATAAAAAGAGAGGGATTGGTAAGTCTAATCACTTAATTGAAACATGGGAAACCCTCAATTTCAATAACACTTAATTCACTAGAGAACTCATAATGGAGTAAGCGCTATATCTGTTGTTTTTTTAAACCCTCCTCACTAATCAAAACTTTAGGTTCCATACCTTCCTCTAATTCCTTATTGAATTATTTTCTCATTTGGCGATATGTATGACCCTTTTATAACCTTCTGCGATGTCCTATATAGGAATTCTTTATACCATGCTTCAACCAGATCGACTGTTTACCCTTTTCACAAATTGGGCATCTAGGTTGGCCTTTAATGTTGTACTCTATCAAATTACCGTATGCAGGAAAGTCATTGATTGTACTTAACAACATGGCCTTTAAATTGAATGTTTCTTTCCCATGAGCATCATATACAAGCTCCCCTTTATCCCACAACTTCTTCAAGTCTTCAATTAGTGGCACAAGATATACTTCTATGTCATTCCTTGGTTGCCTTGGCCTTGATATTAGAATTGATAACATCATATACTTCCATTTCATCTAGAGCCATGGAGGGAGGTTATATATAAACAACATAACTAGCCATGTACTGTGGGTACTATTTTGCATCCCATATGTGTTCATCCTATCAATAGCCAATGCTAGGCAGAGGGGTTTCTTTCTTCCTCAACAAAATTAGGATACTCAAGGTTAAACTTGTCCCATTTGGCAAAATTAGCAAGATGCCGAAGCGTGTCGTCTCGAATCCTTTTATCCGCATACTGCCTTAAATTTTTTGCATCATGTACATTGCTATACATGTATCTAAATATATGTATAATTGGAAAATACCATAACACCTACTTTGGACTCTTTACAAACATTTCAATATTTTTCAGAGTAATAAATGCATAATTCATAGGCATACGGAAATAACATAAACATACTGAAATTATGTACTTGTTTACATTATAGGAAATCCCTATAGCGTTTGAAAAATATATATACATATTCTAAAAACTAACAAAACAAGGCTAATGATAACCAAGAACAACTCTTGCTTGAATTGGAACCCTCAACCACCGGAATTTACTGTTTTGCACTTAGAGCCGCTACCTTCTACTGGAATATTTTTAAATATTGAAAAAAGGTAAGATTCGAATAAATCTCAGTAGTAACATGCAATCGGCCATATGAAATGCGATAAGTAGATATGCCATACACCATATAATGCAACATAATAATAACACAATAAATCGGTGTGTGCACATAATTCAAGGCCAACTTACTATTTGAACCCCTACTTGTCTGTGTATCTCAGTTAGGTCCTAAACAAAAACAAAAAATGAGTTATTACTCATTTATGTATTATTCTAAACTCATTTTGTTAGTTATCTTTACCCTTAGAGTTTAAGGTAATTACATTGTGTCATTACCTTTTCTTTTAATTCCACACATTTGCTAAAAGCTGGCAGAATTTTCATAAAACTTTGAAAATTCAGCACTAAATCCAGAAAATTCGAAATTAGGTGACTCCAGTTTCTATTTAAATCTATTTCTATCCTCCTTTTAAGGAAAAATATCATAGAAAACTAATTATAACAACAAAATTCCAAAAAATTTGTCAAATCCAGTCTACCACTAAATTCATTCCAGATTCATGGTTAAACTTTGAAAAATCATATCTTTCAATCCATTAGTCCAAATGGCTTATGTTACCTATAAAATTAAAGCCTAGGATGTCTACTTTCATTCTGTAAAATTCATAAGGTTTGGACCAAGTTTGACTACTCAAAAACACACCAAAGCAAATTTGTTTCTGGAAAACGAATCTGGAAGCACTATTCATCATCTTCCAAAATTCAAGGTTTTCTATACAATCAACCAAAAACTATAATCATATAAATTCCCACAAAATTTTTATTCTAAACACAATGTAATCATTAAATCCTTGAATTCTAGCTCTAACACCATGAATCAGGTCAACCAAACCTGACCCCTAAAACACAAATTGTGTTCTTGCAACTTTTAGCCTCTAAACATGTAATTAACCATGAAAAACCCTTAATGAACAACATATTCATCACCAATCAGCCATTAGAGCTCAATTTCAACACTTGGCTGAAACCTTAAAGGTGTCAAGAACTTCAAAATTACTCATCAAAATAGCAAGAGATCATGCTCAAATTGAAGCTTACAATTACCTCTTCGCGTTTATCCAATCGGTCCTTGATTCTGACAGTACTTCCATTGACAAGATGTCACTAAACACCTCTGATCAGAGATCCAAAATTGTAGAAATATTGCTCTCATTGAGTAGAAGAAGATTAGTGAAGGCTTCGGGAGTTGGAAACGTGATTTTGAGCTTTAAATCGACGAAGAACGCGAAGAACATGAAAACTTCTCTCCACATTACTTTTTTCTGAATTTTCTGATTTTTTTTCTTGATTTTTATGATGGTTTTGATGGCCCTTGGATGTGCTGAATTATTTTTATAACATGTGGCAAAAGCTTAAAAAAAATCCAAGGTGTCCGGTGCTTTGTCGAGAAAATACCGGGTATCTGGAGATCCTGTGTACCGAATGTTTTTACTTTACACTATAGGGTATTCAATATACCTTGTAAAATCTGTATTCTTTTCTCCTCTCTCATGTTTGGATGATTCAATTGTCAATGAAGAGGGAATCAAATGAATTCATCCGGCTTCAGGTACAACGTTGGAGAAAGTCAAACTTATGTCCAAATTGAGGACTGATGAATTGTCCCGATGATTTCGCATGTGTCAATTGTGTCTTTAATAGGTGCCACCACATGATTGTCTAGCCATAAAGTAGTTTTATCATTCTCACAGCGTTATTGGCCATCATAAAGTATGGTAAAAAATTGTCAGAACGTGATTGGCAGGTTAAAAAGAAAAGTCAAAAGGTAATCTTTAATAAAGATGTTTTAATAAAGTATTTTAATAAACATACTTTTGTGGTGTACGCTCCAGTCGATGCCAACTGTCTCAGGGAATTGTCAAGTATAAGCCCGAGTGTCTGGGTGTGACCCACAAACATCGCTAAGCTTTTGTATTCCTCTGTAAATGGTATTTCACAATTATGTCTTATCTAAAGATGTAGGATGTTTGTGTCTACCCTAAAAATACCATGTGCACACCTATACCGGCATACTTTATCCAACTAATTAGTCATATATGTCTATATCTTCAAAAATACGTCACATATGTGCCGATGAAACTCATTTTATCATGGAACTCTAATCAAACTGGCCTTGGTAGTTTTCTTGACTTGGGCTTATCCTCAAATCTCTAGGGTCAAAATTCAGAATATTATAATAACACTGAGGGCACTCAGTTAACGATTTATATTCTTTTATGAACAAAATACAATTATTGGGGGCAAGCAAGTATTTTTTCATAATTCAAGCTAGTGATGCACATCACTTATATATTTTGCATCATATGTCTTGGTTGGTATACTGTTCCCTGGTGATAGCATCCTTCTTAAAAGTGTAAGCAATTATGTGAAGCTTGAGTCACTCCACCTGTAAGATCCTTATCATATTTTCACATTTTTTAGAGTGCTTGTGAGCAGTTCAGTGGACACATAGAAATAGCATAAAAATACTAATAAAAAAGACATGATTATATTACAGGAATTCCCACAGTGTCTAGTGCTTAATATTTATAGACCATAAGATAATAAAAATCCTACAGATAAGCAACATTAGCACTCGAATTAGACTAGACCTCTCAGTTGCCGGTATTTACATCGTTGCCCTTTGAGCCACTTCCTTTAGCTGGAATATTTAATTTTTGGGGAAAGGGTGAGATTCAAAGAATCTTAGTAGTAACATACAATCGATCATATAAAATGCAACAAATAAATATGTCAGGTACCACATAACGTAATAGAATAATAATATTGTAATCATATTCATTGGTATTTGCACATATTCAGGGCAAACCATTATTAGACACCGAGTTAGGACTAATCACTGTTAGAACCCCAACTAGTTAGTACCTCAGCTGGGCTCATGACCACAGATTGGGCAATATACCCTCTTGGTACTAAATCTCATAACTGGATCCCTTTTGGGCTATTAGGGTACTTTAGCTTTGCCCCCGAGTGGTACTTGTGTTTTTCCTGCCCCAATTAGAGAGTGCATTATACATATCATAGAAGATGGTATACATAGAGCATATACAAATTCACATAGTGTATAAAAGATAGAGTTACTAACTGGAATAGCCCTTTCTTGCATAATTGTCTAACTATCTTGATCTGGCTCAGGTACGACTATCCGGTCCTAAAATTCCAAGTTTACAGGAATTGAGTTATTACTTATTCATGTATTGTTCCAAGCTTATTTTGTTGGTTATCTTTACTCTTAGAGTTCAAAGTAATAACATTTTGCCATTACCTTTTTAATTTTCCACTTTGACTAAAAGCTTATAAAATTTTCATCAAACTTTGAAAATTCATATCTTTATTTATAAATGTCTAATTTTGATGATTATAAAGGCTATGTGACCCCTAATAAGTCTATTTCTAGGAAAAAATATAGTCATTACTCATCTGGATGCACACCAATATAGAATTTGACTTTATTGGCCACTAATTGCACTAGTTGACTAATTCAAGTGTGCCAATATTCACCATTTTATTCCCTTTAATTTCATAAAGATGTAAAGGAATTTTGGTGACTGAAATTTGTGATGTTACATTTCTCCCCCTGTTCACTAAATTTCATACTCAAAATTTCATACTATACTTTGGGGATCATTCTGGACACTTTGTCTATCCCTCTCGTGTGCAAGCTCAATAAGCATGCAGCACAAGTCATTCTTCAATTTATTTCTTTCATATGTAAGCACACTGAGCATGCAACACAATCATTATGTTCTTGTATCTTTGATACTATTTAGCATTTTTCATTCAATATTCACATTCAACAATCAATGTGCAATATAAACAACTAGCATATAAGATCGTACAGCCAAGGGTCTCTTCCCCCAATCTTTGAGCCACTGCCCGTCACATTTCTGAATTCATCTTCCAGCCTAAGGGCACATTGGTCTAGTAGGTCTTAGGGCCTCTGGACACACTGGTCTATTATAACATAACTGGTATATAGGATCTTATATCCTAGGAACACTACCCCATGCAATTTTCTATACCTGGTCTTACTGCCTAGGGAATCATCCTTATGCTTACAAGCACTTTAGGACTTATTGCTACTATGCCTGTTTGTAATTGTGCCTGTCTATTCGTTGTTTAGGATCAAATGATTGTTTGACCCTTACTGGCCATATTTTGTGCACTGTTCACTATACGTATTGCTACACTGGTTAATATCAAATAAATAAGGGTGTTTACATTATCAAACTCACGAGTTTAAGCAAAACTAGTGAGAGGGATGTGAACTTAGATCGTAAACTCACAAGAGTTTACATCTATCAATAAATAGATATTAAAAATATATAATTAAATAATTTCAAAAAAATGGCACACAATTTAGTTTATAATATATTTCAAACGCAAATAAGTGAAATTAAATCCATCAACATTAATAGTTTATTTTTACTATCATAGGAATTTCTATGGAGTTCATATATAAAGTCACTAAACATAATCAAATAAAAAAATAATTATATATTCAACAAAGATCATCAATTAATTAATGTTGGTTTATCATCATTTTCAAATTCTTTTCCTCCACCATTATAATCTCTACTTTTTATAGGAATATGACAAAAAAGCATTATGCAATTATTGTGAAAAATTTTTTTAGGGGAAGTATTTAGTGATTCAAATGTCAACTAACATGTATTAAAGTAGATGTTGAAGCTTGTGTCAATATTCATGAAAAAGTAAATACCACAATATTACATGACTTGGTTATAAAATTCAATTGATGAATATAAATTATGTCAAATTTATAAATGTTTATATATAATTGATATTTGAAAAAAATAAGAACAATATCTACCAAATAGAAAAAATAAAAAATAAGAACGATTATAAAGACTTGCCTTCACTAATGTTATTGTAATTTATAAAATTATAACAATAAACTAAAATAAAATAAGAGCAAAAGTGATGATGCAACGTTTCTACTTTTGTAATATTTTGAATAGTCAAACATTGATTTTTCATGGGTATATAGCAAAATATATAAAATTTTGATTGAAATACCTAAATAAGGCTTCACTGAAATAAAAAAGATTAAAGATAAAAATAATGCTTCTGGTGCAGTACGTGGCAGTCACATATCCAACTATGTTATAGTAAGATAAAAACTCAGAAACTTGGATGAAAACTGCCTCCGAGAATGAATGTTAAATACGAGTATTTAGATTTTTGATTTTACACACTATTTAACAAAAAATGATTAGGCGGGTTCGTAAAATCGCACTTTTGAGTCGAGATTTTGACAACACTGACTCCACCCATTTTTTACTTTTAAATTGTACAAGTTCAACACTGTAGATAATAATATGAATTTATTACAATTTTCATACAAAGACTTCTTTGCATTACTTTTATCTTCTTAAACTTTTTTGGGAATTCACTAGATTGTGATTCAATTATATCGGTCATATCTTTGAGACGGGCACCCTCATATGTAGTTATAACAAAGTTAGGTGATTCACACTATTCTAAAAGTGGCCGGCTAGTATTGCCCACATTGGTCTCCCCATGTTTTGTCCAACACGTATAACTATAATCAATTCCATACATCACTAAGTGTGACTCACAGCTATCTGGATGACTACGCTTCACAATGCTATACTTTACGTAAGGGCCAATAATCATACCGTGATTGTCAGTACTATTATAAATCACAAATCTTATGAAATCTCCTACCCTATACCAATACTCCTTCAATAGACGATTGACAGTCATCTATTCTTTATTCCTATCTAGAGCATATCATGTATGTAGAGGGAAATGTGACAACAACTTATGCCCCATTTAGTACAATGGAAGAGTTTTTAATGGAAGTGGAAGTAGAAACAGAAGTGGAATTAAAAGTATAAGTGGAAGTAAAAGTGGGGATAAAAGTGTGTTTGGCATGGCTATGGAAGTATGATGTAATTTTTAATTAATACATTTATTTTAAATATTAAATTACTGATTTACCCCTGTGAAAAAAATGCCTCCTCCCAACAAATTAGTTCAACCACCATCACTTGGAAAAAAAAACAGTTCAACCATCGTTAACCTCCGCAGAAAAATAGGCGACATTGCTGGCGACCATCATAGAAATCACCAGTAGCCATGGAAGAGGATGATTACAACAACTAAAATGACCATAAGCAAGAAATCAAACCAAATCAAGCAAGAAAATAACCGCAAAATTCAAAGCTAGAAACTATGAATGGAATCGAAGAAAAAAGTATGAACAAAGATCGCAGATCGCAGGGCTTCTGGAACTGAAAACTTCATTGCAATTGAAGTACCATCATCTTTGTTCAGAGATCACAAACCGCATGGCTGATTTTCTGGAACCAGAGTGCCTTCGTCATCGCCTTTACAAATCACAGAGATTGCAAATCTGTCACCACCGCGATCTTCGCCATTGCGGTCCACCGATGCCTTTGTCGTTGCCTTCACCGTCTGCCTTCGCCTTTCCTCACATCGTCACCTTTGAGTTCCTTGCTGGAGATGATAATGGCAAAGGTCTTTAGAGGTGCTGACGGCGAGGGTCGATGGAGTAGATGCCACGTAGGTGGCTGGAGACAATGACCTTCAAGAGTGCGTCCTTGCAAGGGCCATCTTCCTAAAATCAGAGGATAGAGTAGTCCAATTTTTTGACTTCCAACGGAAGTGAGCCACTTCCATGGGGTTAAGGATGGAAGCCACTTTCATGGGGTTAAGGATAGAAGCCACTTCCATCATTTTTGGTGGAAGTGAGTTCCACCAAGAATTGGGTTCTATGATACCAAACACACAAAATGGTGGAACTTACTTCCACTTCCACTTCCTTCTCTTGATTTCCATGCTTCTAAACGGGCTGTTAAGAAAATCTCTCAAAAAACAATATTTCCAAAAACTTCACTCAAATCAACACTAACAAATAACAACTTTAATGACAAAAATACTTAAAATCAGTGACAAAATCCTATGCACATACAAAATCACTTGAAAGACAATATTTACATACTCTTTACTCCAATCAATATCCAAAAAATGCATCAACAAACCCAAATAAAAGAAGGATGGAATTGAAGAACAAGAGACGAGCTCAAAGAATGAACCCATAAACTCAAGAAGAGATGAACCCTGAAGGCATGAGAAGCTGCAGCTATAAATCCACGAACCTAGAAGAACTCCGAACCCATGAGCCCCATAATCTGCTTCAAGATGAATGATGAGCGATGATGGAGAAGAAAAATGGAGGTGGAGAAGTTGGGATGGAGTAGTTGGTGGTATTGGGAGTGAGAGCTTTATAACTTATTAAGTTTCAATAGTCAAACGAAAATGGGTCTGGTAAGGGTTTTTAAAAGACTATTGTTAATGGTTAAAGTTTAATTAAGAACCATGAAGTACTCTCTCCAGTCCTTTTTATAAGTGCCCAACGTTTGAATTGACTTAGTCTTTTTTATAAGAGCTTGACAAAAGTTGTCTTAACATTTAATGAGTTTTTTTTCCATTTGTGCCCCTCATTAATTAGATATATTGCATTAATTAAAGGGTTGGTGATACTTATGTTTACTATATTTTGTCTCTTACTTGCCCCATGTTAATCATGGCATACTTGGAAGAAAATGTTTATTTCAACACATACTTATTATTTTTAACTAATTTTAATAGCCTTTCTAAACCTCATGATTAAGTTATTGGACTCTTATAACTAGGATCAGAGGGCGTACACTACATTTCATGGTTGTTTACAAACAACCATGATATATATTTGAACATTGTTTTACGGTTTTAGTTATAACTGTGAAGTAAACTATTCAATTTTAGTAACTGAAAAATGAAACTAATATTTCATGGTTGTTATATACAATCGTGAAATCTGTGCACATATACTTCATAGTTGTTTGGAATAACCATGATCTATTTACTTCACGTAAATTTGCCTCTTTATATTTCACACTTTCCTCATAATCGTTAAGTATGGACCATTAAGTATATACAAATATGTTCTATTGAGTGGTTAACCCAGGTCTAATATTTTGCTTGCAAAGAGCTTTCCATGATCTAAAAATAGAGCTTGAACTACTAATTTTGGAGTTATATTGAATTAATTATGAGTTTTCAAAGTTTTGGTAAATTCATCAGTTCATGGTACCCATTATTTATTAAAAAGATTTAAGATTTTAGCTTAACTAAAGATGCATCTTGGGTCGCATGTGGTTCTTAAATAGCTAACTAACTCTAATATGTAACCCTAGAATAAGGTATTACATTAGATTAATTATTAATTAAGTATATGGAATGCAAGGTGCATTGTTAAGGTTAAGTGACAAAGTAAATGGGGTTTAGTTTCCTAATTGCATCATGCTTGCAATGCGTCTATTTTTTTTAATACGCATTGAATTACATTAATGTGTAGACTCTAATCTTTGTTCAATACCTATAAGGGTCTGAGTATCAAGTAAAGGAAAGCTTAAGGAAAATAAAGAGCAAGGTAGTAACTTTACCCATTCTTGTATTTTATGTTGTGTTTATGTTTTTTGTTATACTTTTTGGCTTGCCATGAGTAGCATATTTATCTTGAGCATGGTGAATGTTTTTCTTAAATTGTGTCATCTCCATGTTTGACAGTTCTATACTTGTATGTGCATGTTCTTGATTATGTGCAAGTCTTGGCAATGCTACCTAGCTTGTTAATGAGCTCAATAATAGAAGCATAACTTGATCACTACTTAATTTCTTGAATCTCACCCCCCATGACTAACCATACTAGGTTACAAGTTTCCAAAACAGAGAGCAAGAGTAAAGTTTAAAAGTGGAAGTAAAAATGAACTTCTATGGCGTTGGTTTGTTAGGATTTGAAATATGTATAAACAATTCCATGAGCCATTTAAATTCATGATATGACCTTGGCATATGTATTTGACGTGTTAAGGTGGATAGTGACCAATTGGAAGTCAAAAATCAGCTCGATTGGATACGTATAACATCAGATATAAATTCAAGTTAAGCTAAATTATCTGTCCAAGAAACATGGCAAGTTTTGAAAGTGAATTAACTATATGAATCTTGACATGATGAGACATAAATTATAATTTATTTCTCATGTAAAAAACCTTCAAGAGCTTCCAAACAAATTTCAGAACACCCACAACAGATTTTTCTAGAATTAGTTATGACTTCTTAATGTTGGACGACTAAACTAGAAATCGCAAATTAATAGTAACTCAAGGATAAAGATACAAGTCTTGAATTATGGCCTTTCAAATATTAACTATGTTCACTTGAACCATAGTGCCTCCAGATGAGGTTTCTAAGAAATCTCACCTCTCCCTTATCTATGACATCTACCTAGGCACAGGCACATACATCCAAAGGCAAAGTAAAGAAAGTGGAAGGATGATAGGAGTATATACAAGTCCATTCCTAGTCAAATACTTTGGTTTGAATAATTTTGAAGCTTGTATGCTTATTGTGAGAAAGATCTGTATTTATTGGTACGGGTTGCTTATGCCTTTATTTGTTTATGTGATAGCATGTTGGTAAATTGCCCATATATATAAAGTATGGATAAACAATATGAATGACCTTAATACGGAGAAAATTTGAATAAGGATCGAACAAGACAAATAAAAAGAGGTTGATGCAGAAGAAGAGAATAGGGAAGAGAAAAGGAGAGAGATAGAGATAAAAGAGATAAACAGTGGGAGAGAAGAGAAAAGGATAAACAGTGGGAAAGCACAAGTACCATAAGGCCTAGTGGGACCCAACTAAGGCAGTGAAACAAGTCCAAGTAGACAATCATTTGTGCCGGAATAGGACAACTAGTAGGAGTCATATAGTTATATGACCCTGAACAATGCACACAGCAAGGCCAATAGGGGCACAAACAGTCATTTTTACTCGAACACTAAGCAACAACCAGATTTACGGCATTATAATTCTGTTACTTAAATGGTGCATTGCATGTTTATTTATTGCATTTTATATTATTGATTGTGTTTTACTATTGATATTCGTATGAATCTCACACCTTACCATAAATTTAAATTTGCTCAGCTGGTGGAAGTGGCTCTAAGGGCAAAGAGGTAGATACCTAGAACTGAGGGTTCCGATTTAGATCAAAAGTTATTGTTGGTTATCTTTAGTTTTATTTTGTTTCTTGTGGGATCTTTATATATTTTTCGAACCCTATAGGTATTCTTGTAAATGTAATCAAGTACTATGTATCAGTATACTTATGTTATTTCTATATGCCTATCGAATTGTTGTGTTGTCACTCTATATATTATCAAAATGTTAAGGAGTCTGACATCCTCCCCCTGTATTCTCTTTTATCTCTATCTCTCTCCTTTCATACACTATGTGACTGTTAATATGCTTTATATTGCCATGTTCTGTAACATAAGTTGTAGACACTCAACCTGGTTGTGGTATGGGAAGAGCACAAATACCACCCAGTGGGAAAGCACAAGTACCATAAGGCCTAGTGGGATCCAACTAGGTTGTGTGTCTACAACTCATGTTACAGAACATGGCAATATAAAGCATATTAACAGTCACATAGTGTATGAAAGATAGAGTTACGACTTGAATTACCCTTTCCTGACTTGTTTATTGTCTAATATCCTTATTCCGGTTCGGCTAGTGATTAGTCCTAAAATTCCAAGTTTACAAAAAATGAGTTATTACTCATTCATCTTCCCATTCTTAACTCATATAGTTGGTTATCTCTACCCTTAGAGTTCAAGGTAATTACATTTTGCCATTAACTTTTAATTTCACACATTGACTAAAACTACCAAAATTTTTATCAAACTTTAAAAATTCATATCTTTATTTATAGATGTCTAATTGTTGTGGTTTCATAGGCTATGTGACCTTTGTTAAGTCTAAGTTTAGGGAAAAATATTGTCCTTAGACAACTAGAAGCACAAAATTCCAGAATTATCATTTATTAGACACTGTCATAGAAACTTGCCAGTTTTACTTAGCTAAATTAAAAAATACATAACTCTTAGTGTAAACCTTTAAATGACCTATATGTCTTATCAAATTAAAGCTTGATAAGTATATTTTACTATGGAAAATTTCACATTCATTGGACATCATTTGCCTATTCAAAAACATTACATAGCCAGATTGCCATGCAGGAAAAACACACTGGCAGAAATTTACAATGTTACAAATTACCCATAATTCATAACCATGGGCTATTCCCACATAGTTTTTCATGTAGAACACAATGGAATCATCAATTTGACCAAGTTCCAACTCTACCTCTATGTACTGCGCTTGGCCAAAACTTTCAAAATTAATTGAAAAAATGGGTTTTCATGATTACACTTGGTTAAACTATTCCTTTTCACTTGTAATCATATGATTAACCACTTAAACACCTTATAATCATGATTGGTGGAAGTTTGGGAAGCATAACCCTTTAGGATTTGAACATCCTAAATTACAAAATCCAAGCAAACAATCCAATAACCATCACAAACCATCAACAACAATCATGAATCAACAAGAGGTAACAAGTTTTGAAGCTTACGTTGAATTTCCTTGTTTCTCTCACTAAAACCGTGCACCTCCTCTCTTCTTTTCCTTTGATTTCCTTCTTGCTTTACATGATTTCAAGAAGGATATGAAGATTAGAGAGAGTTTCCAAGCATTTAGAGACATGATCACACAAATTTTTACTACCAATCTTACCTTGTTTACTTCTTGATTTCACTAGCTTCCTTCTTGTTCTTATTTTTGCCCTAGCTTTCTCTCTCTCTCTCTCTTCTCTCTTCTTGATGTTGGCAAAAATTGAGAGCCAAAATGGGCTGAAATATGCTTATAAAACATCCCCATCCACTTCCTTAACTTATTTTTATTTTATGCTAATTAACCACATGTTTTTACTTTTTTGACTTTTCTTCTTTCTCACTTGGTTAAAAATGGTCCATCCATTGGCTTAATGTGGATCAAGTATTTAATTCCCTGCTTGCTCCTCTTGTTGGCTGAAAATGGCCCTTAATTATTAGGCAAAAAAATGCCTCTTGTTTTATAAGCCAAATGTCCAATTTGCCCTTTCATTTTTGCCAATTTTTGTATTAAATTGTGGCTTCTTCCTTTTCTTGTCATTTTGGCCAAAACTCACTCTTATTATTAGGCCAAAAATTGTGCTCTTCCATTCTCTAATTTGGGTTACAATATTAGGCCTTTATGGGAACAAAATTGCTCCTTTGTGTCCTAACTTAGTCACGTTGTGTGTGACCACTAATTAAAATGTTTTTGTTATTGTATGTGTACCATACTTCACCATCTTATTCCATTAAATGCCATAAATATACAAGGAATATTGGTAAAGAGAAATTTGGATGTTATACCTTTACCCCCTTAATAAAATTTCATCCCCGAAATTTACTACATGTACATATTCTTGAATTCTGAGTAACGCTTTTGTATGTCTTCCTCTACTTCCCAAGTAGCTTCTTTAGGAGATAATCCCTTCCATACTACTTTAATGAATAAGATACTCCTATGCCTGAGTTGTGTCTCCTGCCGATCAATGATTTGATCTGGTGTGACCTCATAGGTAAGATCATCCCGCACGCCTACCTCCTCATATTCGAATACATGCTCTAGGTTAGGTTGATACTTCTTTAACTATGAGATGTGGAAGACATTATGCAATGTGCTCAAACTTGGGGATAAAGCTACCTAGTACGCTACTGGCCCAATCTTCGACAGGATTTCAAATAGACCAATGTATCTAGGCCTTAGCTTTTTCACCTTTAGTGCCCTACCAATACCAGTAATAGGTGAAACCTTCATAAATACATGATCTCCAACTTAAAAGTCAAGAGGTTTTTGCTTCTTATTGGCATAAATCTTCTGCCTGCTTTGAGTAGATAACAATCTCTACTTTATCAGCTTAATCAGTTCTATTGTTTGGTCAACTATATCTAGCCCATATAATTTCCTCTCAGACAGTTCTGTCCAGCACAAGGGCAATTGATACTTCCTTCCATACAACGCTTCATATGGAGCTATTTGAATGCTCAAAAGATAATTGTTGTTGCATGCAAATACTACAAGTGAAAGGAATTGATCCCAAGTTTCTTTGAAATATAGTACGCATGCCTTTAACATTTCTTTAGCATCAATATTGTTCTTTCTGTTTGTCCATCTATCTGAGGATGATAGGTTATACTGAATCTGAGCTTGGCACCTAAAGTCTCGTGTACTGCCTTCCAAAACTTAGAGAAGTGAATCAAATATCTCTATCAGAAATTATGTTCTTCTGTGTACCATGTAATATCACAATCTCCTTGATATATATATATATATATATATCTTTGCTAGCTTATTAGGAGAATAGTGAATATTGATTGGTAGGAAATGGGCTATTTTCATGAATCAGTCAACAGTTACCTATATTATATCGTGATTTCTGATTTTGGGTAATCCTGCCACAAATCTATAGTGATGCTCTCCCATTTCCACTTAGGACTTTGAGGGTTTTATAAGAGCCCTAATGGTCATTATTGCTCAATTGTCACCTTCTGACAAGTAAAACAAGCAGCAAAAATGTTTATCACATCTCTTTTCATCCCTGGCCACCAATACATGAACTTCCAGTCATGATACATTTTAATTGCTCCTGTGTATAAAGTAAACTTACTCTTCTGTGTTTCATCCAGGATTTACCATCTCAGTTCTATTTACGGTGGAACATATATCTACTTTTTATGTCTGATTAGTCTACTCTATGATAAGTAATATTTTTGAGTTTCTCTCGTTTCAATCATGTTTTGGATAGATTGTGCTCTTCTATCCTATATTTGAGCCTCTTCTATTGCTGCTCTTAGATCATTCTCTGCTTGATTGGCATTTCTGCCACTGATCATAATCTGGTTAGACAGATTGAGATCTTTGAAATCTTCAATCAATCTTTGTTCCTGAATCATTAGGGCTACCACCTGCACTGTCTTTTGGCTCAATGTGCCTACAATGACATTATCCTTTCTTGGATGGTATTTGATCTCCAGGTTGTAATCTTTAAGTAGCTCCATCCATCTACGTTGTCTCATGTTCAATTGTTTTTTATCATACAAATACTTCAAGCTCTTGTGGTTGCAGTATAGCTCTATGGTTGCCCCATAGAGATAGTATCTCCAGATTTTAAGTGCAAATACAATTGCTGCTAACACAAGATCATGAGTGAGATAGTTCAGTTTATGAGGCTTCATCTGATGAGATGCATATGCCACTGCTTGGCCCTGTTGCATCATGACACATCCCAATCTATGTTTTCTCATATTATTATAAACTATAAAGGTTAACTATGGATCTGGCATTGTTAAGACTAGTGTTGTTCTTAATCTCTTCTTTAGCTCTGTGGAGCTCCTCTTACAACTATCATCCCATACAAAAGGTTGAGTTTTCCATGCTAACTTTGTCAAAGGCAAAATAATTCTGGAAAAATTCTGTATGAACCGCTTGTAATAATCGGTAAGACCTAGAAATTCTGTATGAATTGCCTGTAATAACCGGCAAGACAAGATATTGTTAGAGTTAACTAAGAAGTTGTAGCTTGATCTTCGAGGATGCAGCTTTCAGATGAGGTGGCTTTGCTTTGGGATAGAGCTGGTTCCTGTTGGCCATAGTTTGAGGAGGTGCCATATGTACTTGTGTATGCTTGACAACCTGATCATTATTTGTCACAGTTAAGGAAGGTGCTTCCTTTATTGATATATAGTAGTTGTGACATGATAATCAGGTTTGGACCGTTTAGTGTTTAGGTCTATAAGATTAGTGTCACCACTAACACCAATCATAGAAGCTTCTATCGAAGCTTGTGGTATAACTAGTGTTAATGGGGCCATAGTTGGGGGTGGTGCTTCTAGATATGCAACCTCATCTTTTGTGTTTAAAGATGGAGCTTCAACTCCTATTGATTTAGGGGTTTGGATTACTTGACTCCTTATTTGATGATACAATTCTCTAAGCGATTAGAGAATATTCTCTATGGCCTCAAGTACCCTAGCAAATTCTTGGTTGATGCATTTAGTTGAAGACTCATAGAGTTCACTGTTAGCCTTCTTGTATTCCTCAATAGCCTAGAGGTGAATGAACATAACCAAGTACAAGTCTAGATCTTTGGAAGATTCTTTTGCTATCCTATAACCTTCTTTGGTTTGGGACCTATTTAGGAAGAAGTTATAGTTGTTATCTTTATAGTAGTCTTCTTCAACATATTGCTCATATTGGCTGTAGGTAGTATAATTATATCGACGATTGATGGTGTAAAACCCATAATTATATCGATATGGTGTGTCATAGTCATAAGGACCCTCCCTATATGAATATTCTTTAAACCCCATAATTACAACTAAGGTGAATGTTTTTTAAGGTTTCTAGGTGGATCTAATGACCTAAAAAAGGCTTCCAAGTTGCCCCACCTAAAAGGTGAAGATCTTATTCAACAAACCTAATCCTTGAGAGCTCTATAGCTCCACAGGAATTACACCTATTAAACAAGTAACAACCTGAGTGAGATCTTCATGGTGACCTCATAGGGTTCCAAAAACACTATAGGGAAACCGATAGAAACTTTGACTAACCTAGGATAAATTGTGACTCGGGTATAAGACCGAATATGTGTGAGGTATGTTCTAGGGTTGAGTATGACAATAAAACAATAAGAAATAATAAAGTTTAATATTTTATGAAAGCAATATTTTTGCCTTTTTTGGCCCTTTTTCATCTTTTCCTTTTTTTAAACTTTTTTTGTTACCCTTTTTCTCTTTTTTTGGGTTATGTTTTTTTACCTTTTTTTTTCTTTTTGCACTTTTTTCTATTCTTTTTTCTTTCTTCTTGTTTTTTTCCACACAATTTTTTCCATTCTTTTTTTTTGGTAATAACAAAGATAAAATACCAAATATGCCATACGAAAACAAACTTTAACTCTCAAAAATGTGTTATGATGATGACATGAGCATAAGAGAAGTGGTAACTCATTCTTGCATCAAACTTGATGTAGGACAAAAAGAGAATAGGGAAGAAAAAGGAGGGAGATAGAGATAGGAGAGAATAGAGGGGGAGGACAGCAAGAAGGAGGGGCAAACCAGACGAATGGAGGGAGAAGAGGATTCAGAGAAGGAGGAAACTCAACAATCATTTATTCAAATAATTCAAGGCTAAATACAATTGAGAACCCTAGCTCTATTTATAGAGCTTAGGAAATAACAAAATAATAATGTAAAATTCAAATATCTAAATTTAAAATTTAAAATTCAAATTCAAATCATAAGATCATACATAGATATCCTATTTTATTGAGATACTACGAATAAATTAATAAATAAATAGATCCTACTTTTATTGGATAAATAACCTTATTAAATATCCCTAATGGATAACCTAATTAATAAAAATAAAATCATAACGAATTCTTTTTCCATGCTCCACCAGAGGTTTATGATGAAATTTTGGGATTAATAGTATACATATAAAGCTTTAAAACAAGTATTGGTTTACATAAATAGGATATGAATAGTGGAAGATATGAATTTTGAAAGCTTTAAATAAAGACTTGAACCACTCTACTTTGATTTGTTTAGAATTAGTTATGACATTTTAAAATATATCAAGAATAAAGGGGTTACCTATAATATACTAAAGGGTGCACAATGGCTAAATGCACTAAAGAACTAATGAAATTAATAACAAAACTGTCCCTGAAAATTTTACAATGACTCTAGTCCTGATTAGCAAGCAGTAATTACCTAGTCTTTTTGCCTAAATTTAGGGATAACCAAAAGCCTAATTTGAACACCCAAAGAGGAGGAAGTGGCACCATTTATGTGAATACAGAGAAATAAAAGATCTAATGGCATACTAATTAATTTTGCCATGATCAAGGGTAAAAGAGCCAATTGCCACTTGATCATGAGGTTAAAAGTGAAAGACAAAATGAAGGGCCAAGATTTGCTCTTCTAAAGTAAGTAATTATGAGAATGAAAAACAAATATTATCTCTCTTAAGGCCTCAAAACCATCCTCATTAAGGGCAAATGAGGAAGGGAAAATAGTTGGTCAAATAAGTCAAAGTTTCATATAATTTTCCAACTTAGAAAAAAACAATTACCAAGGGCAAGATAAGGGTAGCAAGTTAGTCAACATTTCCTCCTCCCTTTTTGAAGTCAAAATTCAGCCAAGCAAAAAGAGGATGGAAAGAGAAAAAGACAACTCAATTAAACTAACTACACATTAGTTAATTTACCATAAGCCTTTTTCCAAGAAGACTAATCATTAGCCACACACTTTTCCTCTTTTGTCTAATTTTTGGCCAAGTATTAAGTGATAAGGGAAGGGAAATTTTAGAAAACATATCCCACTCTCTCTCCCTTGTGAAAATATCAGCCAAATCAACTAAGGAAAGAGAAAAGAAGAACAAGTTTAAGGTTAAAGCTCTCCTTGGATTTTGACCTCGTGAATAACTTCTATGGCTAAAATGCTCTTCATAAACATTATTCCTCTTAATGAGAACTTCATTTCTATGGTTTTAGAATTTCAAGGGGAGGTTTTTTGAGTCTTTTACCAAGAGCCAAAGTTGAAGAATCAAGAAAAGAGCTCAATAAAGAGCAAGAGGTGAGCAAGAGCATTATTTTGACATATATACTGTCTTGTTTGGTTTGGTTTTTAGGGTTTGTTCTTGCTGCCCTAATTTTGTCCATTTAGGTTTTTCTAGGGTTCATGCAGCTTTGATCATATACATGTAATTATATGATGTTTTAAAAGCATATGAGCTAAGTTTGGTGGTTAAAATATGAATTGGTGGATTGTTATGTTGAACCCTAATTTCTGGTCTGAACAGAACATCAAGAAGGGGTGAGAATTTGATTAATTTAATGTTACCATTGTGTTATACATGAAAAACTATGTGGAAATAGGCCCCCGATTACAAATTCTAGAACATTGGAACACAATTTTTAAAATTGCACATTTGCTGCCAATTAAAGTTTCCTGCGTGGCAGTTTGTTTACATTGTGTTTTTGAGTAACTAAACAATATCCAATGATCATGAGCTTTTCTAGAATAAAATTAGACTAATCAAGCTTTAATTTGATAAGTCATATAGCTCAATTGGATTTGTACACACTGAGTTATGCATATTTGAATATGGTCATGTAAAATTGGCATGTTTCTAGGACAATGTCCAATGAATGGTAATTCTGGAATGTTGTTAATCCATTTGGCTAAGGAAAGTATTTTTCCCTATAATTAGACTTAATAAGGGTCACATAACCTTTGGAATCACTACAATTGGACATTTACACAAAAAGATATGAATTTTCAAATTTGGTTGAAAATTTTCCCAGCTTTTAGTTCGACCACATTTAAAAGGTAATGGCACAATGTAATTACCTTAAATTCCAAGGGTAAAATTAATCACTTTGGGATAGTTCGACCACATTTGATTTTCCTTTGACTTTAGATATTAACCCTAATGATAACTAACTTGAGTGTTTGAATTATAAAAGAATTAGACTAAGTAATAACTCATCATTTGTAAATTCTAGTTATTTGATTTGATATCTGTCCTTAGCGTTAGAACCATGGCAAGTACGAGATTGGAAAGGCTAAGGTAGTAAATTTTCCCTTATATTCTATGTATCATGCTTCATGCATATTATTGCCATTATGAATACTTGAACTGCAAACATGAATTAGGCAGAATTTCCCGTTAAGCATTCAGATAAGAAAGGCTTTTATCCAGTAGAATAACCAGCATTGTAGGAAAGGATGGTGAGTCCTTAAATAGAATTGTTTGCTATTAAGCACATATCTGAATATTGAAGGAATATTGAATTGTCTGGTATGTGATGGTTGATGTAGCATATTGCTCTGTATGCATTTTATATGAGTGTTAACTGTTACTAGTGGGATTCTTTGAATATCACCCCTTTCCAATAACTAATATGTAGCATAGGCAAGTAGCTCATAGGGGAAGAAGGTAGCTACGGACTATTACGAGTGTAAATGGTCTATTAGGAAGTGCAAGTGTACATTGTTGTAAACAAGTATACATAATGAGTGATCACTAAGTACCAAAATAGCTAACTTCAATTCTATTTAGTCAATCGATTAGTTGGTGATTGAAAGTACAAAATAAATAATGATTAAATATGAACGCAAATAATATGAAAACAACTATTAGCAAAAGTCCTAAGGGTCAGATTTCACTTAACAACTTTCGGATTAAATCACTTATCTATTTTAGCTCAATTTATTCCACAGAGTGATAGTCGAGTTTCCCTAATTTAATTACTAACCTCTTCTAAGGTCAAGCAATTCTATAATTAATTGCTAATCCAATATATTCCTATATGAATTTAAGCAATTAATTATGCATTAATATTTATGAAACTCAATAAGACTATACAACTCATGTGAATATATTCCTATTTCATATGCAAGTCATGGTTTTAATTATAGGATCTATACACATGCATTTCCTTCTAGTCTCAACATACATATTTAAATCATTCAAAAGAATGCCAATCAATTAAAAGTATTAAGAACAATAACTAAAACTCAATCATGAAGGAAATTTTAAACTAGATTTAATAAGTTAAGATTCTATCCGTCATTAGTAAGCTACATCATCACTCTAGGAAAAGAAAAATTTAGCTTATAATGAAATTTAAAACAAAACCAAAATAAATTGAAAACTTCATAAACATTGCATAAAAATTGATTATTAAATTCTAAAATATAAAAATACAACCACTAGATGCATGAAAATGGAGAAATCTTGCCTTCCCTTTAGGAGGTAAAACCTTCCATGTAGGTAGCAACTTATATCATCCATAAAGGAGGACTACCTAAGCCTTCCATGTAGGAGGCATGAAGAAGAAAATAAAATGCATTAAACTACTTTAAGATGGTGTATATGAAGAAGAGAGGAGAGTATTGGATATGAAATTGTGTCATATGTGAGAGAGGGGATGGCTATATGTAGGGAAGAATAGAGTTGGTGGGATGGTTGGTGAAATGGTAGATGAGATGGAATTGTTGGAATTTCACATTTTGATGTTCATGAAAGTTGTAGCTCTAGATCTTAGCTTGAAGACGCAAGTGGAAACTCCTCATTTCAATATTTTCAGATCTAGTTATGGTCAAATTAGTAGGCAAAGGTTAGACTTGGATAAATTTACGTTCTCAATTTCCAAGCAAAATTCAAAACTCTTAGAGATAGAATTGGGTTTTGGTCTCAACATAAAAGTTGTAGAACTCTTTCTTAGCTTTTTATCCATTTAAAGAATGTCCCAATCTGACATATAGAGCTCCAGATGTTGCCTAAAAACTAAAAAAGGGTCTATTTAGTATTTTTCAAGAAATTCTATTGTATGCCAAA
Organism: Inga laurina; assembly: GCA_963855925.1. Lineage (NCBI taxonomy): Eukaryota > Viridiplantae > Streptophyta > Magnoliopsida > Fabales > Fabaceae > Inga > Inga laurina. The sequence goes on from OY979707.1 coordinate 23,658,125, forward strand.
ATCATTATTCATTCATTCATTTATTTATTTATTACACTTAAATTCATCAAATTGAGCTCAAATATTGTCCACAAAATCATCATATAAAGGAAAATAAATATACAAATATTTTACATATCACGGACAAGTAGAGTTGAAGACTTAAAGTTTATTTTCTTTTGGTAATTTGGTTGTTAAGGATCTAAATATGATATGTATAAGTACACTGTAATAGTAAGGTTAATACTTGTAGTGTAGTGTATCTACTAGCTGTAAACTCGAACACTAGTACATAATCATAGTAAATGAACTAGAATAGGGTAACCATATAATGTGGATCTTTTAGTTAACAAATTTATCCAGAATATCCACTGAGAACTTCGGTAAGCACTTTGATATTAACAAATAGAAATATAATTGAATGAGTCAACTAGATTTGATAAATGAAAGTGAGACCACAAGGAAAATGTTTTGAAAACCTTTTTGAAAACCCACTTAAATACAAGACCGAACCTTGTATTGAAGTCAAGATTCCAAATGGGTTGAAAACTGTTTTTAGTATCCAATTTGACTTCAGACACGTTTTGACCGAGAGATGCAACATTAGGGCTTAATCGATCAAACTGGCATATAATATACATCCTGACCAAGGGCTGTAGGAGTGTATTAATGAGATATAGTGGAAAACCTCCGATGAACATCCCTCCTCACCAACTCATTACTTTGCATTCCTAGTCGAGGTGAAGTCATTATATTGGGATTGGGTTTTTGTATGGGCTAGGGATGCCTGATGGTATATGGATTAGGACCACCTTATACTTCTTCCCTAACACTGATTTCTCTTTTGAGTTTTTCCATTTTCATTGGCATATGATTGAGTATGTGTGGCAATATATGTGATGAGTGTAGCACTAGTATGTATTTGGCTTGTAATGATAAAGTAGTAAAAATTGCTTTTGATGTAAATATGATTTTTTGCAGTAATATATGTATATTCCTGTTTATGCTGATGTGGTGATATTTAAGTTTAAGGAATATATATATATATATATATAAACAAGCTAAATGTGAGATTAATAGTATGATTCCTTTTCAATAGTGAAAAGAAATAATGGTCCAACCGAGAAATGGACTAGCAGAACCAGAAGTTGGGAAGGTGAGAAAATAAAACCCACACGATCCCATGTAGCAGATACTTGGCATGCTGATGGAATAGTTGGCCATAATCCATGAACTTCGAGAAGAACTCAGGGAAGTAAAAGAGAAATAGAATGAAGATAGAGAAGAAACAGAGAATATTAAAGTGAATACGGAGAAAGAACAAACTCAGCCTACAGGTTCTCAGTCTCAAATAGAACCAAGTCAGGGCTTTTACAGAGAGCTAGCTCAAGAACAGATAAACTTACAATATTAGGTTACAAAATTTGGTAAACACCTACCCCCAGTGTTCCGAATGTGATTTGATCCCCAGGTCACTAAAGATTGGCTGGCATGCCTAACTCAAGTAAAGGCACAAATGACCATATATAAGCTTGAAGGGGATACAAATTGCTGGTGGAAGAATATGGAAAAAGAAGCAAAGTTTATAGCAATCTGGCAGAATAGCCATGATACCTTTGATGAGTATCTTGCTCGATCCATCTTATTATCTTTTTACTCTTCATATTTGAGATTTCAGGATGATGAGATATGGAGCTTGGATCTGCTTGTAAGAGGATTAAAGCATGAACTGAAGGAGAAAATAGTCCCCCGATAATTTACTAAATTCAACAAGGTGGTGGGGGAATGTTGAATCACTGAAATTAATCTGGAAGCCTTGTACCCAGCTTAGAATGTTGCTAGTTGAATTGAGCCCAATCAGGTACATTCTTCTAAGAAATGTAAAAGGTAGGGGTTAAAATCTAGAGGGGACAACAAGAGACCCTCCCAATATGAGAAGAAAGGCTACTAAGATACTCAGACATCATGACCATGTCCTCGATGCGGAAGGACACACCCTAGTAGGTCTTGTGATGGGTAGTTGATTTGTCATGCTTGTAAGAAGTCCAAACACTTTATCAAAGATTGTCCACAATGAGTAGCTGAGCCCAAGCCCCAAAATCAAGGTAGAATTTTTGCTATGACCTATAAGGAGGGCCGGAAGTCCCTATAAATGATTTAAGGTACTATCCTCCTCTATGGTAATACTTTGCAAGCATTATTTGATTTGGATGCTAGTCATTCTTTCATTACATGTGACTGTGCTAAATGCCTAGGACTGAGTACTCATAAACTGCCATATGTTTTGATTGTCTCAACACCTATCAGTGTCAAGACAGTTACTACTAATGCATGTCTGAATTGTATGGTGAATGTTATGTGGCATGAGTTTATGGTAGATTTAATCTATCTGTCACTTTATAACCTCAAAGTCATATTGGGGTTGAATTGGCTGCCAGCAAATAAGGTGCTGCTAGACTGCGGTATTAAGAGGCTTATGTATTCTGACCCACAGAAGGATGGCAATGCAAGTGTGAATTTGAATTTTCTCTCAGTAGCTGAAGCTAAGAAATGCCTAGAAAGGGATGCCAAAGATATATGGTACTTTTCTTCGTGCAGACTAAAGTAGAAGCAACACTTGAGAACATACTAGTAATGAATAAGTTTCCTAAGGTATTTCCATATGACATTAGCAGATTGCCTTTGGATAGGGAAGTGGAATTCACTATTGACATTGTGCTAGGAGTTGGATCTATTTCCAAAGCTTCTTTGTAAAATCCCTAAACATTTTAGTAATTAACAGAATAACCACACATAGTTTAATAGGCATACAAAAATAACATAAGCATACTGATACATAGTACTTGATTACATTTACAGAAATTCCTATAAGATTTGAACAAAATTTTTACAATAACCAAAAATATCAAAAGATACTATAGATAACAAACAACACTGCTTGATTTGAAATGGAACACTTTGTTATTGATATCTACCTCTTTGCCCCTGGAGCTACTTCCACCAACTGAGTAATTAAAATTTATGGAAAGGGGTGATATTCGAATGAATCTTAGTAGTAACACACAATCAATCATAAAAAAATCTAATAAATAAACATGCAATTCACCATATAAGCAACAAAATTATAACACAGTAAATCTGTCTATTTGCTTGGCGTCGAGTACAAATGAATGTTTATTCCCTTATTGGGCTTACTTTATGCACTGTTCAGAATCATATGACTGTATGACCCCTACTTGTTGTACTATTTTCGGTGTAGATGACTTTCTGCCCAGACTTGTCTCACTAGCCTAGTTGGATCCTACTAGGCCTAATGGTACTTGTGCTTTTCCCACTATGTAGTAGTTGTACTTTTCCTACACCACAATAAGTTATGTGTCTTCAAATCATGTTATAGAACATGGCAATATAAATCATATAAACAATCACATAGTGTGTGAAAGAATGAGTTACTACCTGAAATACCTTTCACTGCCTAGCTATCAATTTACTACTTGCTGTCTGGTTTGGGCAACTGATCAATCCTAAAATTCCAAATTTATAATAAATGAGTTATGACTCATTCATGTTCCCATTCTAAACTCATATAGTTGGTTGGTTATCTTTACCCTTAGAGTTCAAGGTATTTACATTTTACCATTACCTTTTTAATTTTGCACATTGATTAAAAGCTGACAGAATTTTCATCAAACTTTGAAAATTCATATCTTTAGTTAAAAATTTCCAATTGCAGTTATTATAAAGGCTATGTGACCCTTATTAAGTCTATTGTAAAGGAAAAATGTTGTCCTTAAACAACTAGATCCACAGCATTCTAGAATTACCATTTATTGGACACTGACACAAAGTTGCCAGTTTTACATAGCTAACTTCACAAATATATAACTCTTAGTGTACAACTCCAAATGACGTATATGACATCTCAAATTAAAGCTTGATAAGTTTACTTTCATTCTGGAAACTTTCATATTCATTGGACATCATTTGCCTATTCGAAAACATCACACAACTAGACTGCCACACAAGAAACACTATGGTAGCACAATTTACATTCAAAATTTCAGTAATCCAGAATTTATGCCAGAGGCTATTCCTATGTAGATTTTCATGTAGTACATAATAGAATTATCAAATCTATGAAATTCCAGCCCAAACACACCTAAAATAGGTCTAGACGAGAATCTAGAAATATTTGGGAAAATTGGTGTTTCATGATTCCATTCAACCAAACTCCTTCCTTTCACTTCTATTTTTGAGAAATTGTTTATAAAACTAATGAAGTAATCTAATCTAATTCAATATTTTTTGTATTTTTCGGTTTTCAAGACAAAGAAGCAAACAAAATCGAAATTAACACTAACAACAAGATAAATTCAAACTAGTATAATCATGAAATGAGATTCCCTTGATTTGAGATTTTAATCTTCCTTGCTTGCTAATGATATGAATTTCATAATATAAGTCAAGAGGATGAAACTAAGCTACCACTAGCTCCATACTTGCAATAATCATTTAATTCATCCTCCTTAAGCAATTAAATGAATACCACCAAATAATTCAGACTCAAAGGGATGAATAATTAACTTCTAATTCTAGCTTGTAATTACCATTACAAAAGTTCAAAGCATTCAATTTAGTCATTTACAATCCACTCAACCAAGTTGGAATAAACAACTTAACCTACTCTTAATTTGAATCATACAAAGCTTCCTCAACCACCAAGTTTATTCACTTAGCATAGAACAATCTAGATCATAACCACATACTTAACCAACCATATAATTATGAACTAGAAAGAAAGCTTAAAGGAATTCCATTGAAGTTTAGAAGCTCAAACCATTACCCAACTCAAGGAAATCACCAAAGCTTAGCTATTCATGAAGGGAGAAAATGAAGTTTAAAGAAGGAATGAATAATCGGCCATAGAGATCAAAGGACCAAACAACTCTCTCCCTGTGCAGCAACAATGTCTTCCCCCTTTTCTATTCGGTCTTTTCCCTCTTTCTTCCAATCTTCACAGCGCCTCTTCCCTTTCTCTAATTGTTGGCTGTAGCTCCTTCATCTCCAGCCTTACATCAGCCCTCTTTATCCTTTTCTTTATTCATTTCGGTGCTCTCCCTTCCTCCCAATTATTCGGTCCAGTTTCTTCAATTAATTCGGTCCACTCTTCTTCAATTTGTTGGTCACCAATTTCGGCTCCTTCTCCTTTTTCTTCATTTCCCCATTCGATTCAGCTGCTCCTCTCTTCATTATTCTTTTTCTTCAATTCTCATTCCACACGGTCAACTCCCTCCTTTCTCTTCTATTCATCAATTCGGTCAGCACCCATTTCTTTTATATTCTTTATTCATCCCCCTTTTTGTATCGTAGGTTCGGTTCTTCTATTATCCAAGTAACGAAAAACCAGACTGGGCAATGAACCGGTCACAGCATAGGTTCAAGGGTTAATGGGTCAACCGAGGTCTAACTGATAGTTGAACCGGTCATATTAAAATATTATAATTTATTAGTAGCAATATATATTAATACATTTTTAAACCTCTATAGATAAAAATGAAGATTTTTAGGAAAAAATGCTTAAAATTTATTAGTATTAGTTATAATGCCTATACTTATGCAATGATATCTCCTTTTCTATAATTATTATATCTTTTTAAATAATTTTTTTCATCATCTTCTTCATTGTTTTTAGATTTGTTCTTTATTTACCTACTTTTCTCTTCATTTTGGTCTTCAACCTTCCATTTTCCCTTAAAAAATCACAAACTAAAAATTTGAAAAATAAAAAAAATGAAATCGGTTGAACCACTAGTTTTGACTGGTTCTTACTGGTCCAACCATTTTCAAACCAGTTCAACTGGTTTCACGGTTTAACCATCAAACTAGACCGGATCACTGACTAGTTCTCGGTTCGACCGGTCGAACCGGCCGGTCCGGTCCCCTTTTTTGTTCTATGCTATTATCACAACCGCCTCCTCCTCTTTTATTCAATTGGTCCAGTAGCTAAGTTCTCTTCAATTCGGTCCAATCTTTTTATATTCAGCCGCCACCTCTTCCAAAAATCATGGTCCCCACTTACTTTTCTTAATCAATTCTCTTTAGGTTAAATGAGTAACTTGTGTCATGTTTGGGGAAGAGGTAAAAATCTGTTCTGGCATTAGGCACAAAATTGCAACTACTAAACAAGGCCCTTACTCATTTAAGCTCCTCTTAGAAAAAAATGTAAAAATAAATTCTGAACTTATGATGTTCTACTCTTATCCTTCATTAATCTCCAAAATGACATCTTTGACCTTGATCACTTGACAAAAGTTGTGCTACATCATCACCTACAAAATTAGATTCACAAAGGTATCTCTTTTGCTCACAATTAAGAATAATGAGAATAACAAATATTAATTAAAAATATAACAATTTAATCACTATAATTCCCAAATTATTCTTTCACTAAAATCTCATATTAACACTTGATTATGCCCAAAATATTCAATTAAGTCCCACAAAAGCCTAAGATTTAATTAATAAAAATATATAAATATTAAACTCTATCAGCTCCATATAGATTTCTTCATCTAGATCACCATTTAGAAAAGTGGTTTTTACATCCATCTGATGTAGTTCCAGATCTAAACTATTTACTATTGCTAGAATAAGTCTTATAGAATTGAAACGTACAACAGGTGAGAAGGTATTCTCATAATTTATACCTTCCTGTTATGTGTACCCCTTTTTAACCATTCGAGCCTTGAAATTGTCAATTGATCCATCAATTTTTCTTTTAATTTTGAGAACCCATTTGTTCCCAATGGCTTCGCCCTTTTGGTAGATCAACTAGTTCCCAAACTTGATTCTTTTTCATTTAATTAATTTCCTCTTCCATTGCATTCTTCCATCATCCTTAGCAGGACCTGATAAGGATTCTTACATAGAACATGGCTTATCGTCTCCATCTGGAGTAGCAATAAGTGCCTCTCCTTCTATTGAGAAGCGTCTCCTGGGTACATTTCCCATGTCACTCCTTTTTATAGGAGCTTCTTGTCTCTTTCGCTTCTCTTATCTAGGCCTTTATAAAGACCTTTCTGAGCTCCCACTCAAGTCAATGTATTGAGACGATTTAGGATTATTAGTCTAAGTTTGTTCTAAACTACCTTGTTCTTGTGTCTCATAAAGAGATATTATATGATCAATATCTCCCCTTCTAGGAAATTCATTTTGCTAGAAATATAGTATCTCTTGATTTGGTTTTAGTAACTGTTCCATCTTTGTTTTCACCTATGAAAACATATCCTTTTGATTGCTAAGAGTATCTTATAAAGATACACTTTTTTCCTCTAGGACCCAATTTCCCATACCTATAGGAATCATTATGAATGTACACAGCTGACTCCTAGGGTCTTAGTATGTTTAAATCTAGCTTGCATTTTGTCCATAACTCATAGGGTGTAGAAGTAACTGATTTTAAGGGCACACGGTTAAGAATGAAGGTAACCGTCAGTAAAGCATCACCCCAATATCAAATTAGTAGATTTGCTTGAGCCTTCATTGACCTAACCATGTCTAGAAGAGTTCTATTTCTTCTTTCTATAACTCCATTTTGTTATGGAGTACTAGGGATGGTTAGTTGCCTAATTATCCCTTTTTCTTCATAGAGCCCTTAACTGATCAGATAAGTATTCAAGACCCTGATCAGTATGCAAAGCTTTAATTTTACAGTCTGTTTGATTCTCTACTTTATGCATGTATCGTCTAAAGCACTCAAGAGCTTCAGACTTATATGAGATCAAATAGACGTGACCATATTGTGAATAGTCATCAATAAAGGTAATGAAATACCAAACTCCATGTCTCACCCTCACACTCATTGAACCACATATTGGAATGGATTAATTGTAATAGAATCTCAGCTCTAGTTCCCTTATCGAAAGGTTTCCTACTTGCCTTACCAGCTAGACAATTCTCGCATAAAGACATTTCCATATTCAAAATTTCACCTAGCAATTCTTCTCTAGCTAGTTTAATCATTCTATTTTGGTTAATGTGTCCTAGTCTAGTGTGCCAAATATTCATATCAATAGTTATATTGGAGAAAATAATGAAACAATCATGCATATAAAAATCACCAACAATATCCATAACAAAGAACTTTCTAGAAAGGAAAGCTAAACCATAAAAGGTCTTGTTGCTAAAAATGTCTGCAACTTTGCCATAAAATTTTACATCAACCCGATAATCTAAAAGACAAAGTATTGAAACTAAATTCTATCAAATGAAGAACATCATGTAGAATCAAAGTATTCCCACTACGTAATGCTAACTTGCAAGTGCCAATTCCTTTGACTTCTATCTTTGCATTGTTACCCATGTAAAGCCATTTGCTTAGATGCCACAACCAACGGTATTCCACCAAGGTTCCCCGATCCCTCGTCACATGGTTTGTTGAGCCTAAGTCCAAAATCCAAGAAGACCAAACAGATTCTATTAGAAAAGAAGTACTTAACACAAAAGAAATGTGTGCATTCACATAATCCACTAGTACTTTTTCATGGTCGTTTTGCTTGGTAGGCATTACACTTGACCTGCCCCATGGGAAGTGACCCATTTTCTGGTAGGCATTACACTTGACCTTATTCAGTTCAACTTTCTTCTTGCTGCCCTTTTTTCCATTCTTCTTGAATTGCTTTATGCCCTTTTTGAACTTAGAGCTATCCTTCTTGCCTCTCTTCTGAGATTTCTTGCCCTTTTTGGAATTAGGCTTTACATTATAAGGACCAATATTTTTAGTGTAGTAGGCTTATCTAGAAGCCTTATATGCCTTTAAGCGTTCATCCTCACTCAAGATGTTTCACTACATCATCAAGAGTGACGATGTTGTCATTATGAGACAAGTTCACTTTCATTTGCTCCCAGCTAGAAGGAAGCGATCTGATTATAGCCTGAACTTGATATTCATCATTCAAGGTGTGTCCAGCTTCCTGAAGTTCTCTAATCATGTTAGACAACTATCTCAGATGCTGCTTCATAGAAGTATTCCCTCTAAGCTTGTAGGTGTCAAACTTGATTGTCAACCTTCTAAGCTTGGTGGTTGATGTGTGCCACCAAACTTATCCTTGAGTGCAACCCACATAGCCTGAGCAGTTTGATTTTTCTCATATTGGTACATTAGGTTGTCCTCTGTAGTGCTCAGGAAGGTGATTCTCACAATGATGTTCTTCTTTTTTCATGCTTGGTAAGCTTCCAAGTTTCTCCTATGCTGAGTAGTCATCCTAGCTTCAGTTTCCACCAAAATAGTGGTTAGTGGCTCAACAGCCTCCCATTCCTCCAAAATGTACTGCACCTTACAGTGCCAGATGTCCCAATTATTGCCATTCAATTCCCCCCCTTATTCAGCTCAGCAATGATGCCTTCCTTGTCCATTTGTCAATTCTGGAGCAACATTTTTCACATTTAAAAATGTTGTTCTCTTTAGGACAACATAACCAAATGATTACATAACACATCACGGTATACAATGTTTGTACTTATATCATTCTTGACCAGAAAATAAATTTATTCGTAGATCTATGATTAGGAGAATACGTTTGTACCTCCCATCACTCAAATACTAGCAAATTTATTATTTTCTATCAAAAACTTCATATAAGTACTTTAAAACAACTTTTAGAAGTTTCACCTTCTAAAAGTGTAATATCCCAAAAAGTGATTAAGGGCTAATGACTTCAAAAGTGGATGTAATTATTGTTGAATAAACACTTTTGAAGAATGTGTGATGGGAATTTGGATATTTTAATGATTCCAATGGTTTCCTTGTGAAAATTTATGTGGGAATGATGTTTGGTATGAAAATGGAACCAATGGAAGCAAAGATGCAAAATCTAAAATTCTGTCCAGTGAAATTCTATTCTGGGCAGTCCGTTTGTGTGAACGTTTTTAATGACCAAATGGAATCTAAAAATTCTGAAACTTTTCAGTCTTATAGTTCACATCTCAAGCTTCAAAATGGACACATAATTTGTTCCATTTCGTTTTGTGAACTAGGAGATATAACTGTCCAAAGTTTGGGATGGAAACTGAACTCTGTTTTGGGGCAGTGATGAGTTTTATGTAATTCTGGAATTTTGTGGTGATTTTTAGTAATGGCCAATATTTTTCCTATGAAGAGGAATTAAATATCTTTCATTTGGCTTTGGAATCATCTCATTTTGAGTTTTCGAGAATTAGTTATGATTTTTCAAAGTTTGGGCAGAAAATCTGCTAGAAAATCCGAAAATGGGAATTATGACATCATCTCAATAAAAGATGACATCAGTATGGAATTAAATATGTTATCATCTTCTTCAGCTCTCATTTTCTGTCGTGAGTTTCAGCTGAAAAGAGAGAGAGACATTTGAGAGCTCTTAGAGAGAGAAAGTGGAGAAATCTCACAAGGTAAGCCGATTTCTCCGACGATCTAGCTCCTAACGCGTATAACCTTGTTCCTAAGCTTCTCTTCTATGTTATTTAAGGTGTTGAGAAGCAAATTTGGTGTTCAAGAGGCTAGGGCTTTCAGCCAAGTCAAGGAGAAGCTATTAGGAGCTTGAGGTAACTTCCAAACTTTCGTATATTGCTTATTCTGGCTGCTGTGGGCAATTTAATCGGTGAAATTTCACCGGATTGCCATTGGTTTTAAAGTTTGGAAATGATATGGCCTAGGGGTTATGCTGCCCAAATTGGGTCTTAATGTTAGTTTTAACCTAATGTAATAGTTAATAAAGTGGTTAGGAGTAGAAAGGAACGCGTTTACGGAGCCGAAATCGTAAAACCCCGATTTTCCCCGAAGAACTCATAAATTTCGGCCAGCTCTAGAAATGGGTCTTAGAGTTGGATTTTCAATGATTTGATGGTTCTATTGAGTTCAGGGGCGAAAATTAGGTGAGGTTACAGTTGGTCACGTTTTCGCAAAAGGCCGAAAAAGCATAATTACGAAAACGCCCCTAAAACCCTTAAAGTGGGGCTGCCAAGGGTAAATTTGTAATTTAACATTGAATTTGATAATTCCGAGTGTGGAAATGGATTCCTTGGGCGGAAATATGTTAGGATAGCCCAGATTAGAATTTCAGGAAAAGTGCAACCGGACCGGGTACGGCGGGCCCGGGCCGGTCCCCGGGGGTAGTTTTGTAAATTTTCATTATAGACTCATATAACCCCAAGTAACACTATGGAAGTGTCTAAATGGTGCATTTGGAATTGTAGGATTCGATATTTACCGCCCTCGGGAGCCAACTGCGCCGAAGGACGTCAGGAAAGGACAAGGTAGTGACTCTCTCTCTCTTTTACTTTGTGTAATGCACTGTATATGTGTTGTATCACTGTTTTATGATGATTTCTGATGCTGCTGCGGTTACAGCTGGTGATAGCTGTCGTTTACAGCGCAAGCTGTCATTTATAGCGTAAGCTGTCGTTATTGTGATTACAGCGTAAGCTGTCGTGATGTTGATTACTGATTACAACGTAAGCTGTCGTGATGTTGATTACAGCAAGAGCTGTCGAATTGTGTATACAGCCGTGAGTGCTGTCGTTTGTGGTGAAAACCATGTATCTGTGAATTGCTGCTGCTGTTGCTGTTTGTGATTTATGTACATGCTTTGTGTTTATGCATTGTGTGAGTGGTTTGTTACTACTGAGATTCTCTCAAATCTCATTCTTTCCTATGACTAATATTTCAGACAGGGCGTGTGGCTCAAAGGAGAAGCGGCCAACCCGGAGCAATTAGGACCCTTGGGGGGTATATAGTTGAATTGGAAACGTTGGTTATGTATTTTGAACTCGGGATTACTGTATATTCTGAATCAGGAACACTACATTCGATTTTGGTTGTGTAATCCCCTAGTGTATACTTATAAACCTTCAGGTTTTTATGCATAGAACCCGGGAGTTGCCGGGGATGCGGTTATACACTCTGATATGATTGAATGTATATTAACTGCACAGGTAATTTATATTCGAATATTGAAATTGAGACCTGGATGGGAAAAAGAGTTTTGAAAGTTTTGTAAAAATTTTACTGTGAGACAGAAAGTTTAAAACGAGGTTAAAGCATCAAATGGTCTCTAATCCGATTTAAATATGTGTTATCGAATTATAATTACATGCTTAAAGTCAGGGGGTTACAAAAAGCTCCCACTTATCAGGGATACATGGTATTATACTGCACAATTAAAATTAGCATTAACTACCGAACACAATTCATTACACAAAAAATACCATGTCCATATATAAAACATTCAAACAATAACACATAAAGTCATATTATCAATACAACTAACATAAAAGAAACAGGAACATTACACACCATTTAAATGTCAGAACAACAGTATTCAATGATGGCTTTCCTCATTTCCTAAAAAATCTGCTTTTTTTCTTCATGAATCTTGTTGTTTTTGCCACAACATCAACCCAAGAAATAGTCATGGGGAAGGTACCCCTTACCCTTACAACTGCGAGATATTTCACCATTACACTCACATAGAACTCTACACTGTTTTTGTTAGTTATGCTTTCTACATAGTTTGCAATGATTGAGTATATGATTTTTATATTATTTATTCTAGCTATTTTGTCTGCATCAAGTTCTGCTACCTTCTCAGCCATAGTAGCAGAATAGGGTTGGTCGGCTTCTTCTTCTAAATTTTGAGGTTTATCAGGACAGGAGGGTATAGACTTTGGTCTAGAATCAGAGTAGAACACTTGAGGTTCCTTTGGCATAGACTCCAGTAAATCTTCTTTAGGATCTTCTCAGGATCCTCCTCAAAAAATTCATTTTCCTCAAGATCCTCTTTAGGATCATCTATATGAGCTTCTTCATCTACAAACTCAATGCTCAATAACCCATACTCATGTGTTTTAATGCTATTAGAAGCCTCTTTCCTCATTTTGACTTAAATAAATAAATAAATGTGAGTCATTATTGTAATTTTAGGGATTTTTAAATATATAAAAAAACTTAAATAAGCACTAAAAAATCACAAACAAATCTTGAATTGCCTCTAAAATAGGCCAATAGCATATCATTATGAAGATCTCAAATTTAGGAATTTTTAGGAACAAATCCCATCTCAAACAGAGCTCCCACGAGCCTGCACGCGCTTCTAGAAGATTAAATCTAAAAAGATTAAAAATTTCCAGAATCCCACTCTTGCTGGAGGAGCGTGTATTACATTCACCACCCTAGGCCACTCCAATGACCACACGCGCCAGCAATCTGGACTCCACGAGCCATTTGCAGTCTGCCATGTGTCAAATGGGTATGCCACCTGGCCTCACGCACCACATGGCATTTATGTCCCCTTTCTAAATTAACTTTTTTTTGTTTGGATTGGGTTGGGTCCTGACCCACTGACTCGATCCATTTTTTTTTGGGTTGGGCCAACTCAGTCGAAACCATTTTTTTAAATTCTACCCAATCGGTTTTTTTATTCGGGTTAGATCCTGTATTTGACCCGCTACTAACCTATTCAGTTTTTTTAATATGGCTTAAAACGATGCCATTTTGGGGTACTGGAGGTTGTCTTTAACATCTAGTGGGGTTGACCTGGACCTAGTTACAGCATGGGCCAGGTCCGTTGACTCGGTTTCTTCTCTCCTTTATAACTTCTCCATTCGACATCTGTTTTACGCGTTCTTGGTGTCATTTTCCATTGTTTTTTCAAGCTCTATGCAATGGGATCAGTTTGAAAATCTAAATCGCTCATTTTTAGATGACCCAATTGAATTTAGTTTCATTTCTGGTTCGTTTCTAAGATTGCGTTCAACCTATAAGTTCTTTCGTTCTATAGCCTTATTATATGTATTAAGAGTATAATATCCTGAATTTTGGGATTAGAGCCTTGGGAATAAGTCTAAATTAAGCGGACTGCTAAGCCCCGGTTTAGTAGATGTCCCAAATCTATTCTCTTGTATTTCGTATATCTTTGAGGTATTAAAGGGAATAAAATAGTGAATTAAAGAGCATGGAAAGTTTGTATACAAAAATGGAATTTTTTGGAGTTGCAAGTGCATTCCGTTTTATTGCTTCCAGTGAGGCAGCGTTGTTGTGTAATGCATTTCATTGATCAAATGATATGCAAAAAATTATGAAATTTTATAGAGTTAAAGTAGACATCTCAAGCTTTACTTTCATAGGTACATATGACTCAATTAGAGCTACATTCAAAAAGTTATGAATTTTTGAAGTTTCCCCAGCAAAATTGATTATTTTCTGGAGTAGCATGCAAAGATTGAAAACCTAGGAATTTTGCACTTCTAGCTAGCAAAAGGCTATATTTTTCCTTGAAACTAGACTCAATAAGGGTTCTATAGCCTTTGGAATCACTCTGAAACAATGTCTATAAATTTAGTTATGATGTTTCAAAGTTAAGGCAGAAAATCTGACAAGAAGGCCAACTATTGCAAATTTGGAGAAAAATGTCATGGCAATTGGGTAAATTATGGAATAAAGTAAAAGCCCACATTTTCCCTATATTGGTGGATTTTTGTTGTTAAAAATATTAAAGGAGCTGGAAAGGGCTTATTCAAGAAGCCAAGGGATCAAATTATAATTGTTAAAGTTGAGCACATGTGTTATTATCATAAAATAACCATATAAATGTGCAATTAGTTAGGATAATGAAAGAAGCTCAATTGGGTCATAAAGGACCCTTAAATGGCATGTTCATGGGCCAAGGGAAGAATAGAAAATTAATTGAATGGAAATGTATGACACAAAATGGAAGAAGATAAGACCAAGTATAAGATAATGTCATAAATGAAATAAGCCACTATTTATTAATTTAGGAAAGGTGGTAGGATATTTTAAAGTCTCCCTTCATCTCTTTCCTAGCCATTTTCATTCAAGCATAAGCAAGAGAAGAGAGAGAGAGAGAGAAAGCATAGAAAATAGAGAACAAAGAGGGAGGAGGGAACCAAGAGGCAAGAACTTAGTAAGTAGTAGAGGTAATTGCTTGTTTTTACCTTCAATCTCTTGTAGACTCTCTCTAATATTCATAACCTTCTTGAAGTTATGTAAAGCAAGAAGAAAACTCAAAAGAGAGAGGGAAACAAGATGGCAAAAGTTTGAGAGAAAGTTGAGAATCAATAGGTAATCTCAAGAACTTAGATCCTCTTGGTTAATATGATGTTGTGATGGTGGTTATTGTTGTTGTTGGCTTAATTTGTGGTTTTTTTATGGATTTTGTAAAAGTTTGGAAGCTCAAACCCTAGCTGTTATGCTGCCCAAATTTAGTCTAATGATGTTTAGAATGTGATTAAGTAGTTAAATAAGTGATTAGAGGTGTAAATAATGTGGTTTAAGGATTGAAATCAAAACATTCCATTTTTCCCAATTTTTATGGAATTTCGTCCAGATTTGTTTTAGGCTGCGTTTAGACTGGATTTTGGTATTTTTGATGATTCCATTATGTTTAGAACGGAAAATTGTGTATGGTTCATGTTAGGTGATAGGTAAAAAAAGCCCTAGAAAGTGAAATGACAAAAATAGCCTAAAAACCCTTACATAGGGCTGCCATGGGGTAAATTCATAATTGAGGTTGGAATTTGAGAAAATTGAGGTCAAAAATGGATTTCTAGAGCAAAAATATGTCAGAATAGCCCATGTCAAAATTTCAGGAAAAGTACAGTCAAATCGAGTATGGCGGGGCTAGGCCAGGGTCCTAGGGGCATTTTCGTAAATTTGCATATTAGACTCATGTAACCACTAAAAGCATATTGGAAGTGCCTAAAATTGTATATTTGACATTTTAGGACTGATTTGAAAACCAAGTCATTGGCATGCATATTGAGGAGTTGTTTTCAAGTAGCGAAAAAGGTTAAGGTAGGGAACTTATCTGTCCTACATGTATTTGATACTTGTGTTGGTGTATTGATGCATATTATTACTTTGCTTGATTATGTGAAACATATATGGATGATTGAAGTTTTGTTTCTATTTATGCTATTGCCATAAGTATGTTGTTTGAAACATTGAGCATGTAGATATATCATTGTGTGAGCATGAGTTATGTAATGCAAGCATGTCATGCATTAAGCACTTGTCTTGCATGCATATTGGTATTGTTTTCCTATTGGGATTCTCTCAAATTTCACCCTCCCCTACCAACAATTTAGACAGGAGGAGACAAAAGATATGCTGAGAACAAAGAAGAGAACCATATGAGAGGATTGCAGTGGTAGAATGAAGATGGGAAGATGTCTCCGTTTTCGGGTTACAATGGTTGTATTATCATATATGAAGCCCCTATGGGGAATTTCTGTAATTCTACACTTATTATTAGTATATTTGTGCTATTCTTGTGTTACCCATCGAACTGCGTATTGTTTTCCGTAAATACTATACAAAAGGTTAAAATAAGATAAGGGTGTGACAAAGAGGCTTCTAAGTACACTAATACTCAAAGAATAAAGGTATAAACGAAAAGTATAGGAATTGTCCAAAACTGGAGTTTCACATAAACGTACCAAAAAAAATTCAGATGGAGAAAAAAATATATCCACCATTTAAACACAAGAACAGAAACATATTTCATACAGAAAGACATATATTTGAGTAGGCATTCATATATTCTCATATATCCATGAACTTGAACTGACTGATAGAGTATTTTTCTATATATACATGATTTCATATTCTTCAACATAGTGAACTCAACCATGTTCAGCAGAAGCAACACTCAATCTAGGACAAATAATAACCAATGCTCTAACACCAATGTAGAATTTTGGGCATACCTAGAGTGTCTTT
Source organism: Inga laurina (assembly GCA_963855925.1). Lineage (NCBI taxonomy): Eukaryota > Viridiplantae > Streptophyta > Magnoliopsida > Fabales > Fabaceae > Inga > Inga laurina. Next base: position 23,674,875 of record OY979707.1, read on the forward strand.
TCACACTCTCGAGATACCCACACGAACCAAATCACTCGGACTCTAGCTATAATACACAGCAAATTCATTGGGAGAAAAGAGAGAGAGTTGGGAAGGAAGGATTTTCTACAGTTCTTGTTATGTGCAGTTTTTTACTTTTTATTCACACTCACGTAATAAAACTATTCGCCCCAAAACATGCAATGGACTGCAATGCAATGGGGTGCAATGCAATAATGATTACCATCATCATGTTTGGTTGCCTAATAATAAGATGTGGTGAAATTTTTTATTATATTTAAATTGAATTATAAAAGGTCCAAAATACCCCTTAAACATAAAAAAAACCTCCATCACCAATCATCTCCTTCCTCACCCCAATAATCTGTCTCCCCCAAATACCTATGATGCCATGGTTATTGGTGGTACCTTTGACCGGCTGCACGACGGCCACTACCATTTCCTCAAGGTTTCACACTCCCCTTCGCTCTTTCGTTCCCTTTCCCTATCTCTCTTGCTCCATTAATATGCCTTATTTCTTGAAAAATTGAAACTTAAATGCAGGCGGCGTTTGAGTTAGCGAGGCGGCGGATTGTGATCGGAATCTGCGATGGTCCTATACTGGCAAAGAAGCTAGTAAGCTTCCTATCTTGGCGTTTGTCTGGTCTATTCCCTCTCCTTCGTTTCTTACTCCTCATCAAGTTCCATCCTTTACTCCTGTATAAACGGTACTTAAACTTGTTTGGAATATTTAGTTTCTTTATTTTCCAGCAATGTTGAGTAAATAGACAGGATGCAAATGTGAATTTCATTTAGTCTTTGGTTTCTCCTTCTGCTGTCAAAAATTAGAAATCATGCCAGTAAACATCTTATAGTTCTGTTCATAGAAAACTAGAATGTTTCTGGTTTTCCTAGATGTTGTAAGCCAATACAGGGCATTTAAAAGCATATTATTATTGTCTGTATAAACTAATATTTTATTTTAACTACTCTCTTCCCCCTTCCACGTGAACCTGCTTTCTTTATGCATGTAAACCTGATTTTTCATTGCTGCATAAAATATTTTCATTCTGCGTACATTCTTTTATTAGATATTGGATCCTGTTGACTATCTGGAGCTGTTGGATGCACCACCAAGCAAACTCTGCTGTGCAGAGAATATAGATGTTGGAGTTACTAACTGATACATACACATAAATGGAGAAAGATGTGCAAATTGTTCTTATTTTCAAAGTGTTTGATTCCTCTGTTAGTAGATCCTTATCAAATTTGGTTATCCAATCAAAATGCAAAATGAACTTGTAGGAATGGTTTCACCAGTGGGAAATTTTTGAAGTGCAAGAACGTATTTCTTTTCAATCTTTATTGTTTGGCTGAAATCTTAAATTGTTTTGTCTGATTTATATTATTATTTATTCATTTATTCATTAATTTATTTTTGTCATTGCCAACCTAATATCTGCCTCCGTAGTCTATCACTTTGGTCCATCCATAGCCTTTTGTTTTGTTACTTATGGTTAGAATCTGTTTTACAGACACCCTCCCCTCTAGTTGGTCTTTTGTGTGGATAAATAACAATGTTCTGTTGATTCATATTGGTACCATGACTCAGGAGGGTACTGTTTACCTATTCTATGAAACAAAGAATTCAATCACTTTGCAAGGAGATATTGGAGTCGCAAAAAGTACTGATAAAGGAGTTACATGGCAACAATTAGGCATTGCCTTGAATGAGGACTGGCCTCTTTCTTATCCATATGTCTTTGAATATCTTGGCCAGGTAGAAGCTGAATTTCTTACTCATAAAGACACTGAGAATGGTTTTCTTTTTTGGCATGATTTGCTAGCTTGGTAATTGGGACAATAAATTTTAATTGCTTCTTTATTTCATAAATTCACTAACTTAGCATCTGAAAGGCTTTGGATATAACTACTCTTTGGATCTGGTCAATACAGTATTTGTTGGGTTTTGTATGCGTTCAGTTAATGAGTTGTTCTAAATGAGGCAAGGCTTGCACTGATGCATTTGTCGTGGCTATTCCTAGACCTTAGCGAGGGATTTGCTTCTTCTTTTGGATTCCATTGGAAAGCAACTTTCTTTCCTTATTTTCCTTTCCTTTTCTTAATATATCAAAACCATCTAGTATTTAGCACTAAATCGTAAGTGCATTTGTGATATTTTCTCATATTCATTGCTCCTTTTTCTGAAATGTCAATATGCAACTTTAATTCTTTATGATGTTCTAAAACTTGTTTATATTGTTCTTAGATTAGATCAACAATTTCATATGTGCGTGTTTTGCTCTTACTTTAATATGAAATTTTTTATCTGTCTTTGTCCTGGGTAGATATGTCATGTTTCCAAGGATTATTTTTCTGTCCTGAGGCAGCTTCTTTGTTGCTTCACAACTTCTGCATATATCATATAAGTCCTCCAGGGCATGAGGTCTGTAAGTTGATTGATTTGAGCGTATTATTTATTGCATTCTTGATTGGATACTATTATTTATGTTAATGCCTCCTCTAGAACTTCCACAACAGTTATTGGAGTTGGGAGTTGCAGCAATTTGTCCTGATCAGTGCCTTGTGTTGATGACTTAGCTGATCAAATTGTTCAGATGATAAAACAAGTGCTGACTATTACTTTGATTCCTACTCTCACTTTGGTAATTTCTTATTCGAAAATCTTCCTGTACCATGGATCTTATGTTCTGATAATGAAACTAGTATAAGCTGGTTAGTAACAGTAATCTGGTCATAGTAGTTGAAGATTTTATTCTACTGAAGAACTGAAAAATAAGCAAACTGCTTGTACTTAAATTTTGTTTATGAAATTTCAAGCTCTCTTGTGTACCTTACTTTAATCGGTGTACATATTTTTTCATTCTTATTTTCTTCTTCTGTTTTCAGGAATACACGAAGTAAGTCTATCAACTTGGATGCACGTTGGCGTCAGCTGTTCTTTTTTAATCTATTTCTTGTTTTTTTTCCTACTGGAGTTTATCTATATGGGTATAAAGAACATAGTACTGTTAATTTTTCCCTTGTATATCTTTTATTATATTTTACAACTACCAAAGGATAGTTTCTGAGATTTGATGGAAGTTATTTTTCTCTCTCTCTTTTTTTTCCTGGGTGCTGCTTTTGCGATTTTAATTTTGTCTTGGTTGCAAAAATTAGGTTACGTAAGGAAGAATGTAGTAAAGAATTATAGAGGTTTTGCCCCTTATACTCATTATTAATAGAACATTGAGCATTGAATATTAACTTTAAAAAATCTCTAAATAGTCATTCATTGCAAAATACCCTTGCAAAATAGAATCCAAACTTGCAACCACCAAGTTCATATCCTTGCAAAATAGAATCCAAACAATGAAAAAAAGCAACTTTAAGTTAAATTGTTAAACTAGTTCGTTGATGAGATGACGAATCCAACGAGCCTTGTGTTCGTTTGGAATGAGTGGGAACCCATTCATTAATTTCGGAGACGCAGCAATTTTAAGATGAGCCATGTCAATCTCATTAAGTGTCAACCCCTCCACTTTCAGTAGTTCAGGATATAGTTCTTGAGCAACTTGCTTATTAGAAGAATCTTGACAAGCCTCAACAATAGATTTGCACATATTCTCGGAAACTTGGACCAAAGTTTTATAAGATTCTTTCATTGCTTCTAACAAAATTTCTACAGCATCACGACTTGATCTACACCAGTTCCTAGATGTTGACTGCACTTCACTTTGATCTATCTCAACATATTGTTCAATAACTGGGTCAGCTTGGTCATTTTCAGTCGCCTCTTCATTTTCTTTTGCCTCTTGTTCAGCCTCATGTTGTGCTTGGGCAGGTCTTGAGGCGCTATTTCCAGTGGCACGATCCTTACCCCATATAAATGTCATCTTTTCAAAGTTTGGCAACTTCCTATTGCGGAATTTACCTGCTTTACTATTCACCTGAAAGCACAAAAATTATGAAATAACAACAACATGAATGGATTTGTATATTTACAATGAATGACATACCTTCACATATTGTTCTCAAACCGCATCCTCAGCTACGACACACTTATTTAACGGGTCCCAGCCAAAACCAGAAGTATTGGTGCCATAAATCAAGTTGTGGACAATTTGCCATTGTTGCTTCAATGTCCTCAATCTAGACCATATATTAGGATGTGGTTTGATTTTAGTCCTTGGGAGTTTTTCTTGCATCATTTCCTCTAATTTGCCAACATAGCCTCTACCAAATCCCGTGTCAGCAACAAACTTGCCTTCCACCTTCAATTGAACCAAACAATCAACAAGAACATCATCCTCAAAACTAGTCCATTGATGCTTGTTTCCCTTTGAAGCATTGTCCTGCTCTTGGTTGTCCATTCTAAAACAACCACATAAAAACAAATTTAAAATAAGGTATCATGTTAAACACATATACTTAGACCGTGCAACAACTTTCAATCACATTCAAACAAATTTGAATAATCTCTAAAAGAGCCAAATTCATCATAACATTGCAACATATAAAATTCAATTACATATACTGTGAAAGTTTTAAATCATAAGTCTAAGTACTAAAAATATAAAAGCGACAAATATCCAAAGCATAAGGACTAATACAAGTCTCAAATACATCACAAATGGCTTATCTATTTCCCCTACGAGCTCTAAATGCATTGAACATTTCATTAGCTAAATTCTCTCGAAATGCACTCCACTCATCTGAGGGCTCCATAGTTAGAATGGGATTGAATTCCATAGGGATGTTTGGTTCATCTTGTGCATCATATTCAGCCTCTAATGGATCATTCAAGTTGTCCCGCATTATGAGATTATGGAGCAAGCAACAGGCAATAATATAACGATTTTGCACGGGAATAGGATAAAATGATGGACTCCTCAATATTGCCCATCTTAATTTCAGCATCCCAAAGCATCTTTCAATTATATTTCATGCCGATGAGTGTCACATGTTAAAACACTCTTGGGGATTTTGAGGATGTCGACCTTCTCGCCACTCACTTAGATGATACCGTTGACCTCTATATGGGGCAAGGAACCCTTTACAATTGGTGTAGCCATCATCAACCAAATAAAAATTGCCTACACGCAATTAATTATTGTCAGAAACCAAGGCCTACAACTCCAAATCAATAGTAGACTCAAAATAGTAAATAAATCATTGTGGTATGTGTACCTTGGGGCACCTTGAACCCATTAGGTCCTCTAATAGCATCCCGTAACACTCTTCCATCTACTGCCGAGCCTTCCCAACCCGGATATACGAATATAAATTGGCCATCTGGGGAGGACACACCAAGTACATTAGTGGTTACATCTCCTTTTCTATTTCGGTACCTAGCCTTTATGGAAAGTGGCACTTGAACTCTTATGTGTGTGCCATCCAATGTGCCTAAGCAACCCTGCATCCAAAAGTCATCATAAGTTATCATGTATTACCTCCTAAGCTAATTTAAAAGCACAAGAATCATTAGTACCTTAAACCATCTCCACCTCTCGTCGTTTGAATCTTCAGGAATTGGCTCAGGAGTTTTGAAAAGCTCTCCTTGGATGAGCATCATGGCTCTTAGCACTATAGTGAAATAACGACTAATGGTCTCCCCAGACCGCCCAAACTCAAATTGGATTACCCTATTTTTCATATGATGAGCAAGTATATGCAAGAACATAGCTACTTGCTCATCCACTAACATGTGTTTAGTTGGTTTTAGGCCACCTGTTGTATCCAGCATGCCACAAAGTTTATCAAATGTCGACCTATACATCCTAATTTAGTTGTAACAAGTATTGTCACTGCCATAAATAAACTCCCTAAGATGCTTTCTCTTAGTATGAAAATCAAGAGTGTAGGAATGGTCTTGTATGATCCTACTGTTCAAAATGGTTACAACGCATATCATATTCGTCAATATTGTTTGAAAAGCATGGATAAGCATTAACCAGCCAAGCATTAGATGGAGAACTGCTACCTTACGAACTTTATCCATATTTTTTGGCTTCTAATAACCATCCACATGTTTAAATAAAAAAAAGATGGAGGTTGCAATCAATCAAGCAACATATATAAAACAACAATGGTAAAACACTTGTGAACATGAATATAATCAAACATATAAATCAAAGTTTGTGTTTTAGTTTCTTCTCAATCTTACCCTCTAAATCATTCAATTTATCATTCACAATGAAAAAACAAAGAACAACTGCTGGTTTATACTGCATGGATAGATTACAGCAAAAACTACATACATCACTTCCCATTTCCTTAGTTCTTGGAAAGTTTCCACCACTAATTTAAAGGACAGGTTTTTGCTGGGAAGTTTTTTTTGGGGGATGATGATGTCACAAAAAATTAGTTTGTAATTATGTTGACATTTATTTTGGGGTAAAAAGGGGGCAGCAATATAATAGCAGAGTTCTGAATATTGAGAGCATTAGAGCTGACATTTTTTGCGTCACAGAAAAGGAACACTAAATTCACCAAGCTGAAAGTATAGGTTACACGAACAGCAATCTCATATAATAAAGCTATAAGGGAGATTCATCGCGATAGCTTTATCAATTTCACTGATAGCTTTATCGCGATAGCTTTATCAATTTCACTAATAGCTTTATCGCGATAGCTTTACACGAACAGCAATCTCATATAATAATGTATAGCCCCTGCTCTAAAAACTATTTACGCTTCATCGCGATAGCTTTATCAATTTCACTGAACAAATCATCCCCGTAACTTTCAAAATCCAGAGTAGGATTGTCTGGCGCTCAATTCAAATTTACAGTTTGTTTACAAATCATACTGTGATAAATCTTTCCAAGACTATTCCACCCGGTCTCATATTAAGAAAATAAAAACCCCAAATCCCAGATTTCTACATCCAGTATATTGAATCACAACAATAAACCAGCAATTAAATCATCTAATCCCATAAGAAGAAGAAGACAATGAAATTTTGGCAAACAATTTCTACACAGCAATTGATGATCACCCGAAACTTACCTCTGTTTCTGCAGTCCTTCGCCGTGGAGTACGTCGCTCTCAAGTTCTGTTGCTTTCGATGGTCATCTCTCAACGTTAGGGCTTTTGAGAGAGAAAAAATGATCACCTGTTTTTAATGTTTTATTTATTGAGGGCATATATTGTCTTTTCATTATATTAGTAGGGATAAAATTGAGATTTCATCAATGATTACAGTCCTGCAATGAGTTTTCATAGGGGTCCCCCTATGAATGGAGATTACCAAAAAATATGTAATCTGTTTTACAATTGTAATCCATATTACCATTAATAAGCCCAACCAAACAGGCCAATAATGGTAATGTAATAAAGATTACCATCGCAAGTGTGCAATGCAATCTAACCAAACGGGCCCTTAATCCATCAATTTCTCTCATGCCCATAATGCAAACACGCACAGTTTCTTAGCTTAATCACCAATAAACAACTTCTCATGCCCATAATTTCGTCCATAACAAAGATGACACAAATAAAATATCATCGTAGCTTCAAAAGTAAAAAAAAAGTAAAACGAAACATTTGATTCTCTTCTTAAAATTGTCGTTCAAAAACAACATTTTATTATTGTTGTTGTTGTTGTTTCCTTGCTAAGATTACGAAAATTCAAAATCAATTTTATCATTTCCTTTAGAACTTTCCCTTGAGATTTTGTAATTCAGATTTTAATATTTTTTGTTTAGTCGTTAGTCTCTAAAATCCAATCTTGTTCGAATAAAATTTAAAAAAAAATCAATCTTGTAATGATGCCTCTGAGAAATTTTGAATTATTTTGTAACTTAGTTTTTTATTTCACATAAATAATATGTAAAATTGTTTTCGAAATTTCCCTTCAAATATTTATTTTCAAAATTTAAATTTTCTTGTTTGAAGTATGCTATAAAAGAATAAAAACCTAAAACAAAAATGATTAAAATTAGAAAGGTGAAATTATTTTTCATTTCCTTTTTAGGAAAAATGCAACGTCCTTTATCATAATGAGATGTGTTCTTAGCAGAAATTAAGAGGAGAAAAAATGTTGAAATGTGTAGCCTAAGACTCCGCAAGTGTATATATGGGTTGTATTAAGTAATAAAGTGATGAGAAAAGTATCATTTCTACGAGGACTTGGTACTAATAATTCAGTTGTTCAATAATTTTATAATTTTTCTTAATTTGAGTTAACACAATTTGAATCAAAGATAAAAGCTAACTAGGGAAAAAAAAGAAAAATCAATCTAACTATGGTTTAGGCTAAGCTAAGGGTGATTCTAGATCTTAAGCGGTGACTTGAATTATTATTGCTTTAATTACTTCTTAGCATCTAGTCACTACAAAAAACAGAGAATTAGAGACAGAAATTAGCGACGGAATTAATTCCATTGCAATTCTGTATCTAAATCATCAATAAATTTGTCGCTAACTTTAGAGATGGAATAGCGATGGAATTTATAGACGGAATTATTTTGTCTCTAATTTCCATCGCTGATTTCATTTAGGGACAGATTAGCGACGAAAAATATTCCATCTCTAATTTCCATCACTGATCCATCTCAAAGCCGTCACCAAATTTTGTTATTAAATTCCATCACAAATTCCGTCACTATTCCGTCACTAATTTTGGAGATAATTTCATATTTTTTGCGAAAATTAGCGATGGAACAAATTTCATCTCTAAATTCCGTCACTATTCAGTCTCTAATGTCCGTCAATAATTATTTCCATCTCTAATACTTCACTATTTCCGTCACTAATTTGAAATTTTCAAGTTTTCATCATTTAGAGAATAAATGATAATGTAATCATTTAAAAATTTTTGAAATATCATGGTGATGAATTCTTAGGAAACACATTCGTATATCATTAAAATGGATTGATCATGTGACCTCGTATTAGCTAAACAAACAAGGAAATAACATATGAAGTAATCTCTTTTAAAAATTAACATAATAAATGAAGAAAGAATAATTTTATAATGGATAATGTAACCCCCTTCACGATCTAGGTCGAGATTAGTTTGTAAAAACGTAATTAAATTTGAATTAAAGACCATGTATGATTTGGGACTTACAAAAAAAATTAAAATTCCCAAAATCCGGGTTTTCAAAACTTTTACAACATCTGTTTTACAATGGTCTCATACTCACCTTTCAAATATAAATGGCCTGTACATGTTGATTTTATTTATACATATCAGAGTACATCATACATTTTCTGATACACTCGGGTTTCATAGACTAATTAAGGATCTACAAGGTACAATTACTATCCAATATGTACATGTAATTCCCAACAAAATATATCCAAATGGTTTACAAAATGATAACCAATTTTCTAAAATAAAACTCCTAGCCAGGAGCTCTATCCACTCTTTGTCTCCCGCTTTCCTTTAGATCCTTTAGCCCTGTCTAAAATTTGTGGTTTTGGGAGAGTGAGATCCTAAAGAATCCCCGTAGTAACAAATCCCCGTAATAATATGCACAACAATAAGGCATGAAAGCAAATCATCACACACACATAGCAACTACAATGGCAATTACAGTGGCAAGGGCAGGTATAACTCATGTCACCCTTACGTTTGCTCATGTTAAATTGCTCATGTTGTATTGCACCGCAACAGTTCACACAATATATTTCACTACAACTGGGATTCATATAAAGCATTTCATATGCAATCTATACAGGCAAGAAATATAACACACAGCCCACGGCTAGATTCACAACACGCCGCCCTACGGGTTGGATTCACAAAGATTCATGTCAATTTCAATAGCAGTTCAACGGTCGAGCTAGAGATGACCAGTGTCAATCCCTAAACGGCTCATGCTGAAGTGCTCACGTTGTAATGGACCATGGCAGATACAGTTCCCAAAACTCAATGACAAGTCATGCATACCAAAACATCATACACAACATGAGAGAAGAGTCACTACCTTAATCTTTCCATGCGTGTCCTGGCACCGGTCTCTCCCAAGTAGGGCAAATATCGTATCCTACGATTCATAATTAGGGACAAGAGTCAATTCTCTATTCCAACTCTCAATGACTTCTTAACACTTAATTTGATTATCATTATTGCTTTTTTAGTACCCACAAATAACTTTATCAATAGCTCTAAGGGTTAGAAGACTATCCCCCAAAGATTCCCTTTTTTGAAAGTACAAAACGATATTTTTCACTGAGACACTCCAGTGAAGATGGCCTCACTCAAGTGATATTGTACGGATACTCGAGTAAAAGAGACCTCACTCGAGTAATGGTTTGGTCTACACTCGGGCACTAAAGAGTGAACAACAACGAGTGAATACCTGAGAGCACAAGAAACTTTTCAGAGACAAGAACACTCAAGCACAGAAAGCAATACTCGAGTGATAGTCAAATGCTCACTCGAGCACTAGGAAGTGAAGCATAGAAAGTGAAGACCCGAGAGCACAAAAGTTCTCAAGGATTAGGAACACTCGAGTGGAACACAAAGTACTCGAGTGATGGCTTAACACTCACAAGTGTTAAGGTACACTCTTGCCTTTATCCATGGACAAGTGTTAGAAAATGTGGTCAGTTTTGCTGCGTTTTCTGGTTTATGATAAAATCACTCGAGTGAGAGTAAGTATTATCATGCTTTGGTTTTGGGCAACACAAATCACCGATTTTCCAAAATCACTAAACTCAATCATTTAATTCCCAAACAATCCTATCTATCCTTATACATTCCCAACATACCATTACTATGCCAAAAACATGCCAAAAGCCCAATGGTCATCATTTTTGGATTAAAGGCCAAAATTTCCAGAAATTTCAAACTAAACCATTTGGCATAAAACTTAGATAGATAGATTAGTCTCACTTACCTCTTTCACTTTGCCAAAGAGATTTCTTGATTCACCACCTCCAAAATTTCGTATGGGCACATATCAACACTAATAGGAACACTATAAACATCAAAATGAAGCTCTCACTCCAAGGATCAACATTAATGAAGTGAGTTTTTCCATTAGAGGTCATTAACTTACCTCAAATTCCAGCTTTTCTTCTTCCTTGGCCAATAATGGCTGCACGCATGAGAAAGAAAGATGAGAGATGAAAAGGATGATGCAAATGATGATATCCCTCTAGCCTTGCACATCAGCCAAAAATGAAGGAGAGAGAGGAGAGAGAAATAATTAAAAATTCAATTTTACTTTTCCCTTTACTCTCTCTTCTTCTACACTTGACACATGTCACCATCCCATTAGCTCTCCTCAAATAAGTAACTAATTATTTACTCTAACAACTCCATTAGCTATTTTGTTACATATCTCATTTTTCTCTTAGCTAGTAATTAATTTTCCCTTAATCACTAACTTATGGCCAATAATTCCATTCTTTCAATTTTCCACCACATATGGCATATTAATTAAAATTGCCACAAAACACTTAATAATTCCAATTTAAATTCAAAATTATCCATAATAATTGTCATTTAATCAAAATTTAGGGCATTACAGATAATATGTTGTTGGAAAAAGATATGATAGAAACCATAAATCGTCAAATGGATGTAAAGGCATGTATATCCAAGTGAATCGATCATTAAATTTTTAAAACCTTTTTGTCATTAGTTTCTTCAAGTGCAAATAAATAGGATCAGAGTAGTAATTAATATGTGAAAGCAAATAATAAAGTCGTGACTAATGAATTTTAAAAAGAAAAATCTTCAAATTAATATACATACATATATATATATATATAATAATTTTCTAAATATAACCATTCATTGCACTTAAAATGCAATTAGATAGTAGTAGTAGTAGTACTAATTTCTTGAAATTTATTAGACTGCTAATCAATTTATTCATTCACTCATTTATTAGTTTTACCAATATGATTTCTCTAATGAAATAAAAATACAATAGTTGTTTTGGAAGCTATATATAGTTATGAAATACATAAATAAAAATTAAACAAAAATAGAAACAAAGAACACTAATATATAACAGTTAAAATTCTTAACAACCCATTATACAATTTACAAAGTATGAACAAGACAACTTATTTCTTGAGTTTTAAACACATAAACTTATTTATAAAATATAAAATTTATGACAAATTGCAATAATGCATTCTACAATTTCAAACAATACATAAAAACATGTAAATAATTAGAACATATTTAATGAATTAAATATAAGTTAGTAAAAAATGAATTAAAACATATTTAATGGATAAAGAAATAAGAATTATAATCTATCCAAATAATTTGATTTTGAATTGCTAATTAATTTATAAAATTTTTGGTCTGAATTAATTTATCATTTTTGAGTGTATACTGTTGAATTGATAATGAAAGCTTTATTTCTTTTATTTTTTAATATATCATGATAAGTTAAATTAATATTGCGTTTTTATTGAGTTATTATATTGAAGTTCTACTTTTCCTATTTAAGAAGTTTCTTGATTAGCTTTTAAGTTTTTTGACTTGTGCTAAGATATGATATGATTAGATTTGATTATCCCAACTAAGGGCACCATGGACCAAAAAAAAAAAAAAAAAGATTTGATTACCGCAATTAGATATAATCATAGGAGTTAATTTAGGATGTTGAATTATCACATTTAATGCTCCTTAATACTCCTCTTGTATATTTTCTATACAAACCCTTATCTAGGGTACAAGTTATTAAGATTATATTTCTCATTATGCTTTCATCATGGAATTAGTCTTTAAATTTAAATAGTATAAAATTCAAATTTAAATATATTATTTTTTATAACAATTTAAATATATTATTTAGTATGTAAGAAACCATGATTCTTCTTCTTTCTGTTTTTTTCCACAAGAAACCATTATTCTTCCAAAACATTCACATATTCTCTCTAAGTTCCATCTCTTATACTTTTCATCTTTAATCTGTCACTAATGCCGTTGCTAAATTGAAAATTTTCAAATTTTGATCATTTAGAATTCTTTTTTTTTGTTGGCCAAGTTAGAATTAATGATATTATAATTATTTAAATATATATTTTTTCACTGGGTAGGGGGCATATTATTGAGAAGGGCATCGTCATCATCTCATCATTAAAACTTATTGAGACAAATTCTTAGGAAATGCATTCATATTTCATTAAAATGGATTTGTCTTATGACTGCTTCATATTAACTAAAAGAATAAGAAAATAATATATGGACTACTCTCATTTAAAAATTAATATAATAAATGAAGAAGGGATTGTATAATCAACAATATATTGATGGAATAATACATGACAATTGGATGTATAGGCATACACATCCATTATATGGTCATTAACCTAGCTAGTGTTGAAGGAAATTTTGAATTAGAATGAATATGATTTTGTAGGTTTGAAACGTAAAAATGGTAAACTCAACATGTAAACTTACAAGTTTAACCAAGTTTATAACTTACACAAGTTTAAGCATGACATAACAAGATTTTATAAGTTAAAAACATAAAAATGATAAACTCGAAGAGTCAACCTACAAGTTTGGCAACAATGTATAAGAACAAGCTTGACAAGAACCCATAAGCATGTTAGAGAAGACCATTACACCCAAAACATGAGCGGTAAAATAATTGTAAGATTTTAGTAACGATAAATTAAAATAGAAAACTTAATATAGAAAAATTAATAATTATTTTAACTTGTAAAAAGGAATATAGGTGTATAAAATGAAATAGGAAAAAATAATTTACTATTTAAAAACTAAATAAATAACTCTCGAAATATATTAAAAATATATCCTAAATCTATTAAAAATGAGGATAAATAAATGGAAAAGCTATATATTTTTTTCATTAAATAAATAAATCCCTCACACCTGAAAATTTTGACTCTAATTTTTAATATCTTCACTGTTTTCCCTGATCGAAAAATTTTGCAATTCCCTCCATATCCCGCCTTTTAGAACTAAAAGACCTCATCAAAATTTCTCCCAATTCTCACCTTACTTCCTAAATCCCTAATTCATCTTACTGCTCTTGGTCCAGTACTCCAAATCCAGTTGTCCTCTCCTACTCTGGCTTTCCTCCGGCAACCATCAGGCCATCACCAGTCACCACCATCATTAATCCCTCTCTTGTCTCGCAGATTCAGCTAGTTTAAGTCCTCACCCACTCCACTGACTTCATAGTGTTCTCCTCTCTATCCCGATTCTTTAGGTTTGAAGTTTGAAGTTTGAACTTCGAATCTTTGATTTACTACCTATATCTAGTGACAAATTAGCGTGAGAATCTGAATTACTCGTCGCCATTCTCGCTACTTTTAGGTGCTTGGAGCTCTTCGTCACTTTCAGGTGCTTCTGTAATCTTCAAACCTATGCACAAGCACGTTCTTAGTCACTTTCAGGTGCTTCTGTAATCTTCAAACCTATGCACAAGCACGTTGAAAGAGTTGGATTCAGGTTTCATCATGAATTCCCAGATTGGTTTGTTTCTTTTTAATTTAAATCTTGCCACCGCTTGGTTATCTCTCCATTTCTGATATTTCCTTTGTCATTTTATTTGCTAGACTACTAAATTTGATTTTAAGTGTTAGATCCTCATTCAATGCATATGGTCTACAATTAGTTTATCCAAGTGGAGGAAGATACAGATTATTATGTGAGATTGGCCTCTTGGGTTGCAGCAATTTGTGATAATGAGAATTTTGTAATGATGCCAGAGTTGTAGAAAGTTTTGAGAAAAAGGGTATATGATGGAAATGAACGTTTTGTTATCGTTGAAAATGAAGATTTATGTGGATATATTTTTTTTTTTTGCTACATATAATAAACTTCTGCAATCTTTCTAACAATAAGAATCCACTAAAAATATGGAATTTCCTTTCCATGGTATTTTGTATTGGAAACTATTATTAGTTTTGGTTTTTTAGGTTACCATTATGAAATAAGATACACATCTTTCGAATTTGCAGTGAATAAAGGACGATCTGTCAACCCCTCAACGCTATTGGCTTCCTCTTCTATATGATTCGATGAGCCTTTCTTTCTTTATTTAGTTTAGTACAATATATGCTAACATGTTAATTGTAACTTATAAAACTATTTGTAGTCTTTTCTATTTTTACATTTATTACATCTTTAGAGAGGTAAAAATGCTTTTGGAGCTCTTGACTATACTGAATAAGGATAACAAAATAGTTGGTAACTTAGGTAAATAAGGATAAGAACCACTCAAGTCTGTTACATAGAATGATACTATTGTGGCTCATTGTTTTCACTTCAAATCCCGGACAAAAGAAAATTGGGTGACCCAAGAAAGTATTAAAAAAAAGTTAGTATTTTTATGATCTTCGAATTAGACTACATTTGATGGAATTTTTAATGAATTTGAATTTTTAGCAAAATAATTTACTGGATCCTATACATTTTGGAGGTTATTGATGCAGCTTTGTTCTTCCGCATAATTTCTGTTGTTGAACTATTATTGCTTTTTGGCAGAATTTCACCTTAAGCAATAGAGGTTTGTTGTCTACCGAAAATATATCCTGCTTTAAACACATTTCACTACTACAAAAGACGCTTTTAATGTCCTTTTTTTAGGCCTTTTAATGTTTGAAAATAAGAGGGCGTCTATGTGAGCGACATAATAAAAAATGACAATAACTTCCACAAATAAAAGGACGCCTAAGGTCTACATTTTAGATGTTCCTATTTTAAAAATAGATGTCTAAAGTGCTACACTGACACTTTAGACGTCCCCATTTTGAAATGGGGACGTCTAAAGTGTCAGTGTAGCACTTTAGACATCCCCATTTTAAAATGGGGAAGTCTAAAGTCTCACTTTAAACTTTCCCAATTTAAAATGGAAACGTCTAAAGTGTTTTTTTTAAAAAAAAATCATTTATATTATAGATCTGGACTAAATAGTATTTAAAACCAGAAATTACATATTATCGTCAATAAGATTACAGATCCAGTATCTGAACTCCAAATCCAAAATCAACACAATAATAACTTCAAAGTTGAAATCTCATAGGCTGAAGATGAAAACAACAAGAGGAATCAGTTACAAAAAACTTATCTCCTTCTATTATTGAAATTCATTTTCTTGTACTAATGAATAAAGAAGAGCGACAGGGAGAGATGAACCTCATTTTCTCGGCGGGAACGTGGCCATGAAGCATGTTTCAGAGTCTCGATCTACAAGCTATAACAACACGAGTTAGAAGATAAAATAGAAGGAAAACTCAAAGAAAAAAGAGAAAAAAGATAAAATAATAAAAAATGGTAAGAATGCATAACAGATTTGGAGGTGAAAAAAGAAGAGAGAAAGGAAGAAGCAAGAGTTAAAAAGAGCATATAAAGAAGAAGAAGCAAGAGCTAAAAAGCATGGTGATAATGACTCTTTTTGTGTTTGCGGCGATGGAAAGAGAAAGATGAGTGTAAAAGTAATATAAAACTGACAAATAAAGACTGTCAGTATAAATTTGAATTATTTTTGACATCCCAAATTTAATTCAGAGAGGTCTAAAGTTGTCCAGTTAATTTATTTTTACTTTAGACGTCCCTATATGCATTAGGGACGTCTAAAGTTAAAAATAATTTTTTTTAAAAAATCAGGAATAATTAGAGACGCCAAAAGGCTCCCCTAATATATCATCAGGGACGCCATTTAGGGACACACTTTGGCGACCCTGACGTATCATCAAGGACGCCATTTTGACGCCCTTTGGACGCCATATTGATATGTTGAGAATGAAGACCGACATCATTCTAGTTCTTTCTTTCTTCTTCTTCTTGTTTTTTTTTTGGCCAAAAATAAGATTATGGTTCAAAATTTTAAATATGGATTGAATTGTGGAAGATTCGAGAGGAGGGGGGATACAATTACATGGTGACATGATTTTTTATGTGTTCTTTGATTAATTTCTTCAATTCTTTCTTATTATCTTTTCGAATTTACAAAGCTGCAATATTTTTTTCTGTTTACTTCAAACTTGCAAACAAATCATAATTATAATAACCCATGAAAAAATTTTAGGTGTTGCATTTTAATTGGTTGACTCATATAATTATTTTTATATTTTAAAATTTAAGCATGTTTTTTAGTATTTAATTGCTGAGTTATTATTTTCTGTTAAGTAATACTAACAGTGTTAAGGTTGAACTTAAGGGACTAAATGCAAACTTGTGGCAAAGTTAAAGGATTAAAAATATATTTTAGCCTTAAATATAATATTTTATATTTAAAATGATGTAAATTGAAAAATATTATTTAAATAAAAAAAGCTATAGCTTTGCAAATTGTTCTAGGGTTTCAAACAACTCATACCTAGCTCATAGAGATGCTCCTTTGGTGAAATGCTCCTAGAGACCATCCAGAACAACTCTTCCTCAAAGAAAATGTATAGTTTACCAAAAATATTGTCTGAAAGATGATATTCTGGAAGTAGTGTAGACACTGATAATTAAAATTGTCAAAAATTAAATAACCCAATGATAACATTCTTACATTGAGCTGATGAATTTGAAATGCAAATGCTGGTCTTGAAGGGACTTAAATTGATACTTGCAAGTATTTGCAAGTCCACCTGGGTATTGAAACAACCACATCTTCGAATCCATTAGTGTCGTTCTCAATAAGGCTTGTAGACATCAACAGCTCAAGCTGCACCATCTGAATGAGATAGGGATGAGTTGTTGACGTAAAACCCTAGCTGGAACATTCGAGAGCGGTTGGTTGTTAACTGATTGGTTATAGGTTCGAATCCTACTTAGGATGCAGAGATAGGGTTATTTTTATTATGGTTAATATAGTTTCAAATCATAGATTTTTGTCCCTTAAATTTAATTCCATTTAAAACATTGATCTCTATAATTTAATAATATCCTAGATGTAACACCCCAAATTTTATTCACCTAGAATGTATTGTAATTATTTAATATATTCAATAAAATGGTGAATATTCATGGCTGTAAGGATTAAATATTGGAAATAGAAAGGTGAATAATCCTTTTGATGAAATTTCCTACGAGGCAGTGAGTTTGTCAAATGGTCTTGGATGACCAAATGATGAGCAAAAATTATGAAACTTTATAGGGTGAAAGTAAACATCCTAAGATTTAATTTATAGGTCATATTAATCATTTAAAACTATATACAAAAATTTATGAATTTTTTAAGTTAGTCCAGAAAAACTAGAAAGTTTTTGGAGCAGCGTTCAAAGAAATTAAATATGGAAATGATATGCTTCTAATTGGCAAAATTCTATATTTTTCCTTGAAACTAGACTCATTAAGGGTTCTATAGCATTTGGAATCACTCTTATATGAGATCTACAAATTTAGTTATGATTTTTCATAGTTAGGGTAGAAAATCTGCCAAAATTCAAACAAATCCGAAAATGGGGAAAAGTTTGTGATGGCAATATGGTAATTTTGAGTTAAGTCCTTCAGCCCATTTTTGCTGATTTAAAGGACCCTAAGGGTCTGTTTGGTTTGAGGGGAGGGGAAGGGAATGGGAGGGAGGGGAGGGATTTTGCTCCCTTGCCCTTGAATGGCACCATCAAAAATTTAGGAGGGGAGGGGAAATTTTTTGAAATTTTCCCCTACCTCCCTTCAAAACCATTCACCCCCAAATTAGGGGATTTAGAGGGGAGGGCAATATTTTAACTTGTATTGACCATTATACCTATACTGAGTTTTAATATTTCCAACCTACCCTTCTTCCCTCAGACAATACTCTGTTCTTCAGTCGTCAAATAGTGCTGCAACAAAGCACCGTTCTCCCGTCTTAGAACAGCGTTGCAACAATACTCAGTTTTAATATTCTAACTTGCATTATTGTATCTATATTATATTTATATATTATATAGGTATTTATATATATATATATATAACATAGAGAGATGTATTAAGTGTTATTGCAATTATATTTATTTAATTTTGATAATTATAAAATTATAATTCCTATATTAAATAATATTTTATTAAACATGTTTGAAAAATAAATACTCAAATAAAATAAGGGCAAAGTTGTCCATATAAAACTATTTTCCTTCCCCTTCCTTCCTGAACCAAACAAGGCAACATTAAAATACATCCCCTCCCCTCTCTTCCTTTCTAATCAATCCAATCGTGGTAATATTAAAATTCCTTCCTTACCCTCACATCCCCTCCCCTCCATTAAAATCCCTCTCCTCCCCTCCACTCCGTCAAACCAAACAGACCCTAAGACGTGATGTTGCATGGGCCAAGAGAGGGAAATATTAGTTGCCTTCAATTAGGCTTTATGATACATTCTCATGTAGATAGACTTATGTACACAAAAGTCAAATTTTGGGAATTATTTAATTAAATAAATAAGGAAATAAGTGCAAGAGATATTAAAACCATTCTTTTCCCTTCATCTTTCTCATTCCACGTCAGCCATGAGAGCACAAGAGAGAGAAAGCTTATGTTGAGTTCTAGAGAGAATGAAGGAAAAATCTCACAAGGTAGGTCGATTTCTTCGGTGAATTCGTACCTAACGTGTATAATCCTTCTCTTAAGCTTCTCTTTAATGTATTTTAAGGTGTTGGAAGCTCAAATCTTGGTGTGAGGAGTTAGGGTTTTTTCGTCCAACTTAAGGAAAAGCCAAAGGAAGCTTAAGATAACTTCCGAAACTTCAATCTTTGATTGTTTTGGCTGTTGTGGATAATTTAATCGGTGAAATTTCACCAGATTGTCTTTGTTTGTGAAAATGGACAATGGGTTGTTGGAAGGGTTATGCTACCAAAATTTGGTCTAAATAGTAGTTGTAACATAATAAAATAGTTAATAAAGTTGTTAGGAGTATAAAGAAACACGTTTACGGAGTTGAAATCGAAAAACCCCAATTTTCCTCGGAGTACCTATAAGTTTTGGCCAGCTCTAGTTAGGGGCCTTAGAGTTAGATTTTCAATGATTTGATGATTCCATTGAATTCAAGAGGGAAAATTAGGTGGGATTACAATTGGTTACTTTTTCAGAGAAGCCCGAAAAAATATAATTACGAAAACACCCTTGAAACCCTAAAATAGGGGTTGTCAAGAGAATTTTTGTCATTTGGAAGTGAATTTATTAATTCTGAGTTCGAAAATGGATTCCTTGGGTGAAAATATGTCAGATAGCCCTAGTCAAAATTTCAGAAAAACTACAGTCAAATCAAATACAGCTAGGCTGGGTTAGACCCCGAGGGCATTTTGGTAAATTTTCATAATAGGCTCATATTACCACCAAAAGTACTATGGAACTGTTTAAATGGTACATTTGGAATTGTAGAACCGAGTGGAGAGCTGAATTGCCACACACTTTACGAGGCACATAATTCGAGGTGGAAAAAGGTTTAAGGCAGGGAACTTACCTCTCCTACGTTTATTTGATATTTGTGCTGGTGTATTAATGCATGTTATTGCTTTGCTTGATTATATGAAACATATATGAATGAATTGAAGCTCTATTTCTATTTATGCTATAGCCATAAGTATGTTGTTTGAAACATTGAGCACGTAGATGTCTCATTATGTTAGCATGAGTTCATGTAATGCAAGCATGTCATGCATTAAGCACTTATCCTACATGCATATTGGTACTATTTCCTACTAAGATTCTCTTTAATCTCACCCTCCCCTACCAACAATTTAGATAGGTGAATACAGAAGGCATGTAGAGATCAGAGAAGAGAAATATACTAGAGGATTGCAGTGGTGGAACAAAGACGAGAAGATATCTCCATTTCACTGGGCCGAGTTTAGACACCCAAGTAGCCCTGCATAGCTACATTAATTGTAATTATTAAGTATGAATCTCTATGGGGAATTTTTGTAATCATGCATTTATTATCAGTATATTTATGTTATTCATGTGTTGCCTACTGAACCGTGCATTTTTATTCCACTGAGTCAAAAAAAATAAGGGTGTGACACTGGATCATTTTATCCCTTGAGGGACTAGCAACCATTATTTAAAACTTGAGGGACCAATATCAAAACGAGGGTAAACATAAAGACCAAAGGTTGAATTTAGCCTTTTTACTAAAATAATGTTTTTCAATTTAAACTATTAAAAATATAAAAACTATTAAATTCAAAATTAAAATGTAAGCATGCTTTGTTAGCATTTAATTACATAATTGTCAATTAAATTTGCCAAATCAACATTTTTTGTCAATCGAGACTGACAATGCTAAGATTAAGAGACTAAAAATACATTTTATAAACTTAAGGAACTAAACTGAAACTTGATGCTTTAGCTCTCATGAATTGCTTGAAAGTCACTTATATGATTTTTTTTTTGTCAAAAGATTCAACTGATATTAATTCAGATTGAAACTTACATGAGAAATAAGATAAAGTCAATAGCGATAATAAATTAAAAGACAAATAAATCATACACACAACACACAAAGCAATCTCAACCAAAGACATACAGTATTCAAGTCATGAAGTCGTGATGAAGGGTTTATCAACCTCCTTAACTTCTGAAGCTAGAATGGTAGACAAAGAAAGTGCTGGCTCTAAAACCCACCCGATTGGGTACACTCCCTTACAAGCAACATCTGCAAGATGATCAACTGCACTGTTACCTTCTCTAAAGGTAAAGTTTATAGAAAACCCAGCTCTGGAGTCCAGGAGATTAATCACATCATGTACAATACTTCAACTTTTCCACTCATAATGGTCTGGTTTTTTCATCTTCACGCAGTTGAGCAAGATTTGAGAATCAGTTTTGAAGATAACTTTATCATGTCCCATATCAATTTCTAGCATTAGCGCTCTTTTCAAGGCCAAGGCTTCTGTCATGAAAGCTGATATAGATTTTACCTTTCCACAAAACCCCAACTAAAGGTACACAGGTCGTTACAACAAATAACACCAACACCAGCATCCAAGTAGGGTGATTTAAAAGCACCATCACTGTTGATCTTGAGAACACCATTTGGGGGTCGTGACCAATGTACACCACTGTTACCGGTTTATGTTATTACAGTCCCAATCGAGTTATGGGGAGATTGGTTCCATAACTCATTATTCAATCTTGCAGTAGATTCAATGACCAACAACGGATTGGGAGTTTCATTTTCAAACACCTTCATATTCCTATGCTTCCAAATGAACCAGAGTAGTAAGCATACAAAGGATAGTTCATGCCTTGAAAGATTGAAGTTTTTACTTGAAATGTTTATCCACCAAGCTTTAAAGTTTTGAACCTGGTTGTCTTCAATTCTAAACCCAAGATTGCAGCCAAGCAAAGAAAAAATAAGTACCCAATGGATTCTTCCTTAGCATTACAGATTGGACATGTGGCAATAGGGGATCTCTTGCATCTGAAAAGACCGAGATTGGTGGCAATGGCATTGTTTAACACTCTCCATAAGAAGTGTTAAACCCGTGGTATGACATCTAGGTGCCATAGCTGCTTCCAATATGCTTGATACAGGACACAGGATGTACTTGGCCTTTGATTCACTATTTGCACAATTTTCTTCTCAACCTTATATCCAACCTTGACTGAATATTCTCCATTTGTAGCAGGGGTCCAAATAAGTTTATCTTTGATTCCATTGTCGGCTAATGGAATTTCAACAATTGCACTTAAAATTTTTGTTCAGACAAAATTACGTATAGGGTCAAGATTCCATTGCCCTTTTACAATAAGGTCATTGACTCTCCCATATTTTACAATATGATCTGCATTGCCAGCTGGAGTCTCAGGGAATATAGTATGTGGGACCCAATTATCTCCCCAAATTCAAATATTTTTACCGTCGCCAATGTCCCACATCAACTCTTTCTTGAGGAATTCACGTCCATCAATTATGCTCGACCAATACCAAGAGGCCTTAGGTCCTCTCTTTGCATCAATAAATTCAACCTTTGGGAAATACACACTTTTCAGTACCCGAACCCATAGCGCAAATTGATTTTTCATAGCCCGCCAAGGTATTTTCGCGAGCAGCACATCATTCATAATGGTAAAGTCATGGAAGCCCATGCCTCCTTCATTTTTAGCCTCAGTAAGATGCTCCTGTGACCTCCAATGTGTTTTATTCTCCCCCGGACTACTGGGCCACCAGAAATTAGCAATTAAGCTATTCAACTCTTTATAAGTCTGTACTGGGAATTTAAAACAGTTCATAGGATAAATTGGGAGAGCATTAATCACTGATTTGATCATGATATCACGTCCAGCATATGATAGAGTAGATATACTCCATCCCTGTACCTTTGATCTCACCTGTTCTCGGATGTATGAGAGAGCTTGATATTTAGTCTTACCCCAAATGCTAGGAATACCTAAATATTTGCCTGGATCCTCTGCTATCGAGATTCCTAGAAGCTAACCAACTTTATTCCTCACCTCTAACGGTGTGTTTGTTGAGAAGAAGATACTGGATTTCTCTAAGTTGGTAGATTGTCCAGAAGCAGAGCAATACAGAGAAAGATGATGAGCCAGATTGTTGCAGTTACTCTCTTTAGCATTCATAAAAAATAGTGCATTATCAGCAAAAAAAACTATGAGATAGTTCGGGGCATGAAATGCTAAGTTTAATACCTTTGAGTGTTCCCTGCTGTTGATTTTTTATGATTATGATAGATAGAACCTCTATAACCAGTATAAATAGATAAGGTGAGAGAGGGTCCCCCTGGAGAAAACCTTTACCCAGCTCAAAAGAAGAAATCTTCTCTCCAGATATACACAGATTCAGATTGATTGACGTTACACATTTCATTATCAAATTGACCCATTCAGAGCAGAAACCAAACTTCAGCAATACTTGTTCAAGGAAATCCCATTCCACCCTGTCATAGGCTGTACTCATATCGATTTTTAAAGCAAATTCATACTTGCCCCCCCCCCCCCCGCCCGTTTTCTTTCTTCGAAGATAATGATAGACAATAATATTATCATGAATTAATCTACCAGGTACAAAGGCATTTTGATTCAGGGAGATGCAATGATCTAGAAGAGGTCTCATCCAATTAGCTATAATTTTAGAAATAATCTTATATGAGAAATTGCATAATCCAATCAGACGAAATTATGACACATGTTTTGGTTTCATAATTTTTGGTATCAAGGTCACTTTTATGGTATTTATCTAGTTTAACACAGATTTGCCCACAAAAAATTCCAGTACCATCTTACAAACACTATCACCAATTTTAGACCAGGATGATTGATAAAATTTACCTGAGAAACCATCAGGGCCTGGTGCTTTTGAACCACTCAGACTAAACGCTGCATTTCTGATTTCTTCTACTGAGATAGGGGCTAATAAACTTGAGTTCAATGATATGTGATGATAGGTTCTATGTAACTCAACACCGCTACAAATGAATGTTGGTCTGATCGGTGAAAGAGATTCTAGAAGAAATTAGAGATATTTCCAGCAATATCACATTCCTCCGATAGCCACACTCTGTCATCATTTTTGATATGCAAGATGACATTCTGATGCCTTCTTTTAATAATTGATAAATAAAAGAATTTTGAATTCTTGTCCCCCACTTTCAACCAGTCAATCCGAGAGCGCTGCCACTAGTATTGCTCTTCTCTAGCAAATGTTTCATCAAGTTCCGCCAATATAGTATTTGTCTTCTATATATTATCAATAGTTCGGGCACCCTGGGTACAAATGGACAACTCTGCCTTGAGCTTCTCTATTCTCTTATTGTTGTTGAGGAATTCTATTTTACTCCACTGAATAAGAGATTCCCTACACACATTTAATTAGGTACAAAATGAATTGATATTAGTTCCATCATTAACAGATTGCATTCCCCAGCTTGCTTTTACAGTGTGATGGAAATTAGAATGAGAAACCCATATGCTTTCAAAACGAAATGGACGAGTACCCTTCTTTCACTTAAAGTTGAAGTTAATCAAGAGAAGGTGATGGTCAGAACCAACAAGATCAATATGAAACACCTGAATTAAAGGAAACTGTTCACGTAAAGGTACATTCCCTAGTGCTCTGTCCAATCTTTCCCATATTGTAGCATGTGCTTCTCTGTTGTTACACCAGGTGAAACCATACCCATTATAAACCAAATCCAAGAGAGAACAATCAAATATGAAATTCTAAAAATTAATGTTTTTGCGCCACGATTTTGGGTCCCCCACTTTTTTCAAATGGTGAGGCTATATCATTAAAGTCCCAATGGCATATCCATGATTGAGAATTGACTCCATGCCCTATTCGAATTACCTCTTGCCAGCATTGCTTCTTTTCTTATATGATGAAAGGAGTATATTCCATGAAAATAAACCATTGGCAAGTGTTTGGAAACCGACATATAGTCTGACTCTATAGGAGTGATAAAATTGAGACCATGAGAAGAAAGAACAAGTACTCAATTTCTCTCTGATGTATAATGAAAGCTACAATATTCCAGAAGTAATGGTCCCCAACACGGATGCCACCAAACGAAACTCTTAATTCACCTTAGTGGATTCCAATTGCGAGCGGGCCACAGTTATAATGAAAAATCCTTGGTCTCATTGTCTTTTTTCTCTTGCATCGATATCTACTTTTTCTTCATGCAACATGACTTCCTCATGATTTTGTTGAGAGGCTGACTTATAATTTTTGAGTTAAATTGTTCAACAGGCTACCAATGGCTTAAACTATAGCACCAACTTGCTCAAAGAAAACCAAACAAAAGTTGAGTTTACGAATTGAGAGTTATGATGATGAGGAATGTGAAAAACATAGCCGATAGTACAAGAACTTGTTTTGGTGAAGTAGGAGATTGGATGAATCATTTTCTCCCTTGGATGGAAGGCAAATTGTCTTGATTCATAGAAGAAAATTAGGGTAGTTCTAGTTTGTTTTTTCAATAGCTTTCTTCATCCTTGGAAAAATTTCTTCCTGTAGAAAGTATGCATCAAGTTTTCTTTCTTACTCTAGTAATAATTTCGTTAAATTGAACACATTGCCAATAAGAACTGAGTTCTTACTAGAAATAAAGAGAACCACAAAAATATGTCGGTTGGAAGGATGATATTACAAGAGTAAGAGAAAGTGATAATGAACAACGATCGATTTCTCTAATGCTCGTAATGCACAATACTCCCTCAAGTCTTATTTATAAGCAACATTCTCTCATATAGGCTTTGTTTATAAATTTAATGTACTTTTTCTATTTTAACCCCAATTAATTACATATATCTCTTATATCTTTTTTTCACTCATTCTCTATTTTCTCTTTCCCCACTCGTTTTCGCTCACACTCATTATCTTCATCAATAAAGGTATATTTAGAAAAAATATTACATCTCCTACACATTGTGTTGGTAGGACTGGTTCTGAAGAATACAAGAAGAAAATATGAAGAAGAAAATAGTGTACGATGTTTTTGAAGTGTGGATAACACTTTTCTTTAGACTTGATTCTTCTCCACCTATTGCCCTATATCATAGGGTGCATGTTGGGTTGATTGGTGAATTTCTTGTAGGATATAATGAGGACCCTTCAATATGGATTGCTCTTCTAATAGTGTGGTCCTTTAGGTTATTTATATGCCTCCGCGTCACATGCTTAATGTTCCCAAATAATAGACAAACCTCACGTTGTGATTTTGACTGATTCTATAAATATATGAGACTTGTTAGTTAAATATTCAAGCCTCACTCTGATTACCAGTAAAATACCCCCTCCAATAGTTGAAACAACCATCCCTTCGTTAACAGACAACCAAACAAATGCTCAGTTTGAAAATGAACTACTCCTTTCTCTTCCTAGAGAAAATGGTTGGATTAACCCATGCATTTATCTCTACCTAGACATTTGGTATCCACCATCCTGAGTCCAAGCCATGTGCTCTTTTCAAAAGAACTTCCAAGCAAAAGATGGTGATATTATTATAGCTTCTATACCAAGATCAGGAAGTATACTTGGTTGAAATCCCTTACTTTTGCCATTGTGAATCGAAATCATTTCCGTCCCTCACAAAATAACCATCCTTTGCTTATTTCCAATGCTCACGATCTTGTTCCTCAGTTAGAATTCAACATTTATGAAAATAAACAAATTCCTATCCTCTCCAACTTTCCTGAACCAAGACTTTTTGGGACCCACATGTTCCATTTTATTCATTGCCTGATTCCATTAAGAAGTCCAAATGTAAGATAATCTATATTTATCACAACCCATTTGACCATTTTTTGTCTTCTTGGTATTTCTTCAACAAAGTTCAATAACCATCATTACCCAAATTATCATGTGAGGAAGCCTTTGAGAGGTATTGCAAGGGGATTATTGAGTTTGGTCCATTTTGGACACATATTTTGAGTTATTGGAGGGGAAGCCAAGAGACACCAAACAATTTTCTGTTTTTAAAGTATGACGATTGAAAGGAAATATCAAGTTCAACTTCAAAAGAATTGTGGAGTTCTTGAATTACCCGTTTGACTCGAAAGAGGAAGACAATGGTGTTATTGAAAAGATTATTGAGCTGTGTGACTTTAAGAGGATGAAGGAATTAGAGGTAAACAAGATAGGAAAATTTTCGTAGAGGTATGAATACAAAGGCTTCTTTAGGAAGGTGTGGTGGGAGATTGGTTGAATCATTCTTTCCTTTGGATGGAAGAGAAACTGTCCAAAGTGATAGAAGATAAGTTGGGTAGTTCTGGTTTGTCCTTTTAATAGTTCTCTTTGTAATATCCCAAAAAGTGATTAAGGGCAAATGACTTCAAAAGTGGATGTAATTATTGTTGACTAAACACTTTTAGAGAATGTGTAATGGGAATTTGGATATTTTAATGATTCCAATGGATTCCTTGTGAAAATTTATGTGGGAATGATGTTTGGTATGAAAATGGAACCATTGGAAGTAAAGATGCAAAATCTAAAATTCTGTCCAGTGAAACTCTATTCTGGGCAGTCTTCTCGTGTGGATGTTTTGATTAGGCAAATGATGTCAAAAAATTATGAAACTTTCCAGTCTTAAATTTCACCTCCCAAGCTTCAAAATGAACATATAATTTGTGCCATTTCGTTTTGGAAAATGGGAGATATGACTGTCCAAAGTTTGAGGTCGAAAATGGACTCTGTTTTGGGGCAATGATGAAATTTGTGTAATTCTGGAATTTTGTGGTGATTTCTGGTAATTGCTCATATTTTTCCTATAAAGAGAACTTAAATATATTTCATTTGGCTTGGTATCACCTCATTTCGATCTTTTTAGAATTAGTTATGATTTTTCAAAGTTAGGGCAGAAAATCTACCAGAATTTCTGAAAAATCTGAAAATGGGAAATTAAAAATTATGACATCATCATATTGTAAGATGACATCAACATGGAATTAAAAGCAATTCCACCATCTTCATCAGCCATTCCCGACCCCATTTCAGAAAAAAAAAAGACGTGAGAGAGAGCTTGGAGAAAAGAGAGAAAAAGAGGAAGAAATCTCGTAAGGTAAGCCGATTTCTCCGACGATCTAGCTCCTAACGCGTATAACTCCGACTCTAAGCTACTCCTCTTTATTCTTTAAGGTTGTGAAGCTCAAAATTTGGTGTTTCAAAGAGGCTAGGGTTCAGCCAAATTTGGGAAAAGCTAGTGGGAGCTTGAGGTAACTTCCAAACTTTCGTATATTGCTTATTCTAGCTGCTGTGGGCAATTTAATCGGTGAAATTTCGCCGGATTGCTATTGGTTTTAAATTTTGGAAATTGAGTTTCCTAAGGGTTATGCTGCCCAATTTTGGTTCAAATGGTAGCTATAACTTAATGTAATAGTGAATAAAGTGGTTAGGAGTAGAAAGGAACGTGTTTACGGAGCTGAAATCGTAAAACCCCGATTTTCTCCGAAGAGCTCATAAATTTCGGCCAGCTCTAGAAATGGGCTTAGAGTTGGATTTTCAATGATTTGATGGTTCTATTGAGTTCAGGAGCGAAAATTAGGTGGGGTTACAGTTGGTCACTTTTTCGGAAAAGGCTGAAAAAACATAATTACGAAAACGCCCTTGAAACCCTCGAAGTAGGGCTGCCAAGGGTAAATTTGTAATTTTACATTGAATTTGATAATTCTGAGTCCGGAAATGGATTCCTTGGGCGGAAATATGTTAGGATAGCCCATATTAGAATTTTGGGAAAAGTGCAACCGGACAGGGTACGGCGGGCCCGGGCCGGGTCCCTGGGGGCATTTTTATAAATTTTCATTATAGATTCATATAACCTCAAGAAACACTATGGAAGTGTCTAAATGGTGCATTTGGAATTGTAGGATTCGATATTTGCCTTGTTCGTGAACGACCTGTGCCAGAGCACATTCGGAAAGAACCAAGTAGTGACTCTTCTCTTATACTTTGTGTGAAACATTGTATGTATGTTTGTCTTGCATTGAGAATACATTGTGACATTGTGACATTGTGATGCTTTGTGATCGCAGCGAAAGCTGACGCCTAGTGAATACTTTGTGAATACATTGAGATCGCAGCGAAAGCTGACGCTTAGAGTTTACAGCCATGAGTGCTGTTGTTTGTGGCGAAAGCCATGATACATTTTGATGCTACTTAACATGATCATATATGCTATGTGTTTATACACTGTATGAGTGGTTTGTTACTAAAGAGATTCTTTTGAATCTCATTCTTTCCATTGACTAACATTTCAGACAGGGCAAGTGGCTCCAAGGAGAAGCGAACCACCAGGAGCGGCTAGGATCTTGTAGAGTGTGTTGTTAGGCTGTTGGTTAACTATTTTGGACTTGGGATTACTATTTATTTTTGGAGATGTAAATATTACTGTTGATTTTGGTTATGTAATCCCCTAGTGGAGACTTTTAAACCCTCAGATTATATATGTATAGAACCCGGGAGTTGCCGGCGATTTGGTTATACACTCTGATGTGTGTGAATGTAAATTAACTGCACAGGTAATTATATTCGAATTTTGAAATTGAGACCAGGATAGAGAAGAGTTTTTGAAAGTTTTTGGTGAAAACCCTACTATAGTGTAGGAACTTGAAATAAGTTTAAGCTATCCGACGGTCTCTAAACCAATTTAATTATGTGATATCGAATTATAATTATGTGGTTAAAGGCAGGGGGTTACACTCTTCATCCATTTAAACTATTTGGGCGTGCAACAATTGCTATCTGTAGAATGTATGCCGTATGCATCATGTTTTCCCTTATTTGAAGACTTGCGTGTCATCATAAGTCTCTAGGATTCCAAACATTCATCATATTCATTTTTCCCTTAATACTTGATAAATGTCCAGTTTGCAAATTGTAATGGCAAGGGCTCCTTGATATATGATAAAAGTGTCAAAATGATGGACGTGACATGGATCATCCGTTTTTCTGCACCAAAGTCCCAAACTATGCATTCTAATATATGATGAATGACACATAATGGAGAGGCTAGATTCTTTGGTCCAACTTATCCCTTGTTTGGTTCTTTGCATCTTAAATGCTCTTCTTAAAGGTTCCTACAAAATAATTCAAACTCAAATAGCAAAATAGGCCCCCGAGAATTTTATTAATTAGGAGAGTAATTACACAATATATGACAAAAAAGTGCCATTTTTAATACTATTTTTTTATGCAATCACTCTTTGATTCGAATTATCTACATGTTGTACAATAATGGCCCAAATACGTGCCAAGAATCCCCAAAATAGTATTAGGATACTGTTAGAACAGGCTATCACCCAAGAGGGGGGGTGAATTGGGTGTATAATAAAAACTTAAGAACTTTAGAAATCTTTTCGTATCTTAATGAGGGTGGTAAGTATGAAGGTTTATAAATCAACAGTTATGTTAAATAATATATGCTGGAAATATAAGAGTTTAGGGAAGAGAATATGCAAACTGTGATTTATCCTGGTTCAGTCCAATCTGTGATGGCCTACGTCCAGTCCCCAGGCTCCTCCTGAGATTTTTAAATCCACTATCTTCTTGTTTAATCTGCGCACAAGAAAAGCCTTTACAATCCTACAAGTTTAGCCGGGTACTTGTGAAACCTTTTACAAATCTCTCATTGAAATACTCCCCCTTACGGCAAGTCTTACGAGCAGAGCAATCCCGAAGATCTTCCTCTCCTACTTACTCATGCAAGTCTTACGAGCAGCAACGTTCTCTCCTGCTTACACCCTTGTAAGTCTTATGAGCAGCAACATTCTCTACAACTTGCACCTTGTAAGTCTTACGAGCAGAATGTCTTACGGCAATTCTCTCTACTGCTTCCCCGTAAGAAAATCAACCCTCTCAAGGTCCCTCTACCTTGAGATCAACTCAGAAATATAGTTGAAGGTGTTTACAGACTCTCTCAAAGAGTGGATATAATCTCACTGAAGTACAATACAAATAATCACTCTCTCAATGATAAGTAATACAGAAACTGGAAAACAGAGAGTGTTTGGGTAGAAGCAGAGAATTCATGTTATTCGCATGTTGGTGTCGTTGCTCTGTTTTCTCTGTCTTTTTCTGTCACCCATCAATGTTGAATGCTTTCTCATTTATAGTTGATGAAGATGATGACCGTTGTGAGCATTTGTCCGTTGGAGTCCCGTTGCTTCATTTGAACGTTTGAGCATATTTGAAAAACAAGCTACTGTCCGTTGTGGAACAAAGTCGAGCGTCTCGTTGAACAACAAGAAGATTCATTTTGAGCTGTACATCATGTTGTGGAGCGTTTTGTGTTTCAGACAATCTCTCATGGTGGGTCAATTACTTGTTGTGGTTGGTAGCCGTCATTCGGTGTGTAATGATGAAGTTCATCGTAGTTGACTTTTATTTGAATCTGTAATCCGAACGTTTAATATCATGTTTCACACTTGAAATATATGTTACCTATCATTTAGAAACAATAACAAGTGAGAACACAATGATTCAATAACATGTAACCATATTCGGATTGTTCGTTGAGTGATGATATTTTCCGTACGTGACCTCCGTTCTTGAAGATGCAATCCAAATATTTAATCTCCTGTTTTACACTTGAAATATATGTTAGTTAATGTTTAGGAACAATAACAAGTGAAAACATAATGATTTAACCACGTTTGGATCGATGGCTATGAGTGTAACCCCCTTCCCACCTTAGGCCGAGATTAAGTTCTTAAACTCATAATTAAGTTGTAATTAGAGACCATAATGAAATTGGGACTTAATAAGATACTCTTTTGCCCAAAAATCGGATTTGCAAAAACATTTTTCAAAACTTATTCACAATGGTCTCCAGTTCTCAATACAAAATAATACTGGCCCGAACAGGTGGATTCCATTTACAAATATTAGAGTGCACATAAATTCCCGACTCACTCGGGTTCCATTCATTAGATAAGGGATTTACAAGGCACAAAGCCATAATTCAATACCCTTAACTTGGGGATTACACAAAATCCACTATATACAATTCCAAAATATACAATGATAACCATAAATTCCAAAATATACTCCTAAACAGGAGCTCTAACTTCTCTTCGTCTCCTAAACGGTTTAATTTTGGGAGAGTGAGATTCTAAAGAATCCCCGTAGTAACAAGTCAATCATATAATGTACAACAATAATGCATGTAATCAAATCATCATCCACACAAGCAACTACAACGGCAGTTGCAGCGGCAATGGTTAGTATGACACATGTCATCCCTGACGATTGCTCACGCTCAATTGCTCACGCTGTATTGCATCACAACAGTCAACACAGTATAATTCACCACAGCTGGGATCCATATAAAGCATATCATATTCGCAAGCCACATAGGCAAGATACACACACACAGCCCACGGCTGGTTTTCACATACGCCGCCCCCACGGGTCGGATTCACAAAGATCCATGTCGATTACGACGGCAGTCCAACGGCCGAACTAGAGATGACCACTGTCACTCCCTATACGGCTCACGCTGACCTGCTCGCGCCGTAATGGACCATGGCACACATTTCACAAGTTCAATGATAAGATATGCATGCCAAAACATCATACAAGATATGAGAGAAAAGTCACTACCTTGATCCTTCCGGGCGTGTCCTAGCGCCGGTCTCTCCCGAGGAAGGCAAATGTCGTATCCTAGAATCATGATTAGGGACGAAGAGTTACATTCTATTCCAAGACTTAATTAACTTGAAACACTTAATTTTGGTTATCATAATTGACTCTTAAGAGGCCCCAAACGCCTCTAATAAAAGCCCTAAAAGGTTGGGAAACAATAGGTTAAAGATCCCCTTTCGATAACACAAAGTGCCAAAACACAGGGTTGGGCCGCGGCCCACCATTCCTTGGGCTGTGGCCCAAACATGGTCAGAAGGTCTTGGGCTGCGGCCCACCACTCTTGGGCCGCGGCCCAAAACAGGTCAGAAAGGCTTGGGCCGCGGTCCGCCACTCTTGGGCCGAGGCCCATAAATTCCTGACTCTGGGCTGAACTTCGAAAAACCATAACTAATTCTAGAAAAATTGAAACGAGGTGACTCCAAAGCCAAATGAAAGGTATATGAGTCCTCTTTCAAGGAAAAATATAGCCCTTCACTGGAAATCATTACACAAATACAGAATCACCAAAAACTACACACTACTCCAAAACAGAGTTCTGTTTCAATCCCAAACTTTGGACAAGCATAACTCACAGAATTCTAAACGAAATGACATAAAATATATGTCCATTTTGAAGCTTGGGATGTGAAATTTAAGACTGGAAAGTTTCATAATTTTCCAATACCATTTGGTCACTCAAAACGCTCGTGCAAACAGACTGTGCAAAACAGAGCTCAAACTAGACAACTTTCCAAATTTTCCAAAGTGATCCAAATGAACCCAAAATCAATAACCAAGCTCATTCCCACACAAAATCACTCAAGGAATCCAATGGGAATGTCAAAATCACCAAAATCCTATTCCATTATCATGCTTTGGTTTTGGGTAACATTGAACACTAAACTTCCAAAATATCCAAACTTAACAATTTCAAACCCAATCAATTCTATCTATCCAAAATGCATTCCAAACATACAAATTTCATACCAAACACATACCAAACTCCTAATGGCCTTCATTTTCGAAAATGGCCCAAAATTCCAGAAAATTCAAAGTATTTCAAATGGTATGAAACTTAGATAGAAAGATAGGTCTCACTCACCTTATCAACTTTCTCAAAGGGAGTTCTTGATTCTCCAACAATCAATTTTCGTGTGGCACAAATCACAACCAAATGACCAAACTACACACACCAAAATGAAGCCCATTACTCAAGGATCAACTTTAATGAAGGGAGTTTGAGCAAAGGAAGGCATTTACTTACCCAAAAATCAAGCTTTCTTCTTTCCCTTGCCTTCAACAATGGTGGACTAGAGAGAGAAGAGAGAGAACGTGAGAGAGAGAAGGAGGAGAGGTGGAGATGACGATGAAGTGCAGAAAAATCTGCCCCACCCCCTTCACATGCCTCCAAAAACGCATAGGAGAGAGAGGAGAGAGAAAAAGGTGATTTTTGTCTCCTATGTCTCATCCTATGGCCCACCATAATGCCACTTGGCAACATCTCATCCCTTAATCTCTAATACCACACACATATACACCAATTAATCTCTCTAATCCATCCATTAGCCATTTGATCACACTTCTCATTTTTCTTTTAGTTAGTAATTAATTTCTCCATTAATTACCACTTATGGCCAATATTTCCATTATTCCAATTTTTCGGTAATTATGACATATTAATTTAATATTGCCATAAAACACATAATAATCCCAATTAAATTCATAATTATCCATAATAATCATGATTAACCCATAATCAAAAATTGGGATATTACAATTCTCCCCCCGTTCAATAAATTTCGCCCTCGAAATTTGTTACACATCTTGGGGCATAAACTCAGGAAATCTTTTCCTCATGTCCGCTTCCGCCTCCCAAGTGGCTTCCCATGGAGACATACCCTTCCAGACCACCTTCACAAACGGTAAGCTTCGGTGCCTGAGCTTCCGCTCTTCCCGGTCAATGATACGCTCTGGCTCTACCGCGTAAGTGAAATTATCTTGCAACTCAACCTCTTCATATTCAATGATATGCTCAGGGTCTGGTTGGTACTTCTTGAGCTGCGCGACATGGAATACATCATGCAATCTACTCAAACTCGGGGGTAGGGCTATCCGATATGCTACAGGTCCGATTCGTGCCAGAATCTCAAATGGACCAATGTATCTCAGACTTAGCTTCTTCCGCTTGATCGCTCTCCCAATTCCTGTAACCGGAGACACCCTCAAGAAAAC
Source organism: Inga laurina (assembly GCA_963855925.1). Classification (NCBI taxonomy): domain Eukaryota; kingdom Viridiplantae; phylum Streptophyta; class Magnoliopsida; order Fabales; family Fabaceae; genus Inga; species Inga laurina. The sequence continues at coordinate 23,710,031 of OY979707.1, forward strand.
ATGATCCCCCACTTCAAACTCAAGAGGTCTTCTCCTCTTATCAGCATAACTCTTCTGACGACTCTATGCTGTAAGGAGCCTCTTCCTGATAACGCGGATCTGCTCAGCGGTTTGGTCAACAAGATCCGGCCCATACAACTTCCTCTCAGACAACTCTGACCAACACAACGGTGAGTGGCACTTTCTCCCATACAGTGCTTCATACGGGGCCATTTGAATGCTCGCATGGTAACTGTTGTTATAAGCAAACTCAGCCAATGGAAGATAGTAGTCCCACTTTCCCTTGAAGTCTAGGACACACGCTCTCAGCATATCTTCCAAAGTCTGGATAGTCCTCTCTGACTGTCCGTCTGTCTGAGGATGATAGGCCATGCTAAACCTCAATTGAGTACCCATAGCTTCATGTAGAGCCCTCCAGAATCTCAAAGTAAACCGAGGATCTCTATCGGAGATAATATTCTTCGGTGTACCATGGAGTCTCACAATCTCTTTGATATAAATCTCAGCCAGCCTATCAGGAGAATAGCTAGCGTTGATAGGTATGAAGTGCGCAGACTTCGTGAGTCGATCAACAATCACCCAGATCGCATCATAGTTCTTAATCTTGGGCAAACCCACCACTAAATCCATGGTCACACTCTCCCACTTCCATTCTGGAATTTCTGGACTCTGAAGCAAACCTGGCGGTCTCTGGTGTTCAATCTTCACCTTTTGACAGGTAAGACACCGCGCCACGTACTTTGTCACATCACTCTTCAATCCTGGCCACCAATACATAGACTTCAAGTTGTGATACATCTTGGTCCTACCGGGGTGAAGAGTATACTGACTCTTATGAGCCTCATCAAGAATTCTCAATCTCAACTCCGCCTTCAGTGGTACATAGATTCTCTTCTGATAACGCACCAATCCACTTGGTGACAAGTCATAATCCCGAGTTTCTCCTCGCTCAATCCTAGCTCGGATCGACTGGGCTAGCTCATCATGCATTTGAGCCTCTTCAATCTCAGTCCTCAGGTCATTCTCCCCTTGGACCACACCATAACTGGCACACAGGATTTCCTTCAAGAGATTCAAATCCCGAAAATCCTCTATCAGTTTCCATTCCTGGATCATCATTGTTGCCACTAGCACCGCCTTCCGACTCAAAGCATCCGCGACGACATTAGCCTTACCCGGATGATATTTGATCTCCAGGTTATAATCTTTCAGCAACTCCATCCACCGACACTGTCTCATGTTCAACTCTTTCTGATCATACAGATATTTGAGACTTTTGTGGTCGAAGTACAATTCCACAGTCACACCGTACAGGTAATGACGCCAAATTTTCAATGCAAACACAATTGCCGCAAGCTCCAGATCATGAGTGGGGTAGTTCATCTCATGCGGTTTCAGCTGTCGAGAGGCATAGGCCACCACACGTCCCTGCTGCATCAGGACACACCCTAACCCCTGCTTACTCGCATCACTGTACACGACGTAAGCCTCACTGGGATCAGGTATAATCAACACTGGTGCCGTAGTCAATCTCTCCTTCAGCTCAGTGAAACTCCGCTCACAACGTTCATCCCACAAAAACAGTTGATCCTTCCTCGTGAGCTTGGTCATCGGCAATGCAATACGCGAGAAGTTCTGAATGAACCTCCGGTAATAACCAGCAAGACCCAGAAAGCTGCGAATCTCAGAAACAGTTTCTGGTCTTTTCCAATCAAGTACTGCTTCCACCTTACTGGGATCCACTGATACCCCGTCTCGAGAGATTACATGGCCAAGGAACTTCACTTCCGTAAGCCAAAACTCACATTTGCTCAGTTTGGCATAGAGTTGCTTTTCCCGTAGAATTCTCAACACGATTCTCAAATGTTGCTCATGATCCTCCCTACTCTTGGAGTAAATCAAGATGTCGTCGATAAACACAACCACGAACTGGTCAAGATACTGTCGGAAGATGCGATTCATATAATCCATGAATACTGCCGGTGCATTCGTCAAACAAAGGGCATCACAAGGAACTCATAGTGCCCATATCTCGTTTGGAAAGCAGTCTTCGGAATGTCCACTGCCTTCACACGCAACTGATGATATCCCGATCTTAGATCAATTTTGGAGAATATGCACGAGCCAGACAATTGATCTAACAGGTCATCAATCCTTGCGAGTGGATACTTATTCTTAACAGTTACCTTGTTAAGTTCTCGATAATCAATACAAAGCCTCAAGCTTCCATCTTTCTTTTTCACAAATAACACTGGAGCTCCCCACGGCGATACACTGGGTCTGATGAATCCTTTCTCAAGCAATTCTTCAATTTGCTTCTTCAACTCCTCCATCTCATTCGGGGCCATACGATATGGGGCTTTTGATATCGAACCAGCTCCAGGCACAATCTCAATTGGGAATTCTACTTCCCTTTCCGGAGGCAATCCACTAAGATCGTCTGGAAATACCTCAGGGAATTCATTCACAACTGGTATACTCTCTAGAGCTTCACCTGACTCTCCCTGAACGGAGAAAAACACCATGTACCCTTGACATCCTTTCTCAAGATATTTCTCTGCTTTAGCCATCGAAAGTAAGTTCAAACTGGCATTTACATTGCTATCCCGTTGTGCACTACGGAAAGTGATCCTCTTATTACCACAATCAAGCAGTACATCATTTGCTGTTAACCAGTCAAAGCCCAAAATAACTTCCAATTGTTGGAGTGGCAAACAGATTAAATCTACTATAGACTCACGACCCTCAACAACTATTACACAATTCAAGCAAGCTTCGGCCGTCACAGCCTTGACACCCATCGGCGTCGACACAACCAAATCAAATGGTAGTCTATGAACATGCAATCCCAGGCGTTTTACACAGTCATAAGCTATGAAAGAATGACTTGCACCCGAGTCAAACAAAGTATCTAACTCATTATCACCAAGAAGAATTTTACCTTGGATCAATTCAGGCGACTTCCGGGCTTCCTCATGTGTCATCGCGAACACTCGACCCTGATTCCTGGGCCTTTGCTCTGCCGGCTGTCGTGGGCACTTAAAAGATACATGACCCACTTGCTTACAGTTGAAGCAAATAACCTCCCCAGCACAAGTTCTTCCCGGATGGTACTTTCTGCACTGGTTGCACATCGGTCCCGCTGGAGGTTTCTGGTCACTACTGTTAGATCCCAAGTTTTGATGATAACAATAAGTCAATTATGTGCAAAACATGTTTTTAGAAGATTGAGAAAAGTTTCCAAGTTACCAAATGCATATTTGATGATTTGCTGATATCTGCTGTGAAATTGCACTGAGTGCTCGAGCAAGGATTTTGCACTCGAGCACAAATCTTCTCTGTGCTCGAGCAGATGCGAGAGAATGCCAGAAAGTGTGTACCCGAGAGGCATTCCCCCTTTGTATTCATGAGATCACTCGAAGCACTAAGGTATGCACTCGAGCAGAGAAGTCATTCTCACTCGAGCACACATGCGAGTGAGAGTCTGCGAGTGCTTGGCCGAGAGTAAGTAATAGCATGCTTTCATCATTCACTCGAGAAGAGACATCAATGCTCGAGCATGAGCATTCTGTGCTCGAGCAAGGTACTGCGAGCACTTGGCCGAGAGTCATGAAGTTCAGAGGAGTGCAAGTGTGCTCGAGCACACCCGTTCATGCTCGAGTGACACATCAATGCTTGCAAGTGAAAATTCTATCCCTCTCCAAATCTGTTGCGAGTGCTTGTTCAAAAGGTATAATTCTTGAGAATATTCTTCTCACTCGAGCAGGAGTCTGTGTGCTCGAGTGAGGTCCCACATCACTCGCGAGTGAAAATTCTATCCCTCTGAAATCCTGATGCGAGTGATGATATTGAGAGCATATTCCCTAAGAATATGCGTCTCACTCGAGCAGAGGTAAGTGTGCTCGAGTGAGGGTCCATATCACCCGTGAGTACAAATTCTCACTCTTGTCAATATGGTGTGCGAGTGATGACCCGAGAGGACATTCCCTGTTAAAATTGCAAGATCACTCGAGCAAAGGTTTTGTGCTCGAGTGAGACCCCTCTTCACCCGCGAGTGAAGATTTTGTCTCTCTGATATTTTATGCAAGCACAACCCGATAACAGAGGTATTTGAAGAAAAATAGAAGATCACTCGAGGTGAGCCTTTCATGCTCGAGTGATGCCCTGTTTGACCACCGAAAATGCTAAGTATCACAACGTTGATTCCGAATATGGTTTATTGTTATTTATTCATATCATCATTGCTTATTATCATTGTTTAACATTATATTGAGTGAATTATGAGTATGAAACAGGAAGATGAACGTTTGAAATTAGTTGTTACGGAGAAAGTCAAACAACGTCAGACAACATGATTACAAACACGTTCGCACCTACCACATTCAGAATATTCAAACATGCGCGTGTTCTTCTACAGTTGCAAAAGTTCAGCTCCTCAAATGATGATTTTCCAAACGGGCAAAAACTGAAGCAACTATATATACAGAGATTCAAGGATAATCAAAACAACAACGTAGCACATGCATTCATAAGCTCATACCAAGTTTCTGCTATTCATCATTTTTCTCTGTATACACATTGATCTTCAGTGTTTATTCATTTGCTCTGTAAGAGAGTCTTCATACAATTCAAAATTATATGTTTATGTGATCTCAAGGTATTGGGACCTTGAGAGGGTAGTTTTTCCTTACGAAAGAAGCAGTTGAGAGAATTCCTTGTTGAACCTTCCATTCATAAGTCTTATAAGATACAAGCGGAAGAGAACGTTGCTGCTCGTAAGACTTACAGTAGTGTAAGCAGGAGAGAACGTTGCTGCTCATAAGCCTTGTATACATAAGCAAGTGAGAAAGGTCATAGGTTGTTTTTCTGCACGTAAGACTTGTCGTAAGGGGGAGAGAAATTTCTTAGTGAGAGAATATTTCTGCTCGTAGTCCATTCAAGGACGATTGTTGTTTTGTGGCGTTCTGAGAGCCCATTGAATCTTGGAGGTATAGTGAAAATCTCAGTAGGTCTTGATCTCTGAGGACTGGACGTAGGCCTTGTTGTAAGGCCGAACCAGTATAACTCTCTGTGTTCAAATCTTCTCAACTCTACTCTATCTACTATATTTTTCATATCACCACATCTAGCGAAAAATTTATAGCTTCACCCAATTCACCCCCCTCTTGGGTGAAGCTTGCCTCTTACAACTACGACCCCCAGGTTGATAGGGCTTCTTGTTACCACCCCCATATGAGGATCCTTGTCCCTTACGCTTCTGGGAAGTGTTAGCCTTGCTAGGCTCACTGCGACTGTCTTTACCCTTAGTTGGGTACCAATCCCTCAGATTGTTCTCAACAATCCTACACTGCTCCACCGCCTTGTTGAAGTTAGTAAACAGGTGAGAGGCTAATCTCTTCTTCAGTTCTCGTCTCAAGCCCCTGATAAGCATGTCAGAGCTCCACTCCTCATCATCCTTTTCCCGGAGATGTGTAGAGTACCGAGATAGCCGGACGAAACGGGAAAGATACTCATCAAAGCTCTCTGTGTCTCCCTGCCGGATAACCAAGAACTCAGACTCTTTCTCCAACCTCACGGACTTGGGGAAGTACTTCTCATTAAATTTTTCTTGGAAAACTTCCCAAGTCAATGGCACATTCCGGCTTCGAAGTGTCATGGCGATATTCCGCCACCACCGGTCGGCGTCCCCTTCTAGCTTATACACAGCTAGCTTCGCCTTTACCTCCGTAGAACACTCGAGGACCTCAAAGATCTTCTCTAGGCGATTCAACCAGTCCTCAGCGACTTGGGGCTCAAACCTCCCCCTGAACACTGGAGGTAGATGCTTGCAGAACTCAGAGACCCAGTATTGTAAGCCTCTTCCCTCACGAACCAGTACCCCTTGAGACTCTTGGTTAGGCACCGTGTGAGGTAGGGATTCATGGGACCGATTGGACCCCTCAGCTGTCTCCTCATGATGAGTCTCTGCTTGAGTCTCCTCACGAGTCGACTGGACCCTATCCTCATTCCGCTTGGCCCTTTCCTCCCGGAGCTCTTCTCTCAGCTCACGGATCATATCTCTTTGTTCACGCATGAGATCCATCATCTCTCGCATTAGGTCAGGAGGATTGTCATTCAACTCCTCCACATTTGGATCCCCTTGTCTGCCTCTAGGGCGAACCATTTCGTCTTATCACTACAATGATTCACCATGTCAGTTTCAAAGCGAAGGTATACACATAATCCATAAGACTTAGATATATCTACAACTTAGCAGAGATATCCATGTGTAAACACAACAAGCACTTATCAATCATTACGTTACCCTAAACTCAAGGGATTAAGGTTAACCAAGGAGCTATCCTAGCAAATGCTCACCTTGTGTAACATTTCAACTTTTTAAGCCAAATTTAACACATTGATTAAGTAACCTACCATGGAAATAAAAAAATTAAAACTCAAATAATAAAAATTTCCATGGTAGAAAGTTCTAAACAATAGTTTAAAAAGCCAATCAAGGTAGAAAATGGGAAAACTTAACAGTAGGATGTCAACCCCAATTAATAGAATATAATCAAAACAATTTGATAAATCATTTTCTAAACACAGCGAAAGTAAGTACTAGGGATCCCTGAGAAACAACTGTACCTCGGACATTTGAAAACCCAACTATGCAACAGTCCTTCCACAAGCCCAGATAACAACTTATTAAATTTCTTAATTAAAATCCATTATCACAAAATCACAACAATAGGGGGCTCCGCTCAATAATAACAAACATTTATCGAATATCTCAATCAAACACCAAAACCGTTCATTTCCAAAACCAGAGTTCACAATACTCAATTTATATAGAATTCTCAAATCACGATTTAAATAGTTCCTAGGTCATGGCATTACATATGTAAATAGGAATGACAAATGATGACATGTGCAAGTAAGAGGAACCTTAATGAGAGCCTACAACTAGACTCACCCTCTTACCAACTTCCCTGTAGCCCTACTCATATCTCACCTGAAAAAAAATATAAATATAGCAACCATGAGATCCAAAGATCTCAGTAAACATTGGTTATTCAGAAATATACATGCAAACCGAGATCGAGAACATACAGCTTGGAAATCAAGTTTAGCTTACAATAATTAATTTATATTACTCTTTACATAAAACATTTAACAAACTAGTTCTCGATTCGGTTATCAAAAACCCCTTCCAAATAGGTTTCAAAATGCTTAAAAATCACAATTCATTTTCCAAATATTGTTCACAAGAGATTTCACAAGAAAACATGTGTCAACCTTGTTACAAAAAAAATAATTATACAAAAACTTTATCGTATTCAAATCATAAATCACATATATAACATGCCAAGCAAGTGATTGATGCACATATCATCCTTATTACCCCGAACCAGCCTTATAACCGCTGACTGGAGTCATAGGCTAACACATAGTCCAACAGAAACTCATCCATTTAACTGGATTGTCTCAAGCTCACCAGTTCTTAAGATGTACCTGGCCAAAGGTGCAGAGCTCAAGTCTGGACTATGACTCCCCTCCTTAAAAGAATAAAACTAAGGAGGTGTCACATGTCCCACAGCTCCAATGAAATCCCGGCCAAAGGAAAACATGGAAGAAGGGGCCCTGACAAGTGCCATCCACTGTGCACCAGTGATGGCATACCACGTGGTATTAACTTACACAAAATCTCCCATCACCACTCCACAACCATCCACTTGCATCAAAGGCAATCAATCACAATCATGGCATGTATATTCGAGTTCCAAATCATGAGTATGGCCCCAAACAATATCGATAAAAAATATACATCATCTCAATAATCATGAAGATAATAATACTATTTCAACTTAAGGAACCATAACAAATGTATTCATTATCTAAAACATAACATCATTTCCAAATCTTTCCATTATCACACACAAGCATGCTTAAACAATTTCCAAAATACCAATCCATGAGTTCTAATACACACAAACATGCTTGAATAGTTTCCAAGTATAATATTAGTTTCGATTAAATATACAATTCCAAATTAAACCCTCCATAGGCACAACAAATCCCAAAACAATTTAGTCTGTATATATATATAGTTGACAAGTATATAAAAGAATAAACAATGTTACCTCTATTCTAAGCTTATTATTACCAACACTTGAGTGCTTCCAATTTGCCAACATCAAACAATCTAACTTCAATCTACATAATTATTATACAATTTCTCATTACTCAAATTGTCAAATAAATATTCAAGATAATTACCTAGACTTAAAGTCTCTAACTCTACCTCTAACTTTTAAATCTCACTTATAATGTCTAATTCTTCATTCTAATGCCAATCCTATCATTTCTAAATTTCAATAATTCATTTGAACTAACAACTAACTCAAAATAATTCAAATTGATTAAAATCCCCAATTTCTCCAACTTAGGGTTCCAACCAAAATACCCATTTCCATTTTACAAGCTTAAACAACATTATAAACCGATTAAATATCAATTCTACCTCCAATAAACTTAACTCAACCATTAAACTCAAGCTTAATATGTGAAAACTATCATCTTCAATCATAACATTTCTCTAACAATCAAACCCTAATTCTAAATCTCTCAATTAATGTAATATAAAAATTCTAAACCGATTAAATGTCAATATTTACTCACCTCTACAAGCTTGTGGTTCCCATTTGTTGAAACCCCATACTTGCTTCAAGCCCTAATCTTCAAACTTGCTTTTCTCCTATCACAATCTATACTTCTAGAAAGCTCTCAATGAACAGAAAAATATTTAGGAAATAAGCGTGGTTATTGGGGAATTTTATGGGAAAGAAATGAAGCTCAAAGGCATCTCAATTTCTCCATTAATGGAGCAATGGAGCTGCTGGACGAACACCGAAAGACGGGGCAGTGAGGCGCACGGTGGAGAAGGAACTAACAACAATATGAATTATAAAATAGTGATGTGGGTCCCACTTTTTATTTTTTTATATTATTTCATTCTCCTTCTCTCTTTTTTTTTTCTTTTTTATTCTTTCACTTTCTTCTTCTCTTTTTTTTTTTTTTTGTTTTTTCCAAATTCCACTTCTACGTTTTTCCTTCATAACATAGAAATAATCATAATCATTTTGGTATTAAAATATTTTAAATACCTTTATTTAATCCCTCTACATCTTATTAATTTATCTCTCCCCTTTTTTTTCTCTAAATTTATAATATGAGATTATTATCATAAAATTTAATCCATTTATGATAATCTCTTTATACTCAAATAATAATATGGTAATTTCCCATTCCCATAAACTAATCTCATTAAATTCAACTTATTTGTAATAAATATACTACTCAAAATTTCCAATCATATTTTATTATTCCTATATTTTTTTTTATCTCAAATAACGCATTAGTTTACTCTACACCTCAAATGACTAAATAAATTGTTTCCTAATAATGCTTAAATAATATGAGTAAAATTGGGATGTTACACCTTGCCAGGAACTACAGCTCTGATACCACAAATGTAACCCCCTTCCCACCTTAGGCCGAGATTAAGTTCTTAAACTCATAATTAAGTTGTAATTAGAGACCATAATGAAATTGGGACTTAATAAGATACTCTTTTGCCCAAAAATCGGATTTGCAAAAACATTTTTCAAAACTTATTCACAATGGTCTCCAGTTCTCAATACAAAATAATACTGGCCCGAACAGGTGGATTCCATTTACAAATATCAGAGTGCACATAAATTCCCGACTCACTCGGGTTCCATTCATTAGATAAGGGATTTACAAGGCACAAAGCCATAATTCAATACCCTTAACTTGGGGATTACACAAAATCCACTATATACAATTCTAAAATATACAATGATAACCATAAATTCCAAAATATACTCCTAAACAGGAGCTCTAACTACTCTTCGTCTCCTAAACGGTTTAATTTTGGGAGAGTGAGATTCTAAAGAATCCCCGTAGTAACAAGTCAATCATATAATGTACAACAATAATGCATGTAATCAAATCATCATCCACACAAGCAACTACAACGACAGTTGCAGCGGCAATGGTTAGTATGACACATGTCATCCCTGACGATTGCTCACGCTGAATTGCTCACGCTGTATTGCATCACAACAGTCAACACAGTATAATTCACCACAGCTGGGATCCATATAAAGCATATCATATTCGCAAGCCATATAGGCAAGATACACACACACAGCCCACGGCTGGTTTTCACATACGCCGCCCCCACGGGTCGGATTCACAAAGATCCATGTCGATTACGACGGCAGTCCAACGGCCGAACTAGAGATGACCACTGTCACTCCCTATACGGCTCACGCAGACCTGCTCGCGCCGTAATGGACCATGGCACACATTTCACAAGTTCAATGATAAGATATGCATGCCAAAACATCATACAAGATATGAGAGAAAAGTCACTACCTTGATCCTTCCGGGCGTGTCCTAGCGCCGGTCTCTCCCGAGGAAGGCAAATGTCGTATCCTAGAATCATGATTAGGGACGAAGAGTTACATTCTATTCCAAGACTTAATTAACTTGAAACACTTAATTTTGGTTATCATAATTGACTCTTAAGAGGCCCCAAATGCCTTTAATAAAAGCCCTAAAAGGTTGGGAAACAATAGGTTAAAGATCCCCTTTCGATAACACAAAGTGCCAAAACACAGGGTTGGGCCGCGGCCCACCATTCCTTGGGCTGCGGCCCAAACATGGTCAGAAGGTCTTGGGCTGCGGCCCACCACTCTTGGGCCGCGGCCCATAAATTCCTGACTCTGGGCTGAACTTCGAAAAACCATAACTAATTCTAGAAAAATCGAAACGAGGTGATTCCAAAGCCAAATGAAAGGTATATGAGTCCTCTTTCAAGGAAAAATATAGCCCTTCACTGGAAATCATTACACAAATACAGAATGACCAAAAACTACACACTACTCCAAAACAGAGTTCTGTTTCAATTCCAAACTTTGGACAAGCATAACTCACAGAATTCTAAACGAAATGACATAAAGTATATGTCCATTTTGAAGCTTGGGATGTAAAATTTAAGACTGGAAAGTTTCATAATTTTCCAATACCATTTGGTCACTCAAAACGCTCGTGCAAACAGACTGTGCAAAACAGAGCTCAAACTAGACAACTTTCCAAATTTTCCAAAGTGATCCAAATGAACCCAAAATCAATAACCAAGCTCATTCCCACACAAAATCACTCAAGGAATCCAATGGGAATGTCAAAATCACCAAAATCCTATTCCATTATCATGCTTTGGTTTTGGGTAACATTGAACACTAAACTTCCAAAATATCCAAACTTAACAATTTCAAATCCAATCAATTCTATCTATCCAAAATGCATTCCAAACATACAAATTTCATACCAAACACATACCAAACTCCTAATGGCCTTCATTTTCGAAAATGGCCCAAAATTCCAGAAAATTCAAAGTATTTCAAATGGTATGAAACTTAGATAGAAAGATAGGTCTCACTCACCTTATCAACTTTCTCAAAGGGAGTTCTTGATTCTCCAACAATCAATTTTCGTGTGGCACAAATCACAACCAAATGACCAAACTACACACACCAAAATGAAGCCCATTACTCAAGGATCAACTTTAATGAAGGGAGTTTGAGCAAAGGAAGGCATTTACTTACCCAAAAATCAAGCTTTCTTCTTTCCCTTGCCTTCAACAATGGTGGACTAGAGAGAGAAGAGAGAGAACGTGAGAGAGAGAAGGAGGAGAGGTGGAGATGACGATGAAGTGCAGAAAAATCTGCCCCACCCCCTTCACATGCCTCCAAAAACGCATAGGAGAGAGAGGAGAGAGAAAAAGGTGATTTTTGTCTCCTATGTCTCATCCTATGGTCCACCATAATGCCACTTGGCAACATCTCATCCCTTAATCTCTAATACCACACACATATACACCAATTAATCTCTCTAATCCATCCATTAGCCATTTGATCACACTTCTCATTTTTCTTTTAGTTAGTAATTAATTTCTCCATTAATTACCACTTATGGCCAATATTTCCATTATTCCAATCTTTCGGTAATTATGACATATTAATTTAATATTGCCATAAAACACATAATAATCCCAATTAAATTCATAATTATCCATAATAATCATGATTAACCCATAATCAAAAATTGGGATATTACAATGAGGCTCTGTTTTATTTCTGCATTCTACCACGTTCTGTCAGGACCTCACTCCGAGTGCAATATGGCTCACTCGAGTGCAGTTCATATTTTCACGTTCTGACTTCCTCTCGGGCAAGCACTCGCTGCACTTCACTCGCATCTGCTCGAGTGAATTCTCGACATCACTCGAGCACAACCAGTCATGCTCGAGTGCGTTTCTTGCTTTCACGTTCATGCTTCTTCTCGGGTTATCACTCTCATGCCAAAACATGCATGTGCTCGAGTGAGAAATACTCCAATGCTCGAGCATGAATCCTAGTGCTCGAGTGTTGCAAATTTCTTCGCGTTTCAGCTGCTTCTGGACATCACTCGCACAACTTTTTCAGGGAGATAGTTTTTACACTCGTGGGTGATGTGGGGCCACTTTAGAAAAAATTTGTTTATTTGATTCAAATGATGTATCATAAGAATGCTCTTGCCATATGCATTCCAATGCAAAAAGAATCAGCTCCAAACTCCTTGTATTCTGCAAGTTATGATCGAAAGAGTGTATATTTCGCTAGACTGCACAAGCGTCAACTTTCAGAAGGCATAGCTCCTAGAATATACGTTCAATTTAGGCAAATTAACTATCCATGGAAAGCTCTTTGAGTCTAATTTCATTTGGCACTGGTCTCGTCTCAATCCGATGTGTAGTTTGTAAGTTACGTGCAAAATACCAAACCTGTCTTGAAAAGTGATGGTGCTTTTCATTTCATTTTCCACGAAAAATATCTCCTTCCTTTTATCTTCTTTCAATGTGATCCTCGTGCATATTTTACGTGTTGTGAGTCCTCTTTCATATGCCACTGGTTTCGGGTCAATCCGATGTGTGGTTTGAGAGATATGATCAAAATACCAGACCTCGCTCAGGCTGAACGTAAAACATAGTAGAACAGAGTGTTCATCCCTGCTCGAGTGAATTCATCCGTGCTCGAGTGAGTTCTTCCTGTGCTCGAGTGAAACACCTCGTGCTCGAGCATAACACCTCTGGAAGTGCCAAAACTCATATATAAGTCATCTTAGCTTCGTATTAACCTATGCCAACCATCATTTGATCATAGAAACCTCCGGTATCATCATAGAAACCTCTAGTATCACTTCTAACAACTTGAATCTTGATCTTCTTGTAAGATCTAACAAGTTCTTCTTTCTTCCATATCTTTCTTCTTGATTTTCCTCTTGATAATAATTCTCCATAACCCAAGTAAGCATCTCCTTGACTATCTTCAATTTCTTCCTTCTTCTTCCTCTTGTTCATTTTCATTAATTCAATCTTCTTCATTCTTTGCTTGACTAATCTACAAAATATGTAACATTAAATATAGTAGTTAGTCAAAGAAATACATTATATAAACTTTTTGCTCTTATCACTTCATATCTATATTTGACATCATCAAAACTAATCATATCTAACATTCTCCCCCTTTTTGATGATGACAAATCCTTTAAGAAAAATATGTCTGAATGAAGTGCAACATACATATATAATGTAAAGTGCAACATACATATTGTATATAATGCAACATACATATTTTTCTTACATTTTTCTCCCCCTATTTGACATCAGCAAAAAGTTTGAAATATGTAAAGAATTAAGACTTGTGAAGTAAGTAAAGTGGAAATGATTTTAATCACAATGAATGAACCAAGAAAAAAATTGACTCTCCGCTATGTGAAGGAACTGAAAAATAGATTTGGAGAGGTTTTTCAAGAAAACTTTTATAATCAAGATCAATGAAATATATGAAACGTATTCTTGAAATATAAATAGAAAAGGTTTAGAAATGCTTATATAGATTTTGAAAATTGATGAAGCGCTCCATGAAGTCCGTTGCTTTATCCTTTGGCAATGCTAGGTCATGATGATGTACACCACACTTATGTTATGCAACTCAATATATATTCATGTTGTTGCCAGGATTCTCCAAATGAGTTGAGCTTCTGTTTAGCATATTCAATGCTCAGTTATATTGCTTTGAATGTTGTAGCCAATATATATTCCTTGACTGAGCGTTAGAAACATCCTCAAGATTGATAGTCTTCTTGTAGTATGTTGAGGAATGCTTTTGCACAAAACAAATTCTCCTGTCATAAATTTAAATCTTTCTTTGCAAAGAGAATTTTAGTTCAATCAAGTAACAAACTATTCCTTTCCATATGATATATTAAAATTAAGATCATGAAAAGAACAATATAAGAATAACTCATCATCAAAACTAATCAAGACATGGTGAATAAAGATGAGTATATTAAAAGGATTTTCTTTCAAATAGGAGATGAGCTTTCAACATATAAAACACATGTGAATGTGAAGCTCCCCCTTAATTGATGCATGGTTTTAAACATTTTCATTAGGAAAACAATTAATAACTCTCCTGGATTTGAGAAACCATTGGAAACTTTATAGAGAAAATGATTTTGAAAGTATGAAGATTTAGAGAGAAATGCAATGATAATGCTAATCAAGGGTTTTAAGAGATACAACCTAATATCACCTGAGTGGTTACTTGAGTGATTCTACTCAATCATGACTCGATTGTATACTCAAGTGATACAACTCAAGGATTTTGAATTAAGCAAGAATACAATACCTCACTCGAGTAATATCGTAATCACTCGAGTTATAATCCTCTGTAGTCCATTGATGCATCATGTCCTAGTCAATATTGAATGATGTGACTGATACTGAGGGATTCTGAAGTGTAGTCTTCTATGAGCACTTTAGGATACCAATATGAGCTCAGAATAAGGCCTTGGGATTCTATTTGATCAAGTCACAGAGTTGTCTAATCTTGCCATTCACAGAAGTAATGAACTCAGCATGTAAGCTCTGTGTGATTGTTGAAGCTCCTTTCTCAGATAGCCTTAGACAAATGGACCAAAGAATGAAGGATCAAGGAGACCAACTCTAGCAAAGTATTGTCTCTCATTTATTCTTGAAGTCTCAGCTCTCATCCTCTAAGCTACTTGTGTTAACTTGGAGTGAGTTTCAGATTTACTTGGAGTAATTCTTGTAGAAGTATATATATACCTCTTGTGCTCTGACAGACATGATCTTTCCAGTATTTCTCTTCTCCTTGCTTATAATATAGGCCATTATGTTGTAATTCTTCTTGATAAAGTAAGTAAAGTTATTGGCCTTGTTCACCATAGCTCTAGTGTAGGTATACCAGATAATCCAGTGAAGATTAGACATAGAGCTAGGATAGTTGTTGAGAATCCTCATAGGCTCATTAAGCTTGATGATTCTGTGCATCTCAGCATCTTCCTTTGAACATCTCTGTTGGCTCCATATCATAGTGAAAATGTCTGATTACCTTGAAACGATAAGAAAGGTGCGTAGGCAACAAAGATTCATATTGGATAAACTTATTCTTGGCTCTGTGCTGCTTTTGAAATAATCTCCACTGGGTCTACTAAGAGATCTTCCTTCTCTTTCTCTTTCTCTGATTGTATCACTAGCTAGTTATTTGCTAGTGATGGAGTGTCATTTGAGTAATATCACATATTCTGCTTCAACTCACGCTGCAACACTATCAGTCATGCCTTTTCTATTAGCCTCTGACCTTTGTATCCAAAATGAAAGCATCTTGATCAATTCCTGTAAAAGTATAAACATATGCTCTCTGGTACCCATCTTCTTTTGGGTCCGTACAATATTAGACGTAGAAACTCTTATGCTCTTATACAATTAAGAATATGATATTTGAGCAAAGAGTACTATAAACCAACAAAGATCAAAATATAATTCTTTACCCAATTCAATAAATTCAAGCAATTGAATAATAAAGAGTAATGAACAAATATTACCAAGAATGATGATTTCAAAGATCAATGACAATTTGTAAATACAATTTAAAAGATATGTCATTGATAAGATTTTCGTGCAATCCATGTAAGTTGGATCAAAGAGAGTAGAGAATCTATCCATAATGACCAACTTTTATGAAATGATAAATCATGAATGAAACCAAATTTTCAAGAATGATAATGAGATATGCAAATTGTTTCAAAATCTCAAATGTTCTTTCGAATCATAAATATGCATCATGACATTAAGATTTTGAATGCATGAAAACTCATTTATGAAGCTTGTTAAATATCGATGCTTATGCCAAAAACAATGGAAGTCAACAGTTATATAAAATATATATCAGAAAGCTTCACTAAGGAATTCAACTAAAATAACATGTTAATTGTAAGAGTTAACATGTTGGAGAATTTTCTCAAGAACAAAAGTCATATGAAAAATGAATTAGCCAAAATGGCTTATCTTGACATATATAAGCATGATGACTTTAGTATTGATCAAGAGATAACCTTGCCTCTTAGAGTTGCGTCTTAAAATGGATAAATATTCAAGACAGCAAGACTTAAAGTGCAAGATTCTAGTTACTCAAAAAAATGGATGAAGACAAATGGTAATGCATTTGAGCAACAATATGAGTATAAGAATTTATGGATGATGAAGCACATACTCATTGATCCAAATGACTAGAGTTCTAGAATATTATCACGATAAGTTATTCCACAATAATGGTTAATGCATTAAGATTCAATGCACTAATGAACATTTATAATGCTTGGAATAACATGGACAACTAATGATTTATGCATTAGGCACAAGGCTTTCACATATAGAATTCTTTTCTAGGGAATACACTTGAAACTCATATAGATAGTTAACTTGTTAGATATAAGATCTAACTTGTTACAAAATAAAAATTGAGGAGTTCAAGTAGTAACAGGTTTAAGATTAAGAAATAAATATGTGAATGACGAGGAAAACCCTAGGGATGGATTTGAAGCATTTCTGACTTTCAGTATACATAAATATTAACTTCCAATTTTGAAACTGATTTAAAAATAAAATATGGAAAATTTTCAAATAATGTGTATGCATTTTTTAATAACAAGATGAATTTGGAATCTAAGTTCATTTTTTGAAATATGCATTCCGAAACTCAAATACATAGAAATATTATGCACAATTTCACTTTCAGTCCATTTCACAATCTAAAAACAATTTAAAACCCATAAATGATTGATTGGTAATGGTATGCAATAATGAGCAAGTTATTCATTACCCAAATAAATAATAAGCATAATATCAGGTAAGAATAAAGAAGACAGTACCGTGCTCAAGTAATCTCGTAATTACTTGAGAGATTATCCTTTGGAGTTCATTTGTGCATAATTCCTTGACTTTTACCTTCCAATCTTCCAGTTGGTGTTATCACTTGATCATTCACTCCCAGTTGTCACGCAGTGATGATGATCACTTGTTTCACTGTGCAACTTTTCTTCCTAGGCACTTAAGTGTTGCCTCAAGTAATGCCTCCTTTTGTTTACATATTTAAGATGTAGCCTCAAGGTCCAACTTCACCAAGATTTGAGTGAAATCTTATGTAGTCATAATCTTGAGATGAAGCTCTTCCTTTCTACAAAACCTTATAGATATTTTTCTTCCTTTGGTATCCAATTTTACTTGGATCCACTCATGGTTTAGCTTATAGGAATCATAATTCACATGCTCTAAGAATATAATTAATTTGAAACAATTGAGCATAATGAATTAAATATGTCTTTATGCAAAGAGAAATATTTTCTTTTCAAATCATTATACATGCATGAAGAATTAACCTTTTGAGCATTACAATACCTTTATAAATAAATCTATTAAATGGCTTTTTAAGGGATGCAAAAACATAATTTCAAAATAATTTGCAATGCCCATTCCTAAGGTTCAAAAATATAAAACCTCAATAAATATTACAGACAATAACATAGAAGGTTTTATCATTGTTTACCTTTGCTTTAGATAGGAGGATTGCTTTTGCTTACCCATTGCATCTTTCTGTGATGTTTATACTTTGAATATCTTGCTTTGGGTGCTGACAACCTTCTCTCAAAATATATAGACTCCAGGAGCCTTTTATTTGATGCTTGAGAGATCCTCCTTTTCTTGTTCTCCTCAAGATAGTTGAATGGTACATTGTGATAGCCCTTCGTTGAGGTAGAACATACTTCTTTTATCCATTGCTTCTTTCTCTGGTTATACTATGTAGCTCTAGCAATGGTTGATCCAAGAGTTCTCCTAATTGATGTGAATCTCCATTTAGGTGCATTAGGAACTCGTGGAATCTTCTTCATTTTCTCAGTACCCTTTTGTCCATTTTTTCTAGGATCAATCTGCACACATGAAACACCATATGGACATTTTGGTACCCACTTTGCTTTGGGTCCTTGAACGTTAGCATTTGAAGTTACTTGCGTTTTAGGAATCCAAACAAGTTTATTGCTTACATGTCTCTTCGGTACCCAAATATACTTATTTCTCACATGGGAATTTCTTCTAATATAGCATGTATAAGAAATATGATCGGATTTACCACAATAATTGCAAATTGTATAAAGATATGCATTATGAGATATCATGCAAGTATTATGTCGATCATGAGAGTAGAAATTCGAATGGATTTTATTTGAATATTCTTTCTTCCGAACAAACTTTCCAGCATATTTGAAAACATTTTTTCTTTTCTCAATAGAATCAACACTTGGTTGAGAAACAAACTTTTGTAGACTCTGAAAATCATTTTTATGAAAATCAGACAAAGAATTGGAACTTTTTACCTTAAGTTCATCTTGAGCTCCAGAGAGTGATTTTTCATGTTTGTCCATATTGAGCTCTTTTCGGGAATCCTCTTCTTCTTGTTTATTCATGTTGATTGTATGGAAGTGTTCTATGAATTTTCCATCTTCTTTATCAACTTCCAATTGTTCTTGCATAGTAGATGCGTAGCGTGTAGTTTCACATGAACTGTCAACACTTTCCACTTCAACACAATTGTTAGAAGCATAAATAGAATCAAGAGTGTCCCAGATATGTTTATCATTAGAACAAAATCTAATTTTCTCAAAATCATTTTCGGTTAAAGCATTATACAGAATTTTCATTGCTCTAATGTTCAACGAAAACATTTTCTTTTCACTTTTTGTACAATCCTTTCTTGGTTTGAAATCAAAAGCTTTTGTAAAAACATTCCACATATCAAAATCAAAAGCTTTTATAAAACTAGTCATTCTAGCTTTCCAAAACCAAAAATCAATATCTTTCAAAAATGGTGGGACTGTATAATCAAAACCTTCTGAAAGTATAAAACACCCAAAATCAGCCATTGTAACTCTTGAGACGGTTAAGTCCTTTAAACAAGAGCTCGGGCTCTGATACCAAATGTTAGAACAGGCTATCACCCAAGAGGGGGAGTGAATTGTGTGTATAATAAAAACTTAAGAACTTTAGAAATCTTTTTGTATCTTAACGAAGGTGGTAAGTATGAAGGTTTATAAATCAACAGTTATGTTAAATAATATATGCTGGAAATATAAGAGTTTAGAGAAGAGAATATGCAAACTGTAATTTATCCTGGTTCGGTCCAATCTGTGATGGCCTACGTCCAGTCCCCAGGCTCCTCCTGAGATTTTTAAATCCACTATCTTCTTGTTTAATCCGGGCACAAGAAAAGCCTTTACAATCCTACAAGTTTAGTCGGGTACTTGTGAAACCTTTTACAAATCTCTTATTGAAATACTCCCCCTTACGGCAAGTCTTACGAGCAGAGCAATCCCGAAGATCTTCCTCTCCTGCTTACTCATGCAAGTCTTACGAGCAACAACGTTCTCTCCTGCTTACACCCCTGTAAGTCTTATGAGCAGCAACGTTCTCTACTGTTTGCACCTTGTAAGTCTTACGAGCAGAATGTCTTACAGCAATTCTCTCTACTGCTTCCCCGTAAGAAAATCAACCCTCTCAAGGTCCCTCTACCTTGAGATCAACTCAAAAATATAGTTGAAGGTGTTTACAGACTCTCTCACAGAGTGGATATAATCTCACTGAAGTACAATACAAATAATCACTCTCTCAATGATAAGTAATACAGAAACTGGAAAACAGAGAGTGTTTGGGTAGAAGCAGAGAATTCATGTTATTCGCATGTTGGTGTCGTTGCTCTGTTTTCTCTGTCTTTTTCTGTCACCCATCGATGTTGAATGCTTTCTCATTTATAGTTGATGAAGATGATGACCGTTGTGAGCATTTGTCCGTTGGAGTCCCGTTGCTTCATTTGAACGTTTGAGCATATTTGAAAAACAAGCTACTGTCCATTGTGGAACAAAGTGGAGCGTCTCGTTGAACATCAAGAAGATTCATTTTGAGCTGTACATCACGTTGTGGAGCATTTTGTGTTTTAGACAATCTCTCATGGTGGGTCAATTATTTGTTGTGGTTGGTAGCCGCCATTCGGTGTGTAATGATGAAGTTCACCGTAGTTGACTTTTATTTGAATCTGTAATCCGAACGTTTAATATCCTATTTCACACTTGAAATATATGTTACCTATCATTTAGAAACAATAACAAGTGAGAACACAATGATTCAATAACATGTAACCATATTCGGATTGTTCGTTGAGTGATGATATTTTCCGTACGTGACCTCCGTTCTTGAAGATGCAATCCAAATATTTAATCTCCTGTTTTACACTTGAAATATATGTTAGTTAATGTTTAGGAATAATAACAAGTGAAAACATAATGATTTAACCACGTTTGGATTGATGGCTATGAGGCTCTGTTTTGTTTCTGCATTCTACCACATTCTGTCAGGACCTCACTCCGAGTGCAATATGGCTCACTCGAGTGCAGTTCATATTTTCACGTTCTGACTTCCTCTCGGGCAAGCACTTGCTGCACTTCACTCGCATCTGCTTGAGTGAATTCTCGACATCACTCGAGCACAACCAGCCATGCTCGAGTGCGTTTCTTGCTTTCACGTGCATGCTTCTTCTCGGGTTATCACTCTCATGCCAAAACATGCATGTGCTCGAGTGAGAAATACTCCAATGCTCGAGCATGAATCCTAGTGCTCGAGTGTTGCAAATTTCTTCGCGTTTCAGCTGCTTCTGGACATCACTCGCACAACTTTTTCAGGGAGATAGTTTTTACACTCGTGGGTGATGTGGGGTCACTTTAGAAAAAATTTGTTTATTTGATTCAAATGATGTATCATAAGAATGCTCTTGCCATATGCATTCCAATGCAAAAAGAATCAGCTCCAAACTCCTTGTATTCTGCAAGTTATGATCGAAAGAGTGTATATTTCGCTAGACTGCACAAGCGTCAACTTTCAGAAGGCATAGCTCCTAGAATATACGTTCAAATTAGGCAAATTAACTATCCATGGAAAGCTCTTTGAGTCTACTTTCATTTGGCACTGGTCTCGTCTCAATCCGATGTGTAGTTTGTAAGTTACGTGCAAAATACCAAACCTGTCTTGAAAAGTGACGGTGATTTCCGTTTCATTTTCCACGAAACATATCGCCTTCATTTTATCTTCTTTCAATGTGATCCTGGTGCAGATTTTACGTGTTGTGAGTCCTCTTTCATATGCCACCGGTTTCGGGTCAATCCAACGTGTGGTTTGAGAGATATGATCAAACTACCAGACCTCGCTTAGGCTGAACGTAAAACAGAGTAGAACAGAGTGTTCATCCCGTGCTCGAGTGAGTTCTTCCTGAGCTAGAGTGAAACACCTCGTGCTCAAGCATAACACCTCTGGAAGTGCCAAAACTCATATATAAGTCATCTTAGCTTCATATTAACCTATTCCAACCATCATTTGATCATAGAAACCTCCAGTATCATCATAGAAACCTCCAGTATCACTTCTAACAACTTGAATCTTGATCTTCTTGTAAGATCTAACAAGTTCTTGTTTCTTCCATATCTTTCTTCTTGATTTTCCTCTTGATAATAATTCTCCATAACCCAAGTAAGCATCTCCTTGACTATCTTCAATTTCTTCCTTCTTCTTCCTCTTGTTCATTTTCATTAATTCAATCTTCTTCATTCTTTGCTTGACTAATCTACAAAATATGTAACATTAAATATAGTAGTTAGTCAAAGAAATACATTATATAAACTTTTTGCTCTTATCACTTCATATCTATATTTGACATCATCAAAACTAATCATATCTAACAGATACTATTCAAAATATGGGTTTATCAAGCTCTTTTGAGGAAGTACTCGAAAGATTGGGTTTTACAGCCCCATTCTCTTCTGACTTTAATCATGGTAGATGATTTGAGAAGCCAAACTCTGGTTCATGTGTTTTAGCTCTTTGTTTTCTTTCATGTTGTTTTTATTTTATATTGCTTGTGTAATAATTTATCCTTCTATGGGATTGTGTGTATGCAGTTGTTTCTAGTTTGTAGATATTATTGCTGGTTTTATCCTTTAAAGATAATTGATCCACTGTTCAACAAAAAAAAAAAAACTTCATAGATATCCAATTTGCATATTGCATTCTCTTTTTAGAGCCTAATTCATATGAATAAATTGAAACAAGGTATATAATGTTTCTTGTATTGATTGATAATCAGATACAAACATCAAGCTGGCTTGGTTTGACAAGTGAGGCGTTATATATATCCAAGGGTTGTTAAATAGTTATTTGTTGACCCTTAATTTTTTATATTAGTTACTGCTCAGTAATTTTAGCAGAGCTTAAATAAGATGAATTAAGCGTGTGCATGGAGAAATTATTATCTACTTCATTAATCTAGAAGTTTTAGATTTAATTGGCTCGAGGAATGTCATACGATGGATGGCATGTGAAATAACACCATACATGTAGAGAGGTTATATATTGTGCTTACTACTTGGCAAGATCACAAGGAATTGAAGATTGTGAGAGAGTACTTTTACCCGTGGTCTCTTGCCTGGTCTTTTCTTTTCATGCATTGCTTGCCTTTGTAATTAAATGCAAAGAGGTAAGATTGATAGAGCTTAATATTTGTATATTTTTAACAATTAATCTTAAGCTTTTGTGGGATTCAATTCACTAATTTGGGCATAATTAAATGTTAATTAACGTGATATTTCAAGTGCAAGGGTAATATGAGGATTAAACTGGCTAAAAAGGTTATATCTTGAATATTATTTGTAATTCTCATTAAGGTGCTGGATGCATAAAAAAAAACCTTAGGATGTTAGATGGATCACAAAATACTTGAGGATATTGGATATTTATGAAAAAATCTTTGAGGATATGGGATGCAAAACAATATATTCAACCTATTACACATAAGAGCTTAAAAGGGAAAACAATATAAATCAAACACTAGTAGAAAAATCACTTTTAAGACCGGTTAAAAAAGACATTTTAGACCGGTTTTGGATCCGGTCTTGATACAGTCAGTTTTAAAAGTCTGCCACATTTTAGACTGGTTATGGAACCGATCTTAAAAATAAATTTTAAGATTGGTTATTTATAAAACCGGTATAAAAATAAATATTTTTAGACCGGTTATCAGAGAAACCAGTCTAAAATGTTGTAATTTTAAGATCGATTTTCTACCATACTGATTTTAAAGTAATACTTTTAAGATCGGGTATTTAGGAAACCGGTCTTAAAAGTAATAGTTTTAAGACCAGTTTTTTATGAAACGAGTCTTAAAATTATTACTTTAAGACCGGTTCTCTCCAAAACCGGTCTTAAATGTACTTTTAAGATCGGTTTTAGAGAGAACCGGTCTTAAAAGTAGTTTCTTTAAAAAAAATTTGTTTAAAACATTTACCCAGTAAGTCATTTCTCCTATTAAAACATTTCACTCAGCAAGCAGCAGTCATTTCAACGACATTCAAATAAATTCTTGTCTTACAGATTATAACTAACATCTTATACACATGTGAGAGACTCAAAACTCATTGGAACAAGTTAAAACTTAACTCTCTTGTGCTTAAACAGTGCTGGCCGAAACAAAAGCAAGGAAAACAACCATGAATAAACTCACAATCATGGACAGAATCATAATGTAAGGAAATCATACAACCATGACAATGTTGTTTTGACCAAGTTCCTTGTCTTTTCAATTACATACATACATCAAAGATTACATTACATTAATGACAATACTATTATTCATTATGGCCAAAATACTTTATACACACTCTTCTTTGGTTGATGATCACTAGCTGGCTTAGAAGAATCTACACTAAGACGTACACCTCATATTCTTCAATTTCCTGTGACGACAACAAAAAAAGTGGTTTATATATACACCAATAACAATATACATAATTCAAATATAGTTCATGATAATTATTTTAGCTAACTAACCTTCAATGTAGTTTTATAAAGGGATATCCTCCCATATCCCTTCATGATGATCGTTTCTTGTGCCGTGCTCATTGTCTGCTTCATCTTCTTCGTTCAATTCTGGTAGACCCCTAGAAAAAGAAGGAGTCTCAAGACGATCATTCATTGAATGGTTTTCCTGATTAATATCAACGACTCTTTTTCCTTGGAGAGCTACAGACCACATTTTATTTGCATGATCAGTAACATAGAACACTTGTTTTGCTTGATATGTCATAATAAAAGGTTCATCTCCAAAACTTCTACTAATCAAATCAACCAATGTAAATCCCAACTGATCAATCATCACACCATTGTTGACATCAACCCACTTGCATTTGAAAATAGGAAGTTTAACTTTAACATAATCAACCACCCAAATCTCTTCAATAACCTCATAATAAGGTATTGCTACCAACCTAGGATTCTTATCTTTCGAACTAGAGAAGGGCATAGATTCAGCCACTAACATAACCCCACTGTTCTGGACGGTGCTCCTATCATCAAGGGACTTCGTGTAAAACATATAACCATTGATAACAAATGAAGTCCAACTTATGACATCAGCCTCAGGACCACGTGCTAACCATTTAATTGTATCAGAAACACATTATTTGCCATCAACCTTTTGTTTGAACCAATGTGTAAAAGTTTTGTTATGCTCCAAAATTAACCTTTGTTCAGTCATTCGACTATTTCCTTTCCGTACAATTTCTTTATGAGCATTAATATAATTTTGAACTTCATCAACATTATTCAAGATGTACAAGTGGACTTGTTGTAATTCATCAGGATCCACACTCTTTACTGAAGCCCCGCGTCTACCGCCTTCTTCGTCATGACGTTCAGGAAGTCCAATGTGTCCTACATTTGACAAGTAATCTTGACAAAACTCCATGGCTTTTTCAAAAACATATTTCTGAATAATAGAGGCTTCAGACCGGTTAGGTTTCTTCAAATACCCTTTTAGGATTTTCATAGTTCTTTCAATTAGGTACATCTATCGTAAATAGATAGGGCCACACAACTTGATCTCCCCGACTAGATGAACAATTAGATGTACCATGATGTCAAAAAAAGAAGGAAGAAAAAGCTTCTCAAGCTGGCACAAGATCAGATATCCTTCAATTTCCAGTTCATCCAATTTTTCTGTCTCAATAACTTTACTACAAATAGAATTGAAGAAGAAACAAAGTCTAGTCAAAATATGTTGAAGATCATATTCGGCAATGCCACGAATAGCTACTGGGAGGACATGACAATTATGAGACTTTAGCCCTACTAACTTCAAATTTTTCATCAACACAAGCTTCCTTAAATTTGAAGAATACCCTGAAGGAACTTTCATGCCATGTAAACACTCACAAAAGCTTCTTTTCTCAACCTTAGACAAAGTATGAGCAGCTGAAGGATAAAAAGTTCTCTTATCATATGGCTTTGGATACAAGTCTTCTCGTATCCCCATTTCTTGCAAATCTAATCTTGCCTTCACGCCATCCTTAGAACTACCTTATATGTTAAGCAGTGTCCCAACAATGCTATCACAAATGTTTTTCTCCACATGCATGAAATTAATACAGTGTCTCACATCAAGGGCCAATATGGAAGATTGAAGAAAACATACCTCTTTTTCCATTTACTTTTCTCATTATTATTCTTTGTAGTCTTATCAAAGATAACATTCATATTTTTCACCTTTTCATAAACTTGCTCCCTAGTCAATGCCTTCAGAGCATCTTCAAACTCTTGCCATAAAAAAAACTTTCTTTAATCTACAATGCGGGTGGCCCGTTTAAGAAATCTTCTATAGCCAAGATAAACTGTCTTTCTTCCATGTTGAAGTTAATGGTAGCATGTTCCTTCTTCACAAATTGGACATGCTTTATGGCCTTTAACACTATATCGTGACAAGTTTCTATATGCAGGGAAGTCATTTATAGTACAAAAGATCATGGCTCGCATTTTTAAAACTTCCTTCTTGTTCGCGTCAAAAACATCAACAACTTCTTCCCACAACTCTTTCAAGTCTTCGATCAAGGGTTCCAAGTAAACATCTATGTCATTTTTGGGTTGTTTTGGTCCCAGAATCAATATAGACAACATGATATACTTTCATTTCATGCATAACAGAGGAGATAAGTTGTAAATTACCAATAGAACATGCCATAAACTATGTATACTGCTTAGGCTAGCAAAATAATTCATGCCATCCGTGCTAAGCCCAAGCCTAAGGTTCCTAGGCTCTTCACCGAAGGTAAGAAATAATTGATCGATTTTCTTCCATTGAGAAGAATTAGCCAGATGTCGAAGCTTTCCATCAGATATCCTCTCATCCACATGCCATCTCAAATTTCTTACATCATTTTCACTAGCAAACAAGTGCTTGAACCTTGGTATGATTGGAAGGTACCACAACACTTTTACAGGAGCGTTATTTGATTTGTACCTCGGGGTTTCACATATCGGACACTGTTGTTCCTCTTCATGCTCTTTTCTATACAATATACAATCATTAGGGCATACATGGATCTTTTTATACTTCATCCCTAGTGGACATAATATTTTCTTAGCATCATAGTATTGAGAAGGCAATACATTATCATCTAGAAGCATGTCCTTAAAAGCCTCAAGCATTTTTGAAAAACTCTTGTCGCTCCATCCATGTCGTGCTTTCAAGCTTACCAATTTCAATACTGCTTTCAACAATTGGTTTTTTTTACACCTCGGGTACAGCGGTGTCTCAGCATCACTGCACATATTACCATATGCATGTGATTGCTCAAAAACCTCTTTTCCTACATCATGAATAATATCCTCTATCCAATCATTTGTATCCGTGTCATTATCATCAAAGTTTACTCCCCTTGTTGAGATAAACTTGGCATTTCTAATTGTTCACCATGTCATACCCACACTGTATAACTCTTACAAAATCCTTCACAAATTAAATGTGTATATATATCTGCAGTACTTAGTCGCTTCTCATTCAAACATACTATACAAGGGCAATAAAACTTCCCACTACCATCATCGGCATTTCTTCTAGCAAAGTCTAAAAAACCCCTCACCCCATTATCATATTCAACACTTATTCGTTTAGCATTTATCCAACTATGATCCATATATATCTCAACACTTGTAGCACCCTATATCCAACAACAAAAGGATGGACAAAAAAATAACAACTATAGAGGTTTAGAGATTTCAATGAAATTAACATGCACCATTTGAAACTAGTATCGTTTTAATAAACCAATAACATTGACAATAATCAAACAATCACGCTAAATTAAAACAGAACATAGAGTGGTATTACTCTAAGCTAAAAATCATAGGGATGTAATTAAAAGTCAGAGCATATATCTAACAAGAATGTGCAAATTTTTTTCCAGATTACGTTATCACAAAATAGTTGGATTTCCAACAAACTATAATAACAACTTGTGGGAATTAAGAGCTCAAAACGCCAACAAGAATCATTTTTTCATAGAACATTATTAATTATTGAACCACATACAACTAAATAAAAGATCGAACACGTACTAACCTGATTGAAGACCAAGGAGTAAGTTTCAACCCAAAGTCACGGTGGCGTCGACTGAGGTTAAAATGAAGTCCTCAAATTCACGACACTGATAAAGGGAAGTCAAGGCAGAGGAGAATGGTCACTATGGAGAATAGAGGTGGCGGCGGAGAAGACTGACGATAATCAAAGAACAATGATGACGAACACAGCAACGACAGTGGTAATGACGAAGGAGAGTTGAGCAAATAAGGGACGGGACGCCATAGACGAGTTCAAAACAAGCACAGAAAGAACTCACAAAGAAATAGCGCAAAGAGAAGAAAGGGTTCATAGAGCGCGCAATCTGGGCACTGGAGTAAAAATATGGGCGAAAAAACTTACCTTTTAGATCAGTTTTTGATATAAAGCGGTCTTAAAAGTGTGAAATTTCAAATTTAAGACTAGTTTTTATAAAAATTGATCTTAAAGTTGAAACATTTAAGACCGGTTTTATAGAAACCGGTCTTAAATGTTAAAATTTTTTAACAATTTAAAATATTTTAAATTTAAGACCATTTTTTATAATAACCGGTCTTAAATTTTAAGCATTTAAGACCGATTTTTCTATAAACTCATTTAAGACCGATTTTTATAGAAACCATTCTTAAAATGTTAAAATTTTTAATTTTTTTAAATATTTCAATATTTTTAGACCAGTTTTATTTATAACCGGTCTAAATAAATTTTTTAAGACCGGTTTTTTAGAACCGGTCTTAGAAGTTCAATATAATTACAGAACTGCAACCACACAAATTTTTAAGATTTTATCCGTTAAAACCGGTCTAAATGTGGCGATCTAAAAATGGATTTTTCCACTACTGAAATTTCATTTTTAAACAAAAATTTCAAAACTAAGATAAGGATATTTATAACAAGAAACAAAACTCAAAACATAGATGTTAGAATATATGCTTATGGCATAAAGTATGTCACAAAATGTTCTATAGAAATGTTTGGCTTAGTTTAAAACAAATGCTTGTGTACTTTACAACGTAACTTGACTCACATATTTATCTCAGAATTACTTAAATAAGCTAATTCAAACGTCTTTCGTGCACGGATGGACCGGCAGTGTACGTCCCCCCACCATTTCACATGCTCAATGATAGATCCAGCTATTGTCACTGAGTCTATGACTCTTTATTTTATTTTGTATAAAAGTCATTTTGGTGGATTGCAGTTAGTATGGTACCATTATAATATATTTACACAATTTTGTTGTGGGTATCCTTTTTCTTTTCCTTATTTTATTTTTTTATTTAGGGTAGCAAATATTAACAACTTAAAATCACAAACAGGATCGAACACATGATGTTCCACTTACAAAAATTCATGCATATGCCTCTGCATCACATACTCAATGTACCCAAATAATCGCATCACTAGCCAAGTGATGCTATAAACAACTTAAAATCACAAACAGGATCGAACACATGATGTTCCACTTACAAAAATTCATGCATATGCCTCTGCGTCACATACTCAATGTACCCAAATAATCGCATCACTAGCCAAGTGATGCTATAAATATTGGAGTCTTGTGAGTTAAAAATTTAAGCCTCTGGTTACTAACCAGCTATCACCCCCAATTGCTGAAACCACCACCACCTTGTTCACAACAAGCCAAACAAATGTTGAGTTAGGAAATCAGAGTTACGATGAAGATTATGAAAAACTTAGTCAATTAGTCAAGATTGTAAGGAACTACTTCTTTCACTTCCTAGAGAGAAGGGTTGGAATTTCCCATACCTTTATTTATACAAAGACATTTGAGTTTCAGCACATTGAATTCAAATAATGGCACGTCAAGGACTAATAGTACTACTGTTAGCAACCTGTGTTCTATATTTAATCCTCTCAAAAACATTTTAAAGCATTCTTGGGATCAGTTTACCATTTATAAACAAAAAAGATCTAATCTTGAAAAATCATGAGGAATATTCATATAAAGGATCCCATCATGAAGGTTTGCAAATAACATCTCAAAAACAACTTTCAAGCATGCATGGAGTCTACATCGCATGGGGTCTACATCATCTAAATATATTTGTTTTCAATACAATTCAACAATTTTTTTTTTTTTTTCAGAATCAATCCTTTGACCATCTCCATGCATGAATCACAATTATCAAATACTTCGCAAGTTTGTAGATTCAAGGATTATATTTAAGTTTTGAGTGCAAGTATAATTTATCATAGTACAAATTTATATTCTTTCCAAATCTCATGTGCAATATGTTCATTATAAAGAAGTTGAAAAAAAAGGACAAATAATAACATTGAATAAACATCCTTATCATTTGTTCACTTCAATATCAATGAGAAAATGACATAACTGATAAACTTTCCTTGGCGGAATCATGCTCAAGAAATACAGTAATCAAACTAAAAGTGTAACAAGTGAAAAATATATATCATTTATAAAAATTATAATGGCATGCTATTCACTAACCTATAAATCTTTTATTTATCCATCTTTCTCCAACTTATCATCTCCCAAATTATTCACTTCATCTCCTCCTAATGCCCAAACATATCCATCAATTATAACTTTACAAAATATTTTCTAGTTTCTCATTCAATACAAATTTTTCATATCAATCTCATCTTAGTTTGTACAACAATCAACATAATCTCGAACTGCAAAATTTGAAATATAAAAAACTTAAACTTTAATCCCTTTTATGAATAATAAAACCCAAACTCTAATAATAATGGAACTTCATTACTCTTGGCTATTAAACCCATTATTCCACTCTTGAGAGAACATTCTCTACATTCCCTTCTTTTGAACATGCTTCAAAATTCAATTTAACAACCCAGACTTAACTCAAACAACTTTAAATGTCTCTATTATATCACAACATCTCCAAAATTAAAATTAAACTCTTCTTTTTGTTTTTCCCCCCATCTTTAACATATAAATAAGGTAAACCCTTCCTGTTTTAACCGTCAAGTTACATAAAAATACAAGCTTAAATAAGCTTCCCTCCCAACTTCACTTCACCAAATTACAACATATAAGAAATAAAAAACCCTTTTATTATAATCTATATAAAGTATCTTTCTCAACTATATCATAAAACCTCATAACATCCAAATTTCCTATTTAAAAGAGCAAATAATTCTTATTTCCTTCAACGCATCTCATTGAACCCAAGCATAAATCATAATCAATTCAAAATAGTATCCAAATTAGTCTTCACCTTCAAAATATTATGTAAACACATGGTTAAATGAAGCAGTTTTCTTTAGTGCATTTTATCAACAACCGCCTCAAGATTATTTCACAAGGCAAACATCTTAAATCACAAGTTAATAACCATAACTTTCAAGCATCCAATCCCAAGCAAAACTTCCAAACAAACATTATATAAATAAAATACCTATCAAAGTATTCCTTCCTTTTCAATAATCCTTCCACTTAAAATAACCTCCAATCTACCTACTTTCTTTAATCAACTAGCTGCAGAAAGAAAATCTACTTCAACCTTTGCATTTCCCCAAGACACAGCAAATGAAAAGAAAGAAAAAGGGTACTGCACATCTCAATCTTCATAAACAGCATAGA
Source organism: Inga laurina (assembly GCA_963855925.1). Lineage (NCBI taxonomy): Eukaryota > Viridiplantae > Streptophyta > Magnoliopsida > Fabales > Fabaceae > Inga > Inga laurina. Next base: position 23,741,579 of record OY979707.1, read on the forward strand.
TAGATTAAACTTACCTACACAATCATTCCTTATTGAATAAAAAACGCAGAAGAAGATGAATATTCCTTCAATCCTCCCACCATAGCACCCACGGGGCAGCATCAATCAAGGAGGGAAGAGGACCAAAGAGCGAACAAGACAGTAGCAACAGATCTTGATCATAGGGAAAGAACGCCGGCGGTTGTTGGACGAATGATGGCACAGCCACCCGCGACGGCAAAAGGAACGACGGAAGTACCAAGATGAACGAGCAAGGTTGGGCTTTGGGATCAGATCATGAAGTTTCATCGCAGAAGCTTAAAAAAACTAAGTGGGTATTTGGATTGCGGTGGGAAAAATGTCATATTGTGATTCTGGTTTATTAAAAATGACTTTATAGAAAGGTAAATTTGTATAATATGATTTATGTTTAGATTAGTGACTGAATAAGTGATTTTTAATAAGTTCAAACTTACTTGGATGAACGATTATATAAGTGCTTTTTTAAAAGTAAAAACTTATTTGGATTGGCGATTACATTAATGCTTTTATGTTAATTATAAGAAAACAAGATATTTAAAATTAAAAATAAGTGGAAAAAGTGAAGTTAGAAAATGTGATGCCAAAGTACATGATTTCACAAAAAAATATAACATAACTGTAAACACCCTATTTTGTCCAGGCCCCACTTAAAAATAATAAAAGAAGAAAAAAAGAAAAAATCTTCCTTAATTCTGATAGATCTAAACTAATAAACAAATAACATTGATGATGATTGGATTGTTTGAAATTTTAAAAATGATCATCATTAATGGTGATTGTCTTGACCTTGGGGTTTTGTATTAAATGGAAACAAATTTCAAAGTAATTTATCTCATTGATGTTATTTGATATTCGGATTAGGGAATTTAGTGTGAAGTCATTGCGGAGGAAAAAATAGCAATTAAACAAATACAAAAAAAATATATCTCTCATTCATAGGTTTAAATTAGGAAATTGTTTGTAGGAAAAATATAACAAAAAACAAATAAATAAATAAAACGAAAATTAAAAACTATATCATATGTGATGTATACACAATATAAAAACTATAAGCCATATACATATAATTTTCTCTACGGTTAAATTAAATTTTATATAATACATATATTAGAGTAATTTCTTAATTCGCACGTTGTTGAATAATTAGAATCTATTCCTAATTACCAATCTTTCGATAAAAAAAAAAAAAAAAAAACCCATGCAATAAGTAACCTGGGGTTTTGTCAAAAAGGCATCATATCGGGTTTTTATTTTTTTAGAAAGAGTTTAGCCAAACACTTTTTATTTGGGTTGCGTTTTGTTTCTGCCTTATTATGTTTAAATAAGCTAAACCAAACACTCACTAATCCTCTTTCTCCGTTTCTTTTTAAAAGAGAAAAAGGGCATTTAAGTAATTTCAGAAGTGCGGAAATAAGATAAAATTACCACTTGCCCTGTGCGATGAATAATAAATATATTAATTAGCTAATTATAATTTAATTTAATTTAATTAATTTTTTTCCTGGGTCATATTAGACGGATTAATTAAGAAAAAGTTGAGGAAAATTTTATAAGTTGATTCCCAGAATTAAGATAGGCAAAAAAGATTCCCAGAATTAAGGCTTATTTTTGGCGTGAGCTTATTAAGCAAGTTTGAGGGGGGGCAAAAAAAACATTAGCAGCTGCCTATTTATTTTCAGAAACACGTGGCCCCTCTCCCTTCTCCGTCAATCTCAAAACCTCCCATGTGCGACACATGTACTCAGCCACCGCCTCTCCTCCATTTCACCCTCTACAACCTCTGCTCTCCATCTTCTTGAACAAGTCTCAGGGGAGGCTTGTGTGGCACGATTTCCTCGTGCTTCTCCGACACACACCTTGCTAAGGAAGCAAGCAAGTATTATATACAGAGGGAGAGGCTGTGGAGGAAGAGATCAGAGGAGGTGTTCACATAATCTGAGGAAGGATCAAAGGAGAGTGTCGCTGGAGAGGAAAGACGAAGTCGGATTCCATATGCAGTAATAGATTCTGATCAAGGTGAGTTCCTAAATCCCATTTCATCTTCAGTATTTTCGATTGTTGCTGTTTGGGAATTGGGGAAAGATTAAATTTTGATTTTGGGAGTTTGGGACAGTGCCGATTAAGAAAGAAATTATTGCTCTAAGTGATTCCATGTAACTAAATATATTGAAATTGGGGTGTGAGACTTGAACCCTAGCCTCTGTTTTGATATAATGTTGGGTTCTAAATAGAAATTAAAAGAAAAAACTTAAATGATAAAATAACCAGTGGTTATGTGTTAGCAAATGTTGGTTATAGTGATATTGTATCTGTGACCCCTATTCTATCATCTATGTAATCGGCTCCCAAAGTAAAAGGCCAAAGATAGTAGAAATATTGAAAATATGTTATAAGTGGAGTGTGGTTGAGTTAGTAATTATAACCGGGTTGTTTTTTAAAGCTATGAAACCTGGAACCCAACTTCAAATACATGGAATGATTAGGAAAGAATATACTACTGTTCTGAGATGAAATTATACGAAACAGCTGTCACACACACACAAGTGTGTGTGTGTGTGTGTATCTTTGTGCTCTCCAAATCTGAAAAGATGATGAAAGTGTTTTGGAAGATATAGATGTATGTCATTTACTGAATGGGGAAAAAGGGTATTTGGCAGTATTTGTACAAGGTTAGGATTTTATTTGAGAAAAAGTTAAGAAGTTATAAATGATAGTAATATATTAACTGTCTTGTATACAAATGAAAATAAATGAGGGATAAAAGGATTTGATTTGTGCCCAAAATTGCTGAAGATACACTAGGAAGGAGCCAAAAAAGGGGAGCAGGATAAAGGTAGCTTTAATCATTCATTTCATATATAATTTGCTTTGGTTGCATGTTTATTTTTGCCATTATTGCTGCAGCATGAGAATATGTAAATTCCTTACTTTAATTTGTTATTGCCATGGCCATGTGTGGCAGTTAGTTTACAGTTATTTAGTTTTCAGTTAATTAGTTACTTGTAAAGTGTTGTTCTTTGTGGCTTGTCTTGCATGCACAGTTATTTACCATGCATTTATATATTGAAATATGATTATTGCAGCTGAGATTTCCCAATTTCACCCCCTCTCTATGTATTCACCATAGGAGCAAGTACATCTCATGGAAAGGAGAAGCTGGTGGATGCTTAGCTAAGGTGGACATGATGGAGTATTTTGTATACATACCCTGCACTTAGTTTAAAGTTGATATTGTATGTCACTTTTGTTGTTTCGGGTTGTATATATATCTCCACAAGGAGAATAGTAGCCAAGACTCCGAATATGGTAGAGACTATAGGTAGATGCATATACAGCTGGAACATTTTTATGGCATCTGACATTATGTAGGGAAAACGATTAAGTTATTTCCTTATATTTGGCAGTTACACATCCTAAGCTTTAAAACATGTATTAATTTTTAATTTTTGGATGTGTAGATAAAAATATGAATTTTCTAAGTTGGATCAAAATTCTGGAATTTTATGCAAAAATTCCTCTGAACAGTATGAGTTTCAAATAAATTCTATACCTAATTGGACACTATTGAGCCCGGGTCTTTATTTTAGCATGAAAGACATTAAAGGAGTTTAAATTGAGTTTTGAACCACTATTTCTAGAGTTATAATGAATTATGTATGGATTTCTGAAGTTATTAGAAAATGTTATTCCAACAGTAGGTGTCAGAATTTGAAATGTTTGAGAAAATGTTTTAAATTTTTGGTGAATATTGGGTTTTTTAAAGAATATTAGTAGTTCATTCTTAACTAAATAGCTCTATTACATGACCTTAGAATAAGGTATGAAAATTTTCCCTAAAACGTTTTGACTAAAAATCATCCTCGAGTTATTTTTCTGGAAATTCTCAGGAAAATAGGCCATAATTCCAGGAAATTAGCCTTAACATTACATGGGCCACTTTCGGGGAAAAATAAACCTCTTCATAATTTTTAGAATAAAATACTCTAATCTCTTTTGTGGTTTGCTGTTATTACACAGACCTTCTTTTTATTTTAAAAACATATACTTAACTCTAAACCGTTAACTTCGTCAAAGATTTTTATTTTTGAATTAAAATTTATATTAAAATAAATTTTATTTACTAATTTATTCTTCATTGTTACTAATTTCCTAATGCTGACTAAAATTGTTTAAGTAATGTAAGAGTTTTTTTTTTCTTTTTCTTAACTTATTTTTCACTTTTGTAAATAGTTATATGTTAAATATTTTTCATATTAAGATAAATAATTAATTAATTTAATTAATGTAGACATAGAAAACTTAGTTAAAAATATTATTAATCCTGTTAATAGATGTATACTAAAATAAACATGTTTATAAATGTTTGTGAAAAAAAAAAAGTGTTTAAAAAACTAAAATTTAAAATTAATATAAATCATATAATGTATCAAATTTATATTATTAATAACATATTGTGAATAAAACATATATATTTCTTTCTTTTTCTTTTTGCCTTTCAAATGAAAGGTATATTTTTGGTGATTTAAAAGAATACTAAATAAATAAGTTTCAATAAATATGATAAAAATTTAAAATTTAAAAATTTTATAATATAATAAAATTAAAAAAATTTTATAATATATTAGAAATTTTGAACATACATGTATTAGAATTATTTTTTTATATAAAAATTTATTTTTAGGCAAATATAAATGTTTATTCATTTGTTAAAAAGGGTATTTTGGTCAAAGTAAATGTTTAATAGTCAAATTTAACGGTCAACTGACGGTTGGGTAGATGGAAATAGAATATCAAATATGTAAGAGAGGTTTCTGTAGCATGCATTTTAATTTTAAAGGAGGTCTATGTGCATTTTCAAAATAGAGGGGAGGTTTGTATAATTTAGGTAAAATAGAGGGATAGTTAATATATTTTACTCTAATTTTTATGTATCCCAAAAAAAAAATATTTCATAATGTTTTCTCAATATTTGAAGGCAACTAAGTAATAAATAATTTTAATAATTATATCTCCTTTATTTCCTTACAATTTCACCCTAAAATATTCTTTTCGGCCAAATTCATTTGAGGCAATTTAATTTTAAATAGTTTTTATAAGCCTCAAAATACCTCAAGCCTCAGAACTATCTCTCTTACTTACTAAACGGGCACTCATACAAAGCTGGATGCTACACAATATTATCTATTAAATATATATATATATATATATATATATATATATTGGTTTTTCAGTTTTAACTGAGTTATTTTTCTAAACACTGAAAACCACAATTTTGAAAAATAAAAACCAAATCTTTAGCTGAAAACCAAATTAATTGAAGTGAAAAAACTGAATTTAGTTTGGTTTGGTTTGTTTTCGGCTCCTATAAATAATGGAATTGTATATGCAGACTTGCGATGAGATAAATTATCAGGGCTATGCATGTTTTCGTAGTTAATTAACTATACTAGCGTTATTCTAATGGCTGAAACTACTACCGCATCAAATGTCGAGTTCAAGAACGAGGCTTATGATGAAGAATATGACGAGGCTTATGATGAAGAATATGAAAGGCTTAGCGGAGAATGTAAGGAAATGCTTCTTTCTCTTCCCGAAAGGAAAGGATGGGGCTATCCATACATTTATCTTTACCAAGGGATTTGGTATACACCAACTCGAATCCAAGCCATTTGCTCTTTTCAAAAGCACTTCCAAGCAAAAGACAGTGATATTGTTATAGCCACCTTACCAAAATCTGGCACTACTTGGTTGAAAGCCCTTACTTTTTCTATTTTGAATCGCAAGCATTTCGCTCCTTCACAAAATAACCATCCTTTACTCTTTTCCAATGCACATGATCTTGTTCCTTTCTTTGAATACAACCATTATGCAAATAACCAGGTTCCTGATCTCTCCAACATGCTTGAGCCAAGGGTTTTTAGCACTCATGTTCCATTTCATTCGTTGCCTGATTCAATTATCAAATCCAAATGCAAGATTGTGTATATATGTCGTAACCCATTTGACAATCTTGTGTCTTTTTGGTTTCATGTTAACAAACTCGTACCACCTTCTTTATCCAAATTATCACTTGAGGAAGCATTTGAGAGGTATTCCAACGGGATCAATGAGTTTGGCCCATTTTGGACACATATGTTGGGTTATTGGAGAGAAAGCAAAGAGACGCCAAACAAGATTTTGTTTATGAAGTATGAGGATTTGAAAGGAGATATGAAATTCTTCTTGAAAAGAGTCGCTGAATTCTTGGGCTGCCCGTTCAATTTGGAGGAGGAAAGTAATGGTGTTGTTGAAAAAATAATTGAACTGTGTAGCTTTGAGAAGATGAAGGAACTGGAGGTGAATAAGACTGGAAAATTTGCGCAGAAGTATGAAAACAAGCACTTATTTAGGAAAGCTAAAGTTGGAGATTGGATTAATCATTTTCCCCCTGGGATGGAAGCGAAGTTGTCCAAAGTGATAGAAGAGAAGTTGGGTGGGTCTGGTCTATACTTTTAATTGCACTCTTCGATGCCAACGTGAACTATAAGTTATCAAGTTTTTACCTCCATTAATGGGTTTAGGCGGTAATAAATTATGTGGATGATGAAAGACTAAATGTAATCGGAGAGGGGTATCTCCACTAACCCTTCTCTCCACTTAATGTCTACACTATTGGGTCATATTTTAATGGGTGTGATTTAATGCTATATAAAATATATTATTATATTGCATATAATAAAAATCTACAATTGTAATATTGTTACATAGTATTAAATCTCATCCATTAAAACATAATCCAATGGTGTGAGCATTAAGTGAAGAGGAAGTGAGGAGAGAAGTTAGTGGAAACACTCATTTCCTAAATGTAACATTCTTCATTTTACCACCTTTCCTATGCATTCGGAAGCGCTATATGATTTAGGCGATTGTTTTTTAAAGCCCAAAAATTAATACTTGCATCTCAGTCATTGAGTTACTATTTAATTCACATTTTCAGTTTTGTGGTTCAACTGAAAAAATTCATAACTAAAGATAGCAAAATCGTATGAGGTTACTCTAAAATTCTATTGAAATCTCTTGAAGTCTTTTACATAATAAAAATATCATTCTAGCCTGATACAACCGAATTTGATACAGTTTATTCAATTTGTGAATAAAACATTCATCATTTTCTCACTTTTATTATGCAAACAGAAACACAATAGTTTTGACAAATTGATAATAAAGCCCATAAATAGAAACTTGCATCTTTATCGTTGGGTTATTACTATTCATTTCATTTGTACATATTTTTAGTCCAATATTAAAAATTTATAGCTAATTCTAGAAATACCATATGAGGGTGCTCTAAAATTATTTTGAAAGCTCTTGAAGTCCTTTACATAATAAAAATAGCATTCTAGCCTGATATTGTCTATGTCAATACCGTTGATTAATTTCTAAACCTGCTCTGGTTTTGAACAGATTCTGCACCTTTAATTCAAAACATCATAACTCATGGTTCAAACATGCAATATACCTGACTTAGGACTTTTGGGAAACCTCTATGTGTCCACTTTATACACACCGATTCTTGTGAGCATTGATTTTCGCTTACTATACATTATACATTGAAATAGTGACTATGCCCTGAATAGAGAAAAAACTAGGAAGCCACATGCATACATGCTAAAATCATAGTTTCAAGGCTAGTCTATGTCTCCCAAATAGTCACTATACAACTTAACACATCAATTCCACATGCCAAGATCACATCACAAATTTACATAGCTCGTGGAATCATTTACACAGCTCGTGGAATCATTTACACATATCCCAACTTCTAACAAAACAATACCATAAGAAGTTCAATTTATGTTTCTACTTACTATTGCACTTTGCTTTTGCTCTTTAATTTGGAAGCTTGTAACCTAGCATGGTTAGTTATTAGGGGTGAGATTCAAAGAATCCCAATAGCAAACATTCACCTCTTAAACACACAGAGCAAAACTTGGCATCATAATATGCTTGCAACTTAATAACTTCATGATATGGTGACATGCTTAAAACTATCATGCATTATTATGAAATACATAGGCCAATGACATGTTTCATGTAACACCCTTATCTTATTTTCACGTTTTTCAGCGTATTAACATGCAAAGCGGTGGGCACACAGGAATAGTATAGAAATACTAATATTATTGATACAATGTGCCTGATTATATTACAGGAATTTCTCCACAGGGGGTTCGTACATAATGTTTACAGACCTTAAAATAAGAAAAAAGGTCTTTAGATAACCAACATCTCCTCCTGTAGTAGTCCGGAACCTTCCGTTGTCGGTAATTATCATTCTGCCCTCTGAGCTGCTTACTTAAGTTGAAACTTTAAATTTTTATGGAAAGGGTGAGATTCAAAGAATCTCAATAATAACATATAATCAAACATATATGATGTGAAAATAAATATGCCATGCACCATGTTATGTAAATGATAAAATGATGTGTGTACACTGTCTAAGCCTAAACGATTGTTTAACCTTGGCTTACCCTGCATCAACTTTGGCTTAACCCTGCGCCTCCGTTGGATCCCAGAACCCAACTAGGCTAATATGCGTGTCCAAGATACTGTGCTCATGTTACAGAAGATGGCATACACAAACATACAATAATCACATAGTGCATAAAAGAAAGAGTTACTATCTGGAATTGCTCTTTCCTACTCTACTATCCATTCAATACCTTTGATATGGCTCGGGCTATTGATATGACCTAAAATTCCAAATGTAAAAGAATTGAGTTATTACTCATTCGTGTATTGTTCTAAACATATTTTGTTGGTTATCTTTTAAGTCACTTGGGTAGCCATTGAAAGCCTAAACAAATGCCTATGGGGTTGGGAAAGACTAGACCAATTAGCACCATTCAGAAAATGTGAAATGTTGAAATAGGGGTCTTGGTTGTGGCTAAGAAGTCCTTTGGCCGTGGCCAAGAAAGGCTAGAAATATTTGGGCTATGGCCAAGAAATCCTCTATTTCTTGGCTCAACTTCCAAAAATTATAACTTAATTAATCTATAAAAATCTAAATGGAGTGATTTAAAGTTCTATGAAAATCTCTTTAAGTCCTCTATACAAGAAAAATATTAATCACTGCCATCTACAACAACAAAAATATAGAATTCCACAAAGTCCCATACTGTTCCAGAATCAATTCCAATTTTAACCTCAAACTTTAATAATTAATATCTCCTAAAATACTAACCCAAATTTAACATGTTATATATCAAACTAAAGCTTATAATATCTATTACCATTCTAAAAAATATCACAGCCATCAGACATGATTTGGCCATTCAAAAGTTTGTCACAAACTGACTGCCTCCCAGAAACTTCAACCCAACCATCCACAATTTTGCAATTTCACTATCAAACTAGTCTAATATCATCAATAACCCTCATATATCATCATTTTCATGATTAAAACAACAAATAGCCCTAAAATCCTAGTTTGGACAAAATCATAGGGAAGCCTAAGAAATGCTTAAAGCTCAACAAAATCACAAAACAATCCGTTCGAATAGGAGCTCATACGTATCTCTACTCAATTGTACAACCGGTTCTTGATTTTGGCAGCACTTCCCCTAGGTAGTTGGCTCCAAACACCTCTGATCAAGAATCTAAAATCATAGAAAGAAAGCTCTCATCGAGTAGAGCAACATTAGAGAAAATTTTGAAAGCTAAAAATGCCGAATCAAGGGTGAAATTGGCTTAGAAACTCAAGAATTTTCACTATTCACTCTCCTTCCACTAGTGCAAAATATGGATTTAGTGGCGCTAATCTTAAAACACTTCTTCAAAAGTGGTGAAGGAGACTTCTATTTTATTAAAAATAACCATGTTGCAGTTATGATGCTTGACCAGGAAAGGGCCATAATTGCCTAATACCTTGTATGAGGAAAGCGCCTTACAAGGGAATATTAAAATATCCCCTTGAATCGGTACAAGGGCTCTCCTTGTACGGTAATATCCCATTAAATGGGATGTTTTATTATCCTCTTTGTATGGCGCTTGTCTGGCAAGCGCCATACAATGTAATGAAATTTTTTTCAATAACCCCTTATGAAAAAGGTCTTTAGTTTTTTTTTAAAAAATAAAGGGTCAGCTATAGCATTTTCTTAGGTAAGCGCCATAGCTAGCCTTATTTTTAAAAAAAAAGGACAAAAGTGAGGGACTTGTATAGTAAATGACTTTTTTTTACCTTGGCAGGTGTCAAGGCATTTTTTTTAATGAGAATGAGTGAGAACACAAAACCAAGATTTCTTTTGTCAATTTAGATTTGTTTTGGATCGATAATCAATTTATATTTTTTTTTTTGCCATCTGAATTTGGATTTCAATGCTAGTAAAATTATAGAGAAGCATTTTATGTATGCATGGTAGCAAAGCATTCCGATAATTTATAACTATTCCAAGAATTTGTTTTTAAAAATTCTAGACCGTGTATGCTTTTATATAGAAGCGCCATACAAGGTCATTTCAATTTTTTTTAATGCCTTAGAAATTCCAAGGCTTTTAAATTTTTTTTTTCAAATCACCTTGTCTGGCGCTTCTATATAAAGCGTCATACAAGGTTACAACAAAATTACTATATTAATATTTTGTTTATTGGTCAATGACCGAAATGCCTAGGCTTTCAATTTTTTTTATTGGTCATTGTTTTGAAAGTTCAACAAATTTGAATTATCTACATATATTAGATTTACGTGTATACTAAGAAGTAACCAGGTAAAGCTGCTACTTTATGTTAGATATGAATAGTTTTGATGATGTCAAATATAGATATTAAATATGAGCAAAAAGTTTGTATAATATACTTATCTTCCACATTGACTAACTACCATATTTAATGTTGTATATCTTGTAGATTAGTCATAGACATCATTGTGGGTTGATATTATAATGCCTCATAAATGGAGAATAATCATCAAGAAGAAAATCAAGAGGCAAGGAATTGAAGAAAGAAGAAAGAAAGATGACGATTGAAGATATTCATCAAGAAGATTGAAGTTGGGTTATGAAGAATGATCATCAAGAGGAAAAACAGGAAGAAAGAGATTAAAGAAAGAAGAACTTGCAAGATCACATGAGAATATCAAGATTCAAGCTCCTTGAAGTGATACCGGAGGTCTCTATGATCATACGGAAGTTGGAATGGGTCAATACGAAGCTAAAATGATGTATACGGAAGCTATGGTACCTTTGGGGATGATTACCCAAGTTATCACTCGAGTAATATGGCATTGTCTGATTTTGGAGGTGTTTACTCGAGGCCTTACTCGAGTAATCTGCCGGGTTATTTGATGAATCACTCGAGGCGGCACTTGAAGTAATGGACACTCTGTTTTTCGCGCGGCAGAACAGAGGTTCGGTATTTTGATGATATCTCTCCAACCACATGTCGGATCGAACTGAAACTGGTGACATATGAAACTAGACTTCCAACACAAACTTTTGACACCATGATCACATTCAAAGGAGTTCAGATGAGAGAGATATAAGCTTCGAAAGTTGACACATGAATCAGAGTCATATTCCTGGACATTTTTGGTATTTTGGACATAACTCTCAAAATACATATCGGATTGAGACAAAACCAGTGCCATATGAAAGAAGACTCAAAGAGCTTTCCATGGATATATAATTTGTCACATTTGAAACTATATCCTAAGAGCTATGACTTCTGGAATTTGCTGCTCGTGATTTCAGGATTATCTAAGAACAGTAGATACTCTTTGGATCATAACGTTCTGTACACAATGAGTTTAGTGTTGATTCTTGTTGCGTTGGAATGTAAACGATGAGGGCTTTCCGATGATATATAATTTGCCATGTTTCGAGTCAAAATCAAGAATTCACTTGAAGGCACCACTCGATAACTAGTTGATAACAAAAGACTTTACTCGAGTAGGTACTTGAGTAATCAGATAGAAAACTTCCAATTGCTCTCGGCCTGCCAACGTTACTCGAATAAGTACTCGAATAACCATGTAGATCACTTGTAGTTGCTCTCGGCATTTTCAATCCTGCCAATGTTACTCCAGGAGCTACTCGAGTAACTCACTGTGCTAGCAAAACTTGAAGAGTTATTTAGACGAGAACTTCAAGTCACTACTGGAGTAAAGCACTGTGCTAGTAAAACTTGAAGAGTTATTTAGACGAGAACTTCAAGTCACTACTGGAGTAAAGCACTGTGCTAGCAAAACTTGAAGAGTTATTTAGACGAGAACTTCAAGTCACTACTGGAGTAAAGCACTGTGCTAGCAAAACTTGAAGAGTTATTTAGACGAGAACTTCAAGTCACAACTAGAGTAAAGCACTGTGTATGCAGAGTTATTTAGAAGAGAACTTCAAGTCACTACCCGAGTAAGCTATGCAGAAAATGGAAGGCCACTCGAGTAGCCACTCGAGTAACCTGTGAAGAAACTTGATGTTTACTCGAGTAAGTACTCGAGTAATGCTTCCCAGGAAAACATAACAACGTCCCGAAGATTCTGGAAATCAATGGAATGATCATATAACTCATTCTTCTTGCTTCTAATCACTCTAACACTTCATTGTATTATTGTTTAATGTATTTCTCCAGGAATACAATGAAGATATGATGTGAAGAGAGAAAAACTGAATTTACGAAAGCGGAGCGTCAACGTTCACAACGGCTAGTTTTCAAAATCGAAGAACAGTCAAACAAAGCTACGCCACTCTAACGGACAGGTTGAAATGCTTCCAACGGCTATCTCAACTCATCTATAAATATGGGAACATTCAATGAAGAGCGACACAAACGGGAACACTACAATGAGAAACATGCAAAGAACATGAATCATCTACTCCAACCCAACTACTCTCTGTTCGTATCCATTTTCTATATCATGTGTATTTGAGAGAGAGATTATTTTCATTGTGCTTCAGTATTCATCTATTCACTTCTGAGAGAGAAGATTGACTGTAATCTTTCATCATCAAAGTTGTATCCTTACGGGGTGTGTAAGGAGAGTAACTTGGTTGTAATCTTACGGTGTGTAAGAGGGAGTAACCTCAGTGCGAGAATTGTAAAGGCTTCACAAGTGCCCGGATCAAACTTGTGAGATTGTAGTGGTTCTCAAGTACCCGGTTAAACTTGAGGAAGATAGTGGATTGAAAATCTCAGGAGGAGCCTGGGGACTGGACGTAGGTCATCGTGGATTGGACCGAACCAGGATAAATCACAGTTTGCATATTCTCTTTCCTAAGCTCTTATACTTCTAGCATATATCATTTAAATATCTAACTGTGATTTATAATTCATTACTTTCATATTTATTGTTTCCTCTAAGATGCGAAAAGATTTTTAAAGTTCTTAAGTTTTTATCTTACACCCAATTCACCCCCCTCTTGGGTGTCAGCCGGTTCTAACACTTTATTATGAGTTAGTGATGGGAAGTAATTTTTTGGAAATTGGCAAGAAAGATGGCAAGATATTGATGTTATATATTTAACACTTTGTCGGTGAAAATTTTATTATTCATAATATATGTCTACAAGTACAGCCAAGATCAAAAGTTTAATTCTTAAAGAAAATTTGTTAATTAATTTGCTTTTATTATTTAACCAAAAAAATTATAATTAACGTTATCAATGGCCATAACAGAAAAATTTATCTCCCTCACTAACAAACGATTAAAGACTTATTTAATGCATTTTCTTTGATAAATTGAAAGATATTGTTCGCGGATCTCCTAATATTGTTTCATAGCATTGGAGTAATTTTGCATACAATTAATCCCAGGCGACACGCATTCATGAAATTAAATTGGGAAGCTATGGTGCTTTGTGTCAAAGTGTCATTGCTTCTCCCACCTTGTATGGTGCTTCTATATAAAGCGCCATACAAAGTGCTATATAATTTCCACATCCCGTCGTTTTCATTTTCTCATTTTCATTTTTTCGTGTTCCCTCTAGCTCCCCCATTTCCCATATCGAACTCTGTTGCAATACAAAGCTTCCTCTCCCACATGTTTTTTCCTTCTTGTCTCAGCCTCCTTCATAAGCTCCCTAGCGTGTAAGTGTTTTTTTTTCAAGATTTGATTCACATTTTTTTTAGTTAAAATCTATCATGAATCTTATACATGTGCTCACAATTTTTTTTCCAGGTATTTATTTGAAGTTTCAACTCTATCTTCTTGAACTTCCTATACATTACAAGTTTTTTAATTTTGGAGCTTACAAATATAATAATAATTAGTTTAACTCTCTGTAGAAGTAATATTTATGGCTCAAGTTTAAGCAACTTAAATATTGGAGTTCTTTTATGCTTGATACATGAAGACGTAAAATTGCAAAAGATACGTGCTATATTATGTCATTTTGCTGTGGATTTTGGATTGTAAATGCAGGTTTACATCAGAAAAAATAAAATAATTACAACTTTTTTAAAAAAAGACTTCCTATAGCAAATGACTTCATATGACACTTCCCTGGAGAAGCGCCATAGGAAGTGACAACTTCCTATAGCCCTTCCCATGAAAGCGCCATAGCTTTATATTTTTTTAAAAAAATTAAATAATCAAGCTATGACGCTTCCATATATTCAAGAAGTGCCGTAGCTTATTCAATGGAATGGAATGGTGACTATTCATGAACTTGGAATTAAAGAAGCTATTAAATTTCCATTTTCATGAGAATTGGGCTAGAACAAGTTATGGAATTAATTTTTGGGTGTTCCAAAAAGCCCAATATTGAAGCCCAAATGGGATAATCAAAGAGAAAAATATTTGGGCCAATATTAGTCGTAATTTCGGCCAAGCAAAGGAAAGAAAGGAATAAGTTCAAGTTAAATCTAAAAATGTAATGGCAAAATCGTAAATTTTCCAACAAAGCATAAGATTAATTATTTTCCAATTAATTGATGTTAATTAAGGAAAATAAAGGATGAATATATATTTGGAATATTCTTGGTCAAATAAATCAAAGGTTTGAAAAGTCAAAGTTGGACTTATGCACAAATGAATTAAAGAGATTGAGGAAAAGTTGGAGCAATTGTTTATTCCCTTTTCCTTGTGAATTTCTCCGAAATAAGAAAAGAGGAAGGGAAATAATTAATTGGAATCATAAATATGCCAAGTGTCATCAATTCAAGCCAAGGGATTTAAATGATACTTGAATAAGTTTGAGCACATGTTGATTAAGATCAAAATAATAATTAATTGTGCATGTAGTTGGACTACTTGGAGGAACCAAATTGGTTTGGGGAGGACCCTTTAGGCGTCTTTTATGGGCCAACAAGGGGGTGGAAATTAGTTCAAATCTATTGGAAAGCTTATGTCATACTTAGAAGAAGATAAGCCCAAAGTACCAAGTTATGTCATTAACCCAAATTATGAATAAAATTAATTAGGAAAAATGGTGAGATATTTTAAAAGCTCTTGGTCATCCTTCTCTTCCCGATTTTCACACCTAGCTACACAAAATAGAGAGAGAGAGAGAGAGAGCGAGCTTGAGAAACCAGAGAGAAGGAGGAGCTCATGGAGGAAAAATTTAAGGTAAAGCTTTGTGATTTCAAGTGTTAAGTCTTCTAACTTTTGTATTAGCTTCTCCAATCTCTTGTTCTTCACGGAAATCATGTGTAGCCAAGAAAAATCTCAAGGTTGAGGAGAGAGAGTGAGACATCCAGAGAGAGAAAGTTGGAGGATAAAGAGGTAACCTCAAGAACTTTAATTACGTTGGTATATTGTTATTGTTGTGGTGGTCTTTGGCATGATTTGTGGTTTGGTTGTTGATTTTGTAAATTTGGAAAGTGGAAACCCTATGGGGTTATGCTGCCTAAATTTCCACAAATCATGTCTAGTGAGTGTATAAAGGGTTAAACAAGTGGTTAGGAGTGTAAAGAAGAACGCTTTAAAGGTTAAAGCTCAAAATCACAATTTCCCTTTTTCCTTGAGCGTGTTTCGGACAACATGAGCTTAGGGGGTTATGGCTAGAATTTCATTAATTTGATGGTTCCATTGTGTTCACGAGGAAAAATTGTGTAGGGTTGATGATGATCACTTTGTGAGAAAAGCCCTAGAAAGTGACATTACGAAAATACCCCTAAAACCCTAAATAGGGGCTGTCAACGGAAAAATTGTAATCTAGCAGTGATTTTGAAAAGACCGAGGTCAAAAATTGATTCTACACGTAAAACTGTATAAGAATAGCCCGGGTTAAAATTTCTGAAAAAGTACGGTTGGACTAGGTAAAAAAAGGGTTAAACCGGGTCCCTAGGGGTAATTTGGTAACTTTACAATTTTGGACTAATATAACCAAAAAAAGTAATTTGGAAGAGTCTAAAATGATACATGAATAGGTATTAACCTAATTCTTGTAAACTTAGATTTTTAGGACCAGTTTGTTGAGCCCGAGCTGGTTCAAATTAGGAATTTATTTGTGTTAAAAAAAGGGGTATAAGATAGTAACTCTATCTTTTATACACTCTGTGATTGTTTATATGCTGCATCTTGTTATGTTTTGTGATATGAACACGGTGCCTGGGGCACATTATAGAGCCGGTAATATGAGCTCAACAAGCGGGCTTGCGGGTTGGGACAGGGTTAGGGTTGGGAAAATCCCAACCCGTAAAAGTGCGAACCACATAGGCCCGCACTGCATAGCCCACGGGTTGGCGGGTTGGCCCGCAAAATTGTGTTTTTACATATAATAATTTCACAAAATTTATAAGTTGTCCACTTCTATCTTGATACCTCTCAATCCCAAGAGAAAAAATCTTAGCTTCTTCCCTTATTTTTTAAACAAAATTATTATATTTTGCTTGTTTGATGATGAGTTTATATTTTGTTTATATACTTTGGAAAATTTGATAACTTTATCTCTTGAATTGTGAATTATATTTTTAAATTTTTATAAGAGGAATGATTGATGCTAAGAAGGTAAATTTAATAACTCATATATATGTGTCTTGTATTTTCGATCATCTTTAAAAAATAGGAATTTTTTTTTTCAAAAAACAATATGCGATCCCACGGGTTGGCCTTCAACCCATACTGCGGGTTAGGGTTGGTAAAATGCCAATCAGCAAATGTGCGAGCCTCATGGGCCTAGATTGTGCGGGCCACAGGTTGGTGTAAACCAGCCCGCAACCTGCGGGCTAGGCCGTATTCCCAGCTCTAGCACATTACCTAGCTATAGTATGAGACTCAGCTGAGGTACACGGAGAAGTAGGGGATCCAAATAGTCATTTGGCCCTTAGTAATGTGCACATACATGATACAATATGGATTTTTATTTTACACTATATGGTATATTGCATATTTAGTTATCGCATTTTATATGATTGGTTGTATATTACTACTGAGATTCGTTTGAATCTCACCTTTTTCAAAATTAAAAATATTCCAGTAGAAGCTAGCGGCTTTAAGGGCAAAATGGTAAATACTGGCAACTGAAGTGTGCAGGTTAAGAGAATGGAGCTGTTGGTTATATTTAGTTTATATTTTGATATTTTGGACAAATTGTATATATGATCAAACCCTATGGGAGACTCCTGTATGTAAACAAATACTTCTTATCAGTATATTTGTGCTATTTCTATATGCCTGTGGAACTATGCCTTTATCACTCTGTGTATATCAAAATGTGAAGGGGTTTGACATTATTGGTCAAATGACCATTTTACCCTTGCTTTTTTATTTTTCATTTTCACACTTTGCTGGAAATCTAGTAGAATTTTCAACAAACTTTGAAAACTCATATCTAATTGTACAGATGTCCCATTGGTATGGTGCCAAAGGCTAAGTGACACTTATTAAGTCTATTTTTAGGGAAAAAAATATAGTCTTTAGCCAACTAGAAGCTCATAATTCCCAGAATTTCCATTTTTAGACGCTATCATAAAAGATTGCCAATTTCACTAGGCTAACTTTAAAAATACATAACTCTTTGTGTACAACTCCAAATGACTTATATGACCTATCAAATTAAAGCTTGATAAGTGTACTTTTATATTGAAAATTTTCATAGGCATTGGACTTCACTGCTTATTTAAAAATTTCACACAACAAGATTGCCAGCAGGAAAAATACACTGGCTTCAAATTTCAACTTGCACAATTTGTGTTCCAAACATAATCATATTGTGTGACCAGCAATTGTTTTGTTTTATCATTTCACGTGCTCTTTAATTCACCATTTTATTCCCTTTAATATAAGGAATTTTGGGTGAATAAAATTTGGGATGTTGCATTTCAAACATAATCACATATAAAAATGCATGATTCCACATAATCACGTAAGCATACAAACACATCAATTCATGCAAGCAATAACCAAGCTTATAAGAGTAAGGTAAATTTCACTAGCTTTAAGGTTTAACATCTCATGCTTTCTTTGCTTTTGAGCTTCGTTATCCAAGCCCCAAATTCCACGTCCATGACATTCAATGGCCCTAAACAAACATTACATAGATATCAATAGTTAAGCTCATTAGGATCATTGGAATCACTAATATATCAAGATTACACTTCCTTCCTTGACCACTAAACTTTAATTTGGGATATTAAATCCACTTGGCTTTAACTTAATTCCACATACTATTCCCCTATAATTATTAATGTAGATTCCATATGTAAGCTCAATTTGATCCAATTCAACTTCCTTCCACTTGATTAGCGAAAACAAAACATAAGGGTTTCTTTCTACACAAAATTTCCATTTTAGAGTCTAGGGCTTCCAAACTTGATTTCTCACTTGTATCCCACACAAACTTTCATTTTAAATACATTGGAGGCATCAAATCACTCAAATTCCAACTCTAAGTCCATGCCATATTCAAACCAGAATGCATTGGTAGGGAGAAAATATGATTTGCAACAATTTATTCAATTAACTACAACATTCCTACTTCTAATTATCCATTTAACCTTGATTAATTCTCTAATATCATTTTCTATAATTTCTTAAAATTTTGCCAGCATCTCCCCTTAAACTTCTTACCTCTAAAAATTACAAAAATCTAAGAACAAGGCCATTCGACATCAACATCAATATCAAATTCAAAATCAAAATCAACATCATCATCATCACCACCACCACCACCACTAAAATCAACATTTAATTACCTTGCCTCCTAGTTTGATTCTTTGAAACTACACTTTTTGAAACCATAATCTCTCTTTCTCATCTTTCTAAACATGAAATAAAGTGAGGCTTTAGGAACCACAGGTAATCTTGAGTAAGGAAACTTGTGAAGATGATGAATTTGACACAAAATATTACCTATTTTCATTGATCTTCTTGCTCTTCTCTTCTTTCTCTTTTCCTATTCTCCTCTTTCTCCCTCACTCTCAGATTCTTTTCTTTTTGTTGCTGTCTGGTCGAGCTTAATGGACCAAATGGGGAGTATTATGATCTTTTGCTGCCTTTATCTACTAAGCAACCAAATTTAATAATTTGATAAGTCTATATTATTATTTAATGCTTGCTCATGATCTGAAGGCTAAAATTTCATCTTGCTCTTTTCCATCATCTTGAACACGCCACTTGGCCTCTTAAGAGGCCACATTCTTTTCCTCCTGTGAGCTAAATACTTTTCAAAAGCTTAATTATTCATTTAAATGAATTTAACCACTTACAATTGGTTTTTGGAGATTCTTTGATCATATCACTAATATGATTTCATAAAAAATTCACATTTATTAGGGAGTAATTTCCAAATTTTTCCCAAGCTCAAATTTAGTCATTAACCATTTTTCTCATAATTTCCAAGAAATTTCTTTATTATTGGATAAAATGCCCATAAATACTTTTTAAGGTAAACTTTCCATTTCTGGGCATGAAACCAATTTTATAAGGTCACATTAACCTTAAAAAAACTTCCCCTTATTTGTTCCCAATTATTTGAGCCCTGTTGGTATTTTTCATAATTAAATTTGTCTAATTATCCCTTAATTAACCAAAATTCTGATAATTCTTTTAAGTTCTTTTTTGAGGTAATTTTCTCCTTTATACCTCCATTAAGCCTTAATTTGGGAAATTATTCTCTACCTTTCTGTGTCTCTCGGATTTTTTCTTGAAATTCTGGCCTTAATTTTCAAAATTACCCTTTCGTGCATGTAATTCTCGCAAATTATGCTTTTGCCCAAACTAGGGACTATAGATAAACCATATTACTTCGGCAAGTATACTATTTTATTGGGCCTTCTACTAACCTTTAATTACGCATTTAACCCTTACTTGATAAGGCTGAATGTTACTCAGTCCCCGGAAATCATTATATCTTTCAAGGCTATTGTCCAATTAGGATTAGTAGCATGCTAATTCTTGAAATTTCAGGCAAAAAATTTGGGATATTATATTTCTCTCCCTCTCAATAAAATTTTATCCTCAAAATTTGAGGATCACACTTCTTTCCATTACATTCATAGTATTGGAAATTCCTTTGTTGAGAGGCTTATGAAGGAGAATATCTCTTCTTTTACTCATTTGTTCTCTCTTTAAACTAGGCTATTGTGCTTTTTTGCCAAATTATAGCTTACTCTTCTAGCATTTTTGCAACAATGCCCTTGTCTTTTGGGTACTTCCACTAGCTACTTCTTGCATTTCTTTATCTTTATGCACATTTACTCATTATAGTGCCTTAATTGTATGCTCATTATCATGCTATTTTACTATACCATGCTTGTTTACTTACTTTTTCCTGACTTTACCCTAACTTTCGCTTGAAATTTTGCTTTCCAAAGTTCATTTGTACACTTTATTTTCATATTTCTTCCTCACTTTGATCAAGTCTTTCCTGCCTGCCTTGTCACTCTTAACTTTACCTTGGGGATTTATGTCTTAATACTCAGTCTATTCAATTATCTGTAGCCTATTTCAGTTTCCCTTACATTCCTATCTCATAATTAGCTTTCTAAATGCATTTCACTTAGGGCTTATAGCTTTGAATTTTTTTGCACAGTCTTTCTTTCCTTTATTGACCAAATAGAATTGAACTCGGCCTAATTAATATCTAGGCATTCTGAAGAATAGTCAAGGGTGCTCTCTCTATATTGGTTAACCAACTTTTAGAGATGTTTGTATTTTAAACCCCTCCTTAGTTGTTGTCTTCCTAAAGAGCTACAATATTCATAACCTTATAGCTTAGTAACTTGCCTTAAAGTTTATTGTGACTAATAAGAGATATAACTGTGATCTCCTTGAGTCCACTTCTTGGATCTAACAAAGATCTTAGGGATCTAAATGTGATCCATCTCTGAGAAGTCCAAGACCTACAAATAAAGTTATCAAATAACTTGACCTCTATTTAATCTATCAATTATACTGATAATTATCCAATATTAAAAGACAACATGGCTAAGAAATAGCCAATACTTAGGGAGAATAATAATTTAATACTCCTATAACATTAACCTTCTTCAAGCTTGACCAACAACAATCCCCTTGCCCAAGTACCTGCTCTTATTATATTTCACTGAAGAAAGGGGTGAGATTTGGGGAAATCTCAATAGTAATAAAATTCTTCATGTTAATCATGCAAGATCACACTAAGCATGTAAAATAAGCTATAGTGACACCTTACAACACTGTATCATCAATGATGCACATACAACATATAGATAACCAATTGATAGCTAATGCATATTCATAATTATATGAATAATTAACTAGCGCAAATTGTAATGACAAATAATATCATGCAATGCAATTTACGTGTTTTCATGCACAATCTGTTAGTGCAAGCGTTTCACCTAAGAGGGGGTGAATTGGGTGATACCAGAAAATTCATTTCGTATATAAAATTTGATTGGAAATTTAAAGTAGTTAATAGCTAGAAAAAAATCACCAAAGTGTACATAAGGAGTTATACTGATTCAGCCACAACCACTTTGACCTATGTCCAGTCACAGAGCTTCTCTGAGAGTTTTACTATATCTTCCAAGATTTAGTGGGTTCTTGGCACCTTAATACACAACAAGTTCCTTCACTGGAACTCGCCCCCCTTACATGTTGTAATCAAATCTCCAACTCAAGGTTCCACAACCTTAAGTTGTCTCAATAATAAATATTGAGTTTGTAATGAAAATATTTTTCACAGAGTAAATAGATAATCATTAAAGTACAAAGAGTGAGTATAAAAAACCATAGCACTAAGAATATATTGATCGATGTGTGTTTGCGTGTTATCAGTTGTTGTGTTCTCTTATTCATTGAATGCTCTATATATATAGGTGAATTGTAATGTCTGTTAGAGTCGCATAGCTTCGTTTGACCATTCTTCAAATTTGAAAACTAGTCGTTTGCGGTAGGTGAGCGTTTCAGACGTTGCAAACAATATGTTTGACTTTTCTCTCAAATACATGATCTCTTCATTGTTTTATGCAAATATGCAAAGAAGACTAATAAAATGAAAGATTAATCATATGTATAACAAGTCAATGAACAACAGATTAAAATTATACTCTCTATACTGCATTACTCGAGTGGCTACTCGAGTGGGCCATTAAAAATCTCGGTAGAGAGTTAAGTCAATGACTTTGACTTGATTACTGAACTGGCTACTAGAGTGATGATTATCCATTACTCAAATGGATACTCAAGTTATCCATTGAAAAACATGGCAGAGCCTTAAGTCAAACACTTCTGACTTGATCATTAGAGTAGCTACTGGAGTGATTCAGAAGCATTACTCGAGTGGCTACTCGAGCGGTCTCAGCAAAATATTGACAGAGTCTTCACTTCCTGAAAACTTACCTTGTCACTCGAGGGGTCCCTCAAGTGATCACTTGTCATTACTTAAGTAGTTACTCGAGTGACACCATCAAAAACTTGGCAGAGAGCTCAGTGACTATATTACTCGAGTGGTCCCTCGAGTAAGTGTAATACCCCGAATTTTGAGATTGAGGCTAGAGAATAAGCCTGAGATTAGTGGATTGCTAAGCCCTGGTTTAGCAAGATCCCAAATTGTGATTAAGAGATAATGACTCCAAAAGTGGATGTGGTTAGTGATAAATAAACCCTTTTGGAGAATATGGTGTGAGTTGGCACCTGATGTGATTCATATGTGTTCTGAGCAGTGCCGAAACCCTGTATTTAAGTTCAATGATGGATTAACATCTAAATTGACTTAAAATAGAGGGGAGGGCGCATTGTGAAAGAAAATGAATGAGAAAATGTATTTGGTGATGATTCAAGAGGAATTGCCATAATCAGGGGCAAAACGGTAAAGTTACCGACCAATTGGCTAGTTACCAAAAAGAAACTCATTGGTAACTTCAAGATTAATGGTTGAGATTGATTTGTGTAGAGATTAGAGATTAAGTGGGTGGAATCCCATATGTGGGGGTTCATGTGAACTCATAGAGATGGATTAAGGGTGTGACAAGTGTCACAATTTGAGCCCTTGGGATTGGGTCAAAGATTCAAACTCTTCCCTTTCTCCTCTCCTCCCTTATTTGGACGTTTTTGGGCTGAAAATCTGCTCCCTTCTTCATCATCTTCATTTATTCATCATCTCATCTCTCTCTTGGTTCTCCATGGACGTTCCAAAGCTAGGAGGAAAGAGAAAGAAGAAGCTCAAGGTATGGTGCCCTAAATGGTCTCTAATGGTTAAATCCTCTTCTATAATCTTATTCATAGTGATAAGAGCTTCATCTCTATGGTTTTAGATTTGTGAGAGGAGGTGTTTTGTTGCTTGAGCAAAAGTGGAAAGATGAAGAATCAACCAATTGGTTTGGGAAAGAGGAAGAGGTGAGTATTTGAAGCCTTTTGATCTAAGTTTTGTAAATTATGGTTGAGTATTGTGAATTGGGAATTTTGCCCTGATTTTATGTGATTTTCGAATGGAATTTGAATGGATAAATTGGACTGTGTTTTATGTTGGAAATGGTGCCATGTTGTGGTATTTGGTCATTGGAATTGATTTGGGAACTTGAATTGGAAGAGTTGTAATGTTGTGGTTTGAAATGTGATATTGTGTGACATGTTGCACTTATTGTTAAAACATGTCAAAGTAATGTGAATTTGGTTGATTTGGTGTTTCCAATGGATTCCTTATGAAATTTTGTGTGAGAATGATGTTTGGTGTGAATTTGGGAACCATTGGAATCATTGGTGCAAAACTGAGAAATCTGTCCCTCAAAGTTCTGTTCTGGGCAGTTTGGTGTTGTGGACGTTTTGACTGGGCAAATGATGTTAAAAAATTATGAAACTTTCCAGTCTTAAAGTTCACCTCCCAAGCTTCAAAATGGACGTGTGCCATTTCATTTTGAGAACTGGGAGTTATAGCTGTCTAAAGTTTGTGGTCGAAAATGGATTCTGTTTTGGGATAGTCTTGAATTTTTGGGAATTCTGTATTTGTATGGTGATTTCTAGTAAAGGCCAATATTTTTCCTGTATAGAGGACTTAAATAGCTTTCATTTGGCTTTGGGATCACCTCATTTCGATTTTTGTGGAATTAGTTATGATTTTTAGAAGTTCAGCCAAGAAACTGGATTTTCTGGGCCGCAGCCCGTGGATTCTGGGCCCCAGCCCAAATGTTTCTGAGCATTTCTGAGCAGTTTTGGGCCACAGCCCGTGGATTCTGGGCCGCAGCCCAAATGTTTATGAGTGTTTCTGGGCAATTTTGGGCGGCAGCCAGTGGATTTTGGCCCGCGGCCGACCCCCAAAAATAAGCATTTTGGACTTTTAAAAGGTGATCTTTGGTCAAGTGTTTCCCAAGCCTTTAGGCATATGTTTGGGCTTTGATTAGCCACCTAAAGGTCGTGAATGATAACCAACTTAAGTGTTTTAGAGTTAAAGAATTGGAAAAGGGATTTAACCCTATGTCCTTGCTTGGTTATAGGGTTTGATGTTTGCCCTGAACGTGGTTCGATATTCGCCTGGTCGTGAGTAAGCTGTGCTGGAGCTTACGTGGAAAGAGGGTAGGGAACAAATCTCTTCTGCTTGTATTTGATATATGTGTTAATGTGTTGATGCATGTCTTAGCTTTGCATGGTTATGTGTTATTGAAGCTATGTTTCAATTTATGCTATGGCCATTAGTATATTCTTAGAAGCATTGAGCTTACAGATTTGTCATCATGATAGTTATGTGATGCAAGCATGTCATGCATTAAACATCTATCGTACTTGCATATTGATATTGTTTTCCTACTGAGATTCTCTCGAATCTCACTCTCCCCTACTAACCTTTCAGACAGGGTAGTAGATCAATGATGGAGTAAGCAGCCAAGGGCGAAGAGGACTTCCTTCGGGTTTGAAGATTAGGTAGTTGGTTATCATTAAAGTCTAGATGTGTATTTGTATATTTGGATGAGTATTGAGTATGTATTCGAATGGGTTTGTGTAATCCCTATTGAGTTGTATGGGCCAATGTGCCTTATGATTGTTTAGCGAAGATATGAAACCCGGGATTACGAGGATGATTATATTGTGCACTCTGATATTGGTATAAATGTGATTTATCTTTGCATAGTAATTGTATTCGAAATTTGAATATGAGACCAGGTGTATTATATTTCGAAAGTTATCTGTGAAAACCCTATCGTGAAGATGAGATTTTGAAATAGTTTTGTTTCTTATTGGTCTCTATTTCACTTTAATCGCGTATTTTGGATATTAATTACGGCAGGGGGTTACAGTAAGTCCATGCAAATCTTGGCAAAGAGCTCTAAAACATCATTACTCGAGTAGTTACTCGAGTAATGGGGATTCATTACTTGAGTGGCTCGAGTAACCTTCTTTGAAATCTGCCAGTACTTCTTTCTCCTGTTCTGTGAGTTCCTATTCTTCTTCATTACTCAAGTGCCTACTCGAGTAATGGTTTTTCTTGCCACCAAAGACTTAATTCCTTTATTCAAATCTCTTTCGTTTATTATCAAAAGTTTTTGTAGTATCAATCCAATCTTTGTTATCATTAAAATATGTGGATCTAACATTCTCCCCTTTTTTTATGATGACAAAACTTGGTGATTTTTGAACAAGGTGTTTAAAAGCATTTGCGACTTTTCTTTAAAATCATATGCATTACAAATTCTTGAGCTCTTTTCAAATATCATTTGTTTTTTGAAAATGATTTTAAGTTCAAATCTATATTTTTGAATCTTTTGTTTGAACTTATTTTGAAATCAAGAGCTTAAAATCTTTGAGTTTACTATGATTTCAAATTCAATGATTATGAAACTCTTAATATTTTTGAAATCTTTTGGATTCAATTTCAATGATATTGAAATTTCTAAAACAAGAATGAATTAAAACCTATAATCATCTTCCATACACAAATAGAAATCCATCAGTTTATAATAATAGATTCTAACTACATAAGAACTTTAATTTTATAATTCATTCATAAAATTCATTACATTGCTAGAAACAAGTCAATGTACTACCAAAAGCTCCCTAAATCCCAATACACCCATAAGTCTATGCTATCTGTACATTATTAATGTCAGTTAAAAAAAATTACTTCTAGTTCTTCTCCCCCTTTTTATCTTCATCACAAAGGTAGGAATAAATTGAGAGGAGGATTAAGACTAGATGGCTGGACTGCAGAAATAGGAGTGATAGGAAGAGGTGTAAATCTAGAACTATATGAATCGCTCAAATTGGAAAATCAGAAGAAGAAGGTTCAGGGTCAGGAAGTACCAAAGGAGGAATCACAATAAGATCCTTTGGAGAGTTCTATGGTGATGGGAGGAGAGAAGTAACCTCTACCTTCTCTATACCAGCATGTGACTAATGATCACTAGAAGAAACAATTATCTCCTCAGTGCCTGCAGGTGAGGTAATAGGTGTGGGCACTGACTCAGGCTGAACTGCCTGGTTAGAGGGACTGAGTCATCAATAGTGATGTGAATGATCTCTGATATTTCTGGGTCAGGCATAGAGAATAGGAGGTTTCTGGAGATGATGATAGGTAAGATAGGAAGAGGGATAGAAGAAGGTCCAAGCTCAGAAGGTCCAGACATAGAAGTTGGTATTGGCTCAGGTAAAGTAGTAGGCAAAGATGGACTAGGAGTAGATGAACCAGGTGCCACATCATTAAGTCTGGCATGAAGTGATCATAGAAGCTCACCCTAAGCTTGTTGTTCTACCAACATCTTCTCATATCTCTTATCCATAATCTCTAAAAGTTCTCTGTTCTTGTTAGTCATGTAATAGATAAGTTCTGCATTGGTGTTGGCTATATCTACATGAAAACCCTTAAGGATATTTTCCATAAATGTCTGCAATGTGGATTTAAGGAATGATGGAGCAGAAGTAGAAGCAGGAGCAGACGACTGAGTATCATCCAATCTACTGGATCCAGCCTTAGTTTTTTTCTTCTTGGGACCAGACTCAAGTGGCTTCTTCAGGGGAATGTCAATGTGCAATTTCCCTATTTGATTTCATCCCACTAGAGTTAACCTCTCAATATGTTCATTCTTCTCTAAGTATGAAATCTTATTCTTTTTCAAGAATAAGGATATAAGTTAAGGATAAGGCATTGGAGTGGTTATTTTTCCTTCAAACCTATATCTCTTAATTTCATCAAATATGTACTCACCTAAGTCCTTTTTCTCCTAGAAAAGAAGGGAAGCAAATTTTCTGAAATCCCTCTTAATGAAATGAGTGTAATTATTTGATTTGTTTACTATGGCTCTGGAATAGATATACCATAGTGTTAGAACCGGCTGACACCTAAGAGGAGGGGTGAATTGGTTGTAAGATAAAAACTTAAGAACTTTAGAAAACTTTTTGTATCTTAATGAAAACAGTAAGTATGAAACTAACGAATCATAAATCAACAATTAGATAAAATAATATATGCTGGAAATATAAGAGCTTAGGGTAGAGAATATGGAAATTGTAATTTATCCTGGTTTGGTCCAATCTGTGATGGCCTACGTCCAGTCCCCAGGATCCTCTTGAGATTTTCAAATCCACTATCTTCTTGTTTAATCCAGGCACAGGAAAAGCCTTTACAAACCCACAAGTTTAGCCAGGCACTTGTGAAGCCTTTTACAAATCTCTCTCTGAGATACTCCCCCTTACGGCAAGTTTTACGAGCAGAGTATTCCCGAAGACCTTTCTCTCCTGTTTACCCGTGCAAGTCTTATGAGCAGCAATGTTCTCTCCTGCTTATACCCCTATAAGTCTTATGAGCATCAAAATTCTCTACTACTTGCACCTTGTAAGTCTTACGAGCATAAAGTCTTATTGACAATTCTCTCTACAGCTTTTCCCGTAAGAAAATCAACCCACTCAAGGTCCCTCTACCTTGAGATCAATTCAGGAATATAGTTGAAAGTGTTTATAGACTCTCTTATAGAGTGGTTATAATGATCACTGAAGTACAATACAAATAATCACTCTCACATATACATGATATAGAATATAGATAAGAATAGAGAGTGTTTGGGTAAAAGAAGATGACTCATGATATTCGCATGTTGGTGTCATTGCTATGTTCTCTCATCATCTCCTTCTCTTCTCTGAATGCTACCATATTTTTATATGAGTTGTAGAAGATAACCATTCTAAGCATTCATCCGTTGGAGTCCCATTGCTTTGTTTGACCGTTGAGTGTATTTGAATAACGAGCCACTATGAAATATTCGTTGCAGAGTGGAGCGTCTCGTTGAAGAGCAAGATGATTCATTTTGAGCTATATGTCACGTTATGGAGCATTTGTTTTTCAGACATTCATTCATGGTGGGTCAATCTTTTGTCGTGGTAAGTGGCCGATATTCGGTGTGTAATGAAGCCGCCTGCCACAATTGACCTCCTCATTTGAATCTACAATGTGAACATTCAAATTCCTGTTTTACACTTGAAATATATGTTAGTTAATGTTTAGGTATAGTAACAAGTGAAAACACAATGATTTAATAACATTTAATCAAACTCGGATTGTTTGTTGAATGATGATATTTGCCATAAGTGACCCCCGTTCTTGAAGATACAATCCAAATGTTTAATCTCTTGTTTCTCACTTGAAATATATGTTAGTTAATGTTTATGTATACTAACAAGTGAAAACATAATGAATAAATAACCTTTAAACCATATTCAGATTGTTTGCTACAACTCTGTAATGTATTCTGCTTCTGTCACTGTCATATTTTTAGGTTGTGTGTTAATCCTTGTTTGATCACTTAGAAAATGCTTAAACACTAATATGATGAAGTGTTAGAGTGATTAGAAGCAAGAAAAAGGAGTTATACAATCATTCCTATAATTTTAAGAAGTTACATAGCGTTGCTCTGTTTTTCCTGGAAGTATTCCTTGGAAATGTACTTGTACTTTCTGCCAACACCTCAAGTGCAATTGGAAGTGTAGGAAGTGCAGGTTGCCAACACTTGAGTACTCCGTTCCTCACTCAAGTGCTCTTCAAGTTTTCATGTTCTAGGTGACTCTTGGGTAAACACTTTTAGTATCACACTCACAGGACTTGAGTGTAAATCTGGACATCACTCGAGTACAACACCTCTCACTCAAGTGTTGCTGAAAATTTTCACTTTACAGCCGCTTCTGGAATACACTCGCATGATATTTACAAGTGTGAGATTTCTCACTCGCAAGTGTATTGAGCTCTCACTCGAGTGTGCATGGCCTTACTCGAGTACACATGTATATTGCACTATGGATTTGAGCTTCTGGGCAACACTCACATGAAGTTTTCCAAGAGTGCGTTTTTTGACTAGCGAGTGATGTGGGGCCATGTCAGACTCGATTTATTTATTTGATTCTAAATATGAAAAATGATGTATCATAAGAAAGCTCTTAACATATGCATTCCAATGCAAAACGAATTATCTCCAAACTCCTTGTATTCTGCAAGTTATGATTGAAAGAGTGTATATTGCACTAGACTACACAAGCGACAACTTCCAGAAGGCATAGCCTCTAGAATATAACTTCAAATTAGGCATATTACCTATCCATGGAAACCTCTTTGAGTTTAGTTTCATATGGCACTGGTTTTGTCTCAATTCGATGTGTCATTTGTGAGTTATGTCTAAATTACCAAACATGTCTTGAAAAGTGATGGTGATTTCAATGTCATCTTCCATGGATCATATCTCCTTCATTTGAGCTTCTTTCAATGTGATATTGGTGTATATGTTTTGTGTTGTGAGTCTTCTTTCATATGCCACTGGTTTCAGGTCAATCCGTCGTGTGGTTTGAGAGATATGGCCAAAATATCATACCTTTATCTGGTGGAACGAAAAATAGAGCTGAACGGAGTAGCCCCGACACTCGAGTGTGTTCATCTTGCACTTGAGTGCAACACTTCTGGCACTTGAGTATTGAGTTCACACTCGAGTAAAACTCGTCTGGAAGTGTCATAACTCATATATAAGTCATCTTAGCTTCATATTAACCTATTCCAACTATCATTTGATCATAGAAGTCTCTGGTATCATCATAGATACCTCCAGTATCACTTCTAATAGCTGAACCTTGATATTCTCACTAGATATTGTAATTTCTTCTTTCTTCAAAATCTTCTTCTTGATGATCATTCTCCATAACCCAACAAGACAACTTCTTTATTTTCTTGATTATCTTTAATCTTTGCTTGACTAATCTACAAGGTATGCAACATTAAACATAGTAATTAGTCAAATTATTATATAAACTTTTTGCTCTTATCATTTGACATTTATATTTGACATCATCAAAACTAATCATATCTAACACATAGTACTTGGTGAAGATCACACATATCACTTAGGTTAAAATTGAGAGGTCCTACTATCTCACCAGACCTTAAATTAAAAACAACTGGCTCGAGTCAAGGGTAGGATAAATATCTTTAGGGGGTCCTCTATCCCTAACCAGGTGTTTATTTTGGAGGGTGAGATTAAGATTTCTTGTCCTCTAACCTTAGAAACTGTTAGAGCAAGCGTTTCACCCAAGAGGGGGGTGAATTGGGTGATCTTAAAAATTTTGTTGCAAATATAAAATTTGACGTTGAAATTAAAACAGGAAAGAGTAAGGAGAAATATCACCAAAGTGTACACTGGGAGTTATACTGGTTCGGCCACAACCACTTTGACCTGCATCCAGTCCTTAGAGCTTCTTTGAGAGTTTCACTATAACTTCCAAGATTCAGTGGGTTCTTGGCACCTCAGTACAAGCAAGTTCCTACGCCTGGACACTTACTCCCCCTTACAAGTTGTAATCCAATCCCAACTCCAGGTTCCACAACCTTAAGTTACCTCAATAACAAATATTGAGTTTGAATGAAATATCTCTCTCACAGAGTGAATATGAATCACTGAAGCATAGAAATACAATTATAACGTAAAACAGAGTAATGAACTTGATGATACGTTTGTGTGTGCTCTTGTTCTCTTCTCTGTTTAGATGTTCCCATATATATAAATACGTTCGTAATGATTGCTGGAACATATTTCTTCATGTCCGTTGGAGCGTGCGCAGCCACTATTGACTTTTCCAGTTTTTGAAAAACAAACGTTTGTGGTAGGTGACGGTCGGTGACATTTGAGCGTTGCTTTTGACTTTGCTTATTTGGTAAGATCTCTTCATTGTTTATCTATTGAAATGCTAAGAATACTAATATAATGAAAAGTTAATCAAATAGGAAACAAAACAATGTCCGTTGGAATGATTTCAAATTTTCTGGGTTTCCATACTCGAGTAGCTACTCGAGTATTCATTAAAGTTTACTCGAGTACTTACTCGAGTATCATCGTGAAATCTTTGATGGACTCCCAGTTAACATATAAATATAAGATTACTCTGGTAGTGCATGGAATAAGCAAAATATTAAACCTTTGGAAATGCTTGTTTACTCGGGTACCTACTCGAGTAATGCACTCTTTTCTTCATAGGTTGCTCGGGTACCAACTCGAGTAATCTTCAAATAAACTTATGTTACTCGATGCTTTACTCCAATAATGTTGGCAGGATTTCAAGGCCGAGAGCACTTCAAGTTTGATTACCTTGTTACTCGAGTACATACTCGAGTAAACTTACTTTTTGTTCATCACTTACTCGGGTAATGACTTGAGGTTTTCCTTCAACCATAACACTGCATACTCGAGTACATACTTGAGTAATTCACTTAAAATGAAACATTCAATACCTGCATACTTGAGGAGCACATCGAGTGAAGTATGATAAAAACCAAATTAAGTTATTCGGGTACTACCTTCAAGTTTTTACTTACCTCAGTACGTTACTCGAGTAGCTACTCGAGTAACATTGGCAGTGGTACAAAGTGCCGAGAGCAATACATTTTCTGAAACAGAGTTACTCGAGTACATACTCGAGTATCATTGGCAGGCCGAGAGCAACTGAAAGATTTTCACATGGTTACTCAAGTAGCTACTCGAGTAACATTGGCAGGCCAAGAGCAACTCCAAGTTTTTACCTGGTTACTCGAGTAACATTGGCAGGCCGAGAGCAACTTGAAAGCTTTTACACTATTACTCGAGTACTTACTTGAGTAACGTGGGTAGGTTACTGGAAGGTATCTCTGGTAACTTCAAGTTTTGTCTCATTACTCGAGTACATACTCGAGTAATGCCTTAGAAAAATGGCTCCTTTTCAAGTTTCTCAACATTTTCTCTTAGTCTTTCTTCATTACTCCAAGGCTTACTTCAAGTGATGCTTTTCCCTATTATTACTTTGTTCAAAATTATTTATTAATCAAATCTTTTTCATACCATTCATTGTTATCATCAAAACATGAGATCTAACAGAAACCATTTCTTCTTCCATAGTATCTTTAAGGGAATCATTGATAGGTTCTATGTTGTAATAGAAATGCTTGACTATTTTTGCACAAAAGGGAAGTTTAACTGATATATAGGGCATGTAGGACTTTAGATAAGGTTTGAGGTCGAATTTCAATACCTCTCAAAGAATTTTGAAGTCAATGAAGTGCATCTTGCATACTTTTCTCCTTGAAAAGTTATCTATGAATTTCTATGACTCCTCAAGCTTGTTTACATTGAATCCTTTTAGAGGAAATATGATTTCCTCTTCCCTCTTTGCTGGTTCTTTTGAAGATTAGCCTTGCTTCCCTCCTCTAGATTTGGAAGCCTTATTTTGGATACCTGCCATTGATTGGGCAAGTTTTTTGTCATACTTGGCTCCCTTAAAAGGTTTCTCAAAGAATGAGGGAGTGTCAGAGTCTACAGAAGGAGGAGATAGTGCCTTGGTCTCTTTGCCTCTACTAGGAGGAATAGCCTTCTTAGATTGAGTTCTTTTGGCAATGGGTTTCTTGATCACAACTCCCTTGACTTTGGGTTTGGCTTGAGGCTTCAGTTTAGCTTTAGGTTTCGGATTCAATTTCTATTTCTTAGTTGGAGAAGAGAAAGGTGACTCAGAAGGTTGGTTTCGTTTAGAAGACTCAGTCAGAGTGTTAGGATTGGGAGATTTGGTTCTAGCCATAGTGTTTGAGAAGAAGTAGATTTTTGAAAAACAACTGCCGATTGTCATGAGTATAGGGTTATGGATTTTGAAAAATCTGAGAGGTTTTTAAAGGTAAAGATCACTGTGTTTTGACAGAAATGGGCTTAGAAAGAGTTTGTGAAAAGTTTTTAGAAGAGCACTAGGAGAATCACTCGAAGAAATTTTGAGAAAAAATGATTGAGTTGCGACAGATAAAGCCCTAGTGCTCGACATCACTCAAGGGGCTACTCGAGTAATCTTGAGGCATTATTCAGTAGTTACTCGAGTGATCATACCAAAAATTTAAAAATGGAATAAATTAAAATGCATACCTGGTATGAATAATATTGTAATTATCGATGTATATTCCTTTGATAATTTGATGGTACTTTAGGGCAGAATTAAGTTAAAGACAAGGTTGATTTGTGATCTAATATCATGATCACTTGAGGGCTGACTCAGGTGACTCTAAGGTATCACTCGAGTAGTTACTTGAGGGATCAATGTTTTCTGCTTCTGACTGTTCACTTTCAACTGTTATGTCATTTCCCTTTGAATTAATGCCTTTCTGCTTCATTTTCAAGATCATTACTTAAGGGCTTACTCGAGGGATGCTTATCATTACTTCCAGTTATCACTCGGGTAATGTAGATTACTTGAGGTTGTTACTTGAGTGATATCATACTCTGTTAACTTTGCTTTTCATACCCTAAAGCAAAGTTTCAAGTCCTTATAAAACAAATTGTTAGAAACTCCAATGCTTAAGTTAGTAATCATTAAAACAATAATACATAACATCCTCTAACATCTTGTAAACACTAAATAACTTACAATTCATTGGGATTTACCATTCCTAATTTTTTTCTAATATATAAGAACTGATCTTTTACAAGAGGTTTTATAAAGATATCAGCTAGTTGAAGATGAGTTGGAATGAATATCACTTTGTCATCTTTCTTTTAGACATGATCTCTAATGAAATGATGTCTAAAATCAATATGCTTGGTTCTGGAGTGTTGAACTAGATCTTTGCCAAGCTTATTGTGCTAGTGTTGTCACAGTATATAGGTATCTCCTTTAAATAAATACCAAGATCTTGTAGTTGTTGCTTCTGCCATAAAACTTGTGCACAACAACTTGATCTACAACATACTTAGCTTCGGTTGATGAAAGAGACACTGTATTTTGTTTCTTGCTGAACCATGACACAAGTGAACTTCTAAGAAACTGGCATTATCCACTGGTAGTTTTTCTGTCTGTCTTGTATCCTCCATGATCAGAATCTGATTTTGCAACTAGATATTCATTTCATCCTTTAGGGTACCAGAGACCTAATTCTGTTGT
Source organism: Inga laurina (assembly GCA_963855925.1). Taxonomy (NCBI): domain Eukaryota; kingdom Viridiplantae; phylum Streptophyta; class Magnoliopsida; order Fabales; family Fabaceae; genus Inga; species Inga laurina. The sequence goes on from OY979707.1 coordinate 23,776,338, forward strand.
GTCACTGAGATATCTAAAAATTCGTTTGATGGTTTCAGTATGTGATTCTTTTGGTGCTGATTGATATCTTGCACACATACCAATACTGAATTGGATGTGAGGTCTGCTTGCAGTGAGATAGAGTAATGATCCTATCATTCCTCTATATCTTATGATATTGTAATCTTTTCCTTTGACATTAGCATTAAGCAATGTGGTTGAACTCATTGGTGTGTCCATACCATTTGCCTCATCCAATCCGTATTTCTTCAATAGCTCTTTCAAATACTTCATTTGAGATATGAAAATTCTATTCTTTCTTTGTTTGACTTGCAAACGAAGAAAGAAATTCAATTCTTCCATCATTGACATCTCAAACTCCCCTATATTATTTCAGAAAATTCCTTGCACAAGATTTCATTAGTAGCACCAAAAATAATATCATCAACATATATTTGTACAATTAAAATATCATCTTGTTTTTGTTTTGTAAAAAGTGTTGTATCAACTTTTCCTCATACAAAACCTTGATTGATTAGCAATTTACTAAGTCTTTCGTACCATGCTCTAAGAGCTTGTTCTAAACTGTATACAACTTTTCTTTGTTTGAAAACATGGTCAGGCTTAGTCATATCTTCAAAACCTGGAGGTTGATCTACATACACTTCTTCCATAATATAGCCATTTAGGAATGTACTCTTTATATCCATTTAATGCATTTTGAATCCCTTGATGATGTAAAGGCCAAGATACTCATAGCTTCTAATCTAGCCATTGGAGCATACGTTTCCTCTAATAAATTCATTCTTCCTAATTATAGCCTTTGGCCATTAATCTTGCCTTATTTCAGACAATAATTGTAGATTCATCGAGTTTGTTCTTGAATACCCATTTTGTGCCAATGAACAGATGATCCTTAGGTCGAGGTACTAAATCCCAAACTTGATTTCTTTCAAAATGATTAACTTCTTCTTGCATTGCTATTACCCAATCATTGTCTGATAGGACTTTATTAATGTTAGAAGGTTATATTTCAGAAATGAATGCATAAAAGCTAACTTCATTAAAAATTTTGTTTCTAGTTTTCACACCTTTACTCACATCTCCTTTGACTTGGTCTAGGGGATGACTTTTGTTATATTTCCAGGCTCTAGATTGTCCTAGTAGTTGATCTTCTTCCTTGGTTTGGTCAACCTCTGGAATGAAAGGTTTAGAATTATATTGACCATTCTCTTGATTTAAACCAATTTCTTGCTTATTATCAATAATTTTGTTAGAGGATTCAAATTCATTGAATACAACAAGAATTTATTCTTCAACAACACATGTTAATTTATTGAAAAATCTGTTTTCTTTGCTTCGGTTAGAATAGCCTATGAATATTACTTCATCTGAATTTTCCTAGGTTATCCTTTCCGTTATTATGAATAAAACACTTACAGTCAAAATGTGCAGATGAACAAGATTAGGCTTCCTTTGTATAGTTCATACGGTGTCCTGCCAAGTTTTGTTATGATATAGGCTCTATTTGAAATGTAGTATGCTGTACTAATTGTGTCTGCCCTGAAAACTTGAGACACATTCTTTTCATTCAGCATTGCTCTAGCCATTTCAGTAAGAACTTTGCTCTTTCATTCCACGACTCTGTTTTGATGAGGTGTTCTTGGAGTAGAAAAAATGTGATCAATACCATTAGCATCACAGTAGTCTCCAAATGCTTGATTTTCAAATTCTCCACCGTGATATGTCCTGATACCTGTAATGGACATACCTTTCTCATTTTGCACTTTCTTGGCAAAAACTATAAATTCTCTGAAGGTTTCATCCTTCGATGATAGGAAAATAGTCCATGTAAATCTAGAAAAATCATCAATAATGACCAATGAATATAAGTTGCCACCAAGAATTTTAACTCTCGTTGTACCAACCAAATCCATATGTAGCAATTGAAGGGGTTTGTTTGTTGTAATCTCATTTTTTGATTTGATAGATGATTTAGTTTGTTTACCCTTCTGACATACGTCACAGATCAAATCATTTTTGAAACTTACTTTGGGTAAACTGAGTACTAAATCCTTTTTGAGAAGCTTGCCTAGTTGGTGCATATTGACATGAGCTAGGCTCTTATGCCATAGCCAACTTTCATCGGCATTACTTAGAAAACAATTTTTAGAATCATTTCTACTGATATCAAGAGTATAGCAGTTACCTTCCCTTTTTGCTTTGAGCTTTGTCTTGAGATTCTTCTTATCTAATTATAAGTCTTTCTTGTTTATAATTAGACATTCTTCTAAGTCAAATATTATCTAGTTATGTTTATCTGCACTTTGACTTACACTTAGCAAGTTGTGACACAAGCATTCAATGTAATATACATCTTTGACTTGTATACCTTTGTCATTTTTTAGTTCACCAATTACTGCTATCTTTCCAGATTGATTTCCTCCAAATTTTACCTTTCCACCTTCCTTAGGGTTGTAATGTGTTAAAACCTTTGAAATCACCGGTCATATATCTGAAGAATCCACTGTCTATGTACCATTTGTTATTTTTGGATGATTTAAGACATACCTGCAATCAAATTTGATTAAATCTTAGGTACCCACATCTTTTTGGGTCCTTTTGGGTTAGTACAAATTATTTTATGAACATATGAACTTTTAGGTACCTATTTGTAAGTTCTTATGTTTCCTTTCTTTTTTTAAATGCATGATGAAGTATAATGACATTTTCTATTGCAATAATTACAAAATGCAAAAGGATTTGATGAATGAACATAATATTGAAAATGACTCAAATATGTTTTAACTCCTGCTTTCTTTCTTCCTTTCTTTTTATCTATTTTTGGATCATATCTAATAACAGATTGGTCATTTACAAATCGTTGAGCTTTTAAAACCACATTTAACATCTCACTCCCTTTGGTGAATTTTTCAAGAGTTCTTGTGAGATCAGTGTTTTTCCTTTTCAAGGAAGAACAATTTTCACAATCTTTTTCTAAATTCTCTTTAAGTTCTTCTTCAAGAACTTTGTTTTCCTTTTGAAACCAACTAGTTCATTAACTATTTTGATGAATTTAGAACGTAAAGAATTATATTTGGAAATTAATTCATCATAGGTAGGATCATAATCATTTACCTCTTCTTCTATTTCTTCTTGAGCAACTAGACAGATATTGACTACTTCTTCTTCTTCGCTATCTTCGTTAAAGGAACTATCTCCCCATATAGCAGATATAAAAGCTTTCTTTTTGTTGAAGAACTTTCCTTTTCTCATTTCTTTGTTTTTCTGAGTCAGCTTTAGACATTCTGACTTGATATGTCCTGGCTTTCCATATTCATACAGATGATGTGTTCTTTACTGCTTGTTCCTTCTTTCTAAAAGTTTTTGAATCCTTGGCCTTTCTTGTAAAATTTTCTGAATTATTTTATTATTAGACCCATTTTTTCATCATTGAAATCTTCATCATCTTTTTGAGTTTCTTCTTTTGCTTTTAGTGCAAGGCCTTTCTTCTTCTTTTCTCCAATTTCTTTTAGTTCTCATTTGAACTTTAATTTACTTTCATATTCAAAGAGACTTCCGAATAAAGAAGTAACTGATTCCATTGATTCGCCTTTTGCTTCCTCTATCACTATGACTTTGGCCTCCCATTCTTTTGATAGTATGTTCAGTATCTTTCTTACTTGGGTATGTTGATCATAAAATTTTCCCAATGCTGCAAATTGATTAATAAGATGAGTATATCTAAGTTCAAATTCAGATATTGACTTACCTGATTTCATTCGAAGTAAATCAAATTCAGTAACCAGAGTGTTGATTTGGTTTTCATGTATTCTCGATGTTCCTTCGTGAGCTATTTCCAAGGCTTCCTATATTTCTTTAGTCGTTGGAAGTGTGCAGATTCTGAAGTACTCGTTTTGACTCAAGGCACTTTGAATCATTAGAGTTACCTTGATGTTGAGTGTGATGAGTTTCTTGTCATTCTTATCAAATTCTGCTGGTGTCTTAAAGATCCTCCTATGAATCTACAATTTTCATAGGTTAATGATTCCCACTTTTAATCATGTCCCATAATCCATATTCTGTAGCTATTACAAATATTCTAAACTTTGATTTCCAAAAAGAAAAGTGTTCACTACTGAAACCCTGTAGTCTGGTGATAGAAGCTCTATCAGGAAGAATTTATTCACCCATGCTTGCCATTGGATCCTTCTTAGGTTGTTATACCTAACCAAAAGACCTACACTCTGATACCAAATGTTATTGCAAGTGTTTCACCGAAGAGAGGGGTTAAATTGGGTGATACCAGAAAATTCATTTCATATCTAAAAATTGACTGGAAATTTAAAGCAGTTAAGAGCTAGGAGAAATATTACCGAAGTGTACATCGGGAGTTATACTGGTTTGGCCACAACCACTTTAACCTACATCAAATCCTCAGAGTTTGTCTGAGAGTTTTCTATATCTTCCATGATTCAATGGGTTATTGACACCTCATTACATAGCAAGTTCCTTTATTGGACACTCGCTCCCCCTTACACGTTGTAATCAAATCCCAAACTTAAGGTTCCACAACCTTAAGTTGTCTCAATAACAAATATTGAGTTTGTAATGAAAATCTCTCTCACAAGTAAATAGATAATCACTGAAGTACAAAAAGTATGTATAAGAAAATAGAGCACTAAGAATATATTGATCGATGTGAGTTTGCGTGTTCTCAGTTATTGTGTTCTGTTCTTTATTAAATGCTCTATATATATAGGTAAATTATAATGTCTGTTGGAAGCATTTCAAACATGTTTGTTAGAGTCGCGCAACTTCGTTTGACCATTCTTCAAATTTGAAAACTAGTCATTTGCGGTAGGTGAGAGTTTCAGATGTTGTGGAAAAATATTTATAATATTCAAAATAACCAAAACAATACTACAAATAACCAAGTTTATGCTCAAACTGGATCAGAACCCTCAGTTGCCAGTATCTACATCTTTGCCTTTTGACCCGCTCCTTCTAGCTAAATAATGTACATTTTATGGAAAGGGGTGAGATTCATACGATTCTAAGTAATAATATACAATCAATAATATAAAATGCAATAAATAAACATGCAATACACTGTTTCTTGTAAAAGAAATAAACATTGCAATCTATCTTCCTGTTGGTGTTCAGGATCAAAATGACTATTTTGTCCCTACTAGCTAATCTGTGTTCACTGTTCAGGATCAAATGACTATTTGACCCCTGCTTGTCTCACTACCTCAACTGGTTCCTACTTTGCTGGATGGTACTTGTGCTTTTCCTATCTAAAGGTACTTGAGCTTTTCCCCCACTATAGCGAGGATTTATATCAAGCTTATATCACTACCTAAGCTGGGTCCCACTAGGCTTGATGGTACTTGTGCTTTTTCCACACTACAACTAGGTATTGTAACGTGTATTTTACATAACAAAATATGGAAATACAATGCATATAAATAATCACATAATATATGAAAGATAGAGTTACTACCTGAAATCCCTTTCAGCCTAATTATCAGTCTAAAACCCTGATCTGGCTCAAGTAGATAATAAGTCCTAAAAATCCAAATAAACACAATAGAATTATCAAATCCATGAAATTCCAGCTCAAACATCCTGAATTGCTTCTGGATGAAATTTATGAGAAATTGGAAAATTGGAAATTTCATGTTTTATTTCATAAAACACCTTCTTTTCATCCATAATCCCTTGTTTAACCACTTAAACACCTCTTGAACATGATTAATAAAAATTTGGTAGGCAGCACCTCCCCTTAGGGTTCATGCATCCCAATCACAAATCAAACAAACACAAACCAATAATTCAACCACAATAACAACAACCACCTTGAATTCAACAAGAAAATCAAGGTTTATGAGTTTACCTTTTGATTCCTTCTTCTTTCCTTCAAAATTGCCTCCTTCTTTCTCTTTGATTTCCTTCTTGCTTCATGTGATTTCAAGAAGGATTTAAAGATTAGAAGAGGTTTCCATGAGATTAGAGACAAGAACACATGAATTTTACAACCAAACTTACCTAGTTTGCTTCTTGATTTTATTCTCTCTCTTCTTTGCTCTTTATGTTCTTGAACTCTCTCTCTCTCTCTGCTTGTTTTGACAAAAAATATGGCCTTGTGAAAGAGTTAAATAAGCACTTCTAGTATCTTCTTCCACCTCCTCAAAATATTATTATTTTATTATAATTTTTGCCCATGTCATCAAATAAAATAATATTAAGTGATAAGGGTCTATTAGCTAACAAGCAATACATGAGTTTATAATTGAGAAGTACTCCAATGATAGTTAATAAGGTTGAGGACTAATGAGTTTTAATAAAGTTGTGAACCACTATGAGATTGTTTTAAAAGTTTAAAATTTTTCAGAAAAGCCTAATCCATTACAGGTTCAAACCCTGTATTGAAGTTGGATTTGAAATTATTTTCAAAGGTGCATTTATCCCTGGATGGAAACCTGGCTTAGTGGTTGGAATACATTGTGTAAAAACTCATCAGATCATAATGAAAATAAGTTAGTCACATGTGGTGGTATCAAAGCATAGGTTCTAGCAATAAGCTAGTATTCTTTGCTTATGTGAATAATATGTATATTGATACTCTGATAGTGATATTGTGATTAGGTGTTATAGGTGATAGAAGAAACCAAAGAAGTAGATCAACCTGTCTATTAATCAACTTACAGAGGGAAGGAGCAGAGGTATATACATATACAAAAGAAGAAGCGGAGCAAATATGATGTATACCCTAAGGAAAAGGGTTTGAGCTCAGTGACTGTAACTGTGGCACCTAGCCCTAGTGAGGATTCCTTTACAGGTGAGAATGAGAACCTAGAAATAGAAGTAGTGCTGGATTATGATTCTACTGTTATCTCTAGGGTTTTTTTATTACAATCTAGAGTATGGTTTAGATCCCCACCTTATGCTCTGGGAATATATGAAGAGTTATACCAAAAAGCTAGTACTGACCAAGCTTCCAAGCAAGCATAATACTTAGCATTTCTGGATGAGGTAGCATGTTATGCTAGGATAGAGACATATACGAGTTGCCGATGCCCAGTGACATGTAGATCTATACCACTTTATGTTTTTTTTCTAACACTACCTTCTGGACCAAGAAGCGAAATGAGATTATAGAGCGTGGTCCCTTTGGTTTCACTACTTTTATGGAGCACATGAGTGAATATGTATTAAACCATATGTGTTGAGGATTGTATTGTTATAAACTTTCACTGTAATGATATATATATATATATATTCCTATTTTGTACTAGTATTTAAATTTAAGGATTCACCATTAATCCTTCTCTTAATAGTGAAAAGAAGCCATGGTTGATCTATGAGGAGGGAGAAGTATTAGATTGGGTGACACTACAGAAAGAAATCCATCTAATCCAATGTAACAAATATTAGGCATGCTGCTCATGATAAATGGGCTCAGAGATAAGCTATAGGAAGTTCAGACTAGAAAAAACAAGGATAACGAAAGGAGAAAAAATGATATAAGGCAGGAGGAAAGGCAATAATAGCCTGATGAACAATAACAGTAGCAACAACAACAAGAGCAGAACCAATGACCTCATAATGATCCAGATAGACCAACTAGAGAGGTGGAAAACTTACATTATTGGATCATGAGGTTCTGTAAACATTAGTGTAATACCCCAACTTTTGAGACTCGAGCTTAGAGAATAAGCCTAAGATTAGTGGATTGCTAAACCCCGATTTAGCAAGATCCAAAATTGTGATTAAGGGTTAATGACTCCAAAAATGGATGTGGTTAGTGATAAATAACCCTTTTGGAGAATATGATGTGATTTGGTACTCGAATGTGATTCGTGTGTGTTAAGAGCAGCGCCGAATGTAACTCCCTTCGTAATTATGATTCAAAATATGTATTTTAAAATGAAATAGAGACCAATAATAATCAAAAGCATTTACAACCCCTTCCTTACAGAAGGGTTTTCACAAATATTTTCAAAGAGTCTGCCTTACCCTGGTCTTAAATTCCACAACTCGAATATAATTACCCTATGCAGTTACATGACATTTACATATCAGAGTGTACAACAAAATCTCGGCAACCCTCGGGTTTCATTCATAAACTAAAGGTTTATAAATTTCCATTAGGGGATTACACCACTGTCTCTAAAACAATATTTATAATATATACGGTGATCTCCCAACAAAACAGGATATCCAACACCAAAATATAAATCTCCCTAAGGAGCCTTATCCACCCTTGGTCGTCTCCTTTCCCTTGGAGCCACTTGCCCTGTCTGAAGGTTTGTCAATGGAAAGAATGAGATTCAAAAGAATCCAGTAGTAACAAATCACTCATACCACATGTAATCACAAAGCATGCAAGAAAATCATCAAGCAGCATCACAACATAAAGCACAGCACGCAGGCTGCCACATATGCACATAATCACATAATCTCATCCCCCGTATTCCACCGCCCCGAAGGCACGGTCCTCCCACCGTCAACACCGATGGGCCGCTAGTGAAGGTTTCACATATAGCCTTACGGCTTTCACATAGTCTCATCCCTCGGATTCCACCGCCCTGAAGGTACGATCCTCCCACTGTCAACACCGATGGGCCGCAGGTGATAGACTCACAAATAATGATCAAACAAACATACCAAGTATCACATATAGTATAAGGGAACAGAGTCACTACCTTGTTCTTTCCTGACGTGCGCCGGCACAGGTTGCTTGCGATTAAGGCAAATGTCGAACCCTCTAAACCAAAGTCAAAGACGACAAGTTATTCTATATTCCAAATTCTCACATTCAGAACACTTAAAGTTGGTTATCACTTGGACTCTTTAAGTGGCTACTAGAAGTCTAGACACATGCCTAAAGGGTTAAGGAGTACTATCTCAAAGACAACCTTTTAGTATACATCGTAAAATGTGCTAACCATTGGGCTCACAACTTGGTCCTACAATTCCACATTACAATTTAGAAACTTCCATAGTGTTTCTGGGGGTTATATGAGCATATTATGAAAATTTACAAAAATGCCCCCGGGGACCCGACCCGGCCAAACCCGGTCCGGCTGTACTTTTACTGAAATTTTGACATGGCCTATTTTGACATATTTTCGCCCAAGGAATCCATTTCCAAACTCAAAATTATCAAATTCAATGTCAAATTACAACATTACCCTTGGCAGCCCCACTTTAAGGGTTTTAGGGGCGTTTTCGTAATTATGCTTTTTCGGCCTCTTCCGAAAAAGTGACCAACTGTAACCCCACCTAATTTTTGCTCCTAAACTCAATGGAACCATCAAATCATTGAAAATCCAACTCTAACCCTCAGATATAGCCCTGGCTGAAATCTTGGCACACTTTAGGAAGAATCGGTGTTTTTCGGTTTCGGCTCCGTAAACGTGTTCCTTTCTACTCCTAACCACTTTATTAATCATTACATTAGGTTTCAACTAACATTAAGACCCAATTTGGGCAGCATAACCCCTAGGCCATATCATTTCCAAACTTTAAAATCAATGGCAATCCGGCGAAATTTCACCGATTAAATTGCCCACAGCAGCTAGAATAAGCAATATATGAAAGTTTGGAAGTTACCTCAAGCTCCCACTAGCTTTTCCTCAAGGTGGCTGAAAACCCTAGCCTTAGAACACCCAAATTTATGCTCCACAAACCTTGAAGAATATAGAAGAATAGCTTAGGAGCAGAGTTATACACGTTAGGTAAGGATTTACCGAAGAAATCGACTTACCGTACAAGTTCTCTTCTACTTCTCTCTCTAGAATTTCTCACACCTTCTCTCTCTTGTTGCAGCTGAATATCACGGTTTTGGGCTGATGGAGGAGGTGGATGATGATTTAATATAATATAATATTATTTTCTAATTATTTACTAAATTTCCATCAATTTCGGATTTTCACAAAATTCTGGCAGATTTCTGCCCAAACTTTGAAAAATCATAACTAATTCTAGAAAAATCAAAATGAGGTGATCCCAGAGCCAATGGAAAGCTATATAAGTCCTATTTATTGGAAAAATATGGATCACGACATTTAATAACCTCAAAAATATAGAATTGCACAAAAGTCCATACTGCTCCAAAACAGATTCCAGTTTCCATCCCAAACTTTGGAAAATCATAACTCTTATCTCAAAAATTGCAATGACACAAATTATATGTCCATTTTGAAGCTTGGCATGTGAAATTTAAGACTTGGAAATATCAGAATTTTTAGACACCATTTTCCTATTTAAAACGTCCATACAAGTCGACTGCCCTGTACAGAGTTTCAATGGACAGAGTTTCCAACTTTTGCACAATTGTTCCCAATGGTTCCAATTTCACAATAAACACTCTCCCCACATGAATTTTCATAAGGAAGCAATTGGAATCATTAAAACATCCAAATTCCCATCACCCATTCTCCAAAAGTGTTTATTCAACAATAATTACATTCGCTTTTGAAGTCATTAGCCCTTAATCACTTTTTGGGATATTACACCGAAACCCTGTATTTGAGTTCAATTGTGGATTAACATCCAAATTGACTTAGAAAAAAGGGAAGAATTGAATGGGGTATTGTGTTGGAAATGGTGTCATAGTGTGTTTTGATGTTATTGAAATTGGTTTGGAACTTTGGAATGGAAAAGTTGCAATGTTAGGTTTTGAAATGTGAATTGTGTTGATATGTTGAGATTGTTGTGAAAACATGTCAATGTGATGTGAATTTGATTGATTTCGTGTTTCTAGTGGGTTCCTTATGAAAATTTATGTGGGAATGATGTTTGGTATGAAAATGGGACCATTGGAAGTAAAAATGCAAAATCTGAAATTCTGTCCAGTGAAACTCTATTTTAGGCAGTCAGTTTGTGTGAACGTTTTGAATGACCAAATGGTGTCTAAAAATTCTGAAACTTTCCAGTCTTAAAGTTCACATCCCAAGCTTCAAAATGGATAATTTTTGCCATTTCGTTTTGTGAACTAGGAGATATGACTATCCAAAGTTTGGGATGGAAATTGAACTCTGTTTTGGGGCAGCGATGAGTTTTATGTAATTCTGGAGTTTTGTGGTCATTTTGGGTAATGGCCAATATTTTTCATATAACGAGGACTTAAATACCTTTCATTTGGCTTTGGATTCACCTCATTTTGATTTTTGTAGAATTAGCTATGATTTTTCAAAGTTTGGGCAAAAAATCTACCAGAAAAATCCAAAAATGGGAATTATGACATGATCGAAATAAAAGATGACATTAGCATGGAATTAAATATTTTCTCATTATCTTTAGCTCTCATTTCTGATGTTCTAAACCAGCTGAAACTAGTGAGAGAAAGTTGAGAGCTCTTAGAGAGAGAAAGAGGAGAAATCTCACAAGGAAAGTCGATTTCTCTGACGATCTAGCTCCTAACGCGTATAACCTTGCTCCTAAGCTTCTCTTTCATGTTCTTTAAGGTGTTGGAAGCTCAATTTTCATGGTTAAGAAGGGTTAGGGTTTCTGCCATTCTTGAGAAAAGCTAGTGGGAGCTTGATGTAACTTCCAAACTCTTATGTATTGACTATTCTAGCTGCTGTGGACAATTTAATTGGTGAAATTTTGCCGGATTGTCATTGGTTTCAAAAATTGAAAATGGGTGTGTAGGGCTGTTATGCTGCCTGTATTGATACTAAATGGTAGTTGTAACCTAATGGAATAGTTAATAAAGTGGTGAGGAGTAGAAAGGAACACGTTTACGGAGCTGAAACTGTAAAACCGCAATTTTCCCCGAAATACTTGAGAATTTGGGCCAGCATAGAAATGGGGCTTAGAGTTGGATTTTGAATGATTTGATAATTTCATTGAGTTCAAGAGCAAAAATTAGGTGGGGTTACAGTTGGGCACTTTTTCGGAAAAGGCCGAAAAAGCATAATTACGAAAACGCCCCTGAAACCCTTAAAGTGGGGCTGCCAGGGGTAATTTTGTAATTGACATTGAATTTGATAATTTCAAGTTTGGAAATGGATTCCCTGGGTGGAAATATGTTAAAATAGCCTATGTCAAAATTTCAGAAAAAGTACAGCCGGGTCGGGTCCCCGGGGGCATTTTAGTAAATTTTTAATATAGCCTCATATAACCCCCATAAACACTATGAAAATGTATAAATAGTACATTTGATATTGTAGGATCGAATATGAAGCCCCAGTTGTTTGCACGTAGATTGAGGCACACGTTTCGAGGCATAAAAGGGTTAAGGTAGGGAACTTATCTCTCCTGCATGCTCTGATAACTGTATTAATGTATTGATGCATGTTATTGCTTTGCTTGATTATGTGGAACATGTATGAATGATTTGAAGCTATGTTTCAATATATGTTATAGCCATATGTGTATCGTTCGAAGCATTGAGCTTATAGATTTGTCATTGTATGTGTGCATGAGTAATGTGATGCAAGCATGTCATGCATTAAACACTTATCTTGCCTTTATATTGATAACGTTTCCCTACTAAGATTCTCTCGAATCTCACCCTTCCTTACCAACAATTTAGACAGGGCAAGTGGCTCGTGGAAGGAGCGACTAGGACTCCTTCGAGATAAGAGTTGGTAGTTAGTTATCAATGAGTATATGATTTGGTTGAATATAGGGTTATGAATTTGAGATGAGATTGTGTAATCCCCATTTGAAGAATTGTAATGGGCAATTGTACCCTGTGTATCTTTAGCGAAGGTATGTACCTGGGATTACCGGGATGATTGTGTTATGTACTCTGATATTTATATGAATGTGATTTATCTTTGCATAGTAATTGTATTCGAAATGTGAATATGAGACCAAGTTTATAAATGATTTCGAAAGGTATTTGTGAAACCCCCGTCATGTGATGGGTTAGTAAATGTTATTTGATTATTATTGGTCTCTATTTCATTTTAATCACGTATTTGAGATATAATTACGGAGGCGGTTACAATCAGCCTTCAATATTCTAAGGGAGGTTTGATTCTTAGGTTGCCAAGGATTGGTTGGTTAGACTAGAGAAAATATTCAAGGTGATAGAGTTCCCCACAAAAATAAAAGCTCAAATGGCCATCTACAAATTGGAAGGAGATGTTAACAGATGGTGGAAGAATACCGAGCTGATTCTACAGGGTAGGAATGTTCTATTACTTAGGAATTATTCTAAGACAAGTTTAATGAAAAATATTTCCTAAGATCTGTCAGAATTGAAAAATAGGCAAAATTCTTGTCACTTTAGCAAGCGAATCATCAGACTTTTGACTTGTATATGTTTAAATTCATCTGTCTATCTCATTATTCTTCCTATATGCGGTACTAGGATGATGAGATCTAGAGTTTTGATGTGTTGGTGAGAGGGTTAAAGACATAAATGAAGGAGAAGCTAGTCTCTAAGTAGTTCACCGAATTCAATTAGGTTGTGGAGGTATGCCGAATCACTGAAGGTAACATGACAAATTTGTATTCAGCTAAGAATATGGTCAACTATGGAGGTTCAAGCAGTGGGAATTCTTCTCAAAAGTAGAAGATCTAAGGTTTCTTATCTAGAAGAGATAATAGAAGATTCTCTCAGCTAGAAAATTACGGTTTCTAAGGACCTCCCACATCTCAACCATGCCCTCCTAGTGGCAAATCACATGCTGGTAGATCTTCTACCAGCAGGAAGATAATTTTCTATGCTTGTCAATAGCCGGGTCATTATTCTAAAGACTATAAGCAGTGGCTAGCAGAGCCTAGACCCAGAAATTAGGGCAAGACGTTTACTATGACATATGAGGAGACTCTGAGATCACCTGAGATGATTCAAGCATAGTACAAGCATTATTTGATTATAATGCTAGCCATTATTTTATTGCATTTGATTATACTAAAAACTTAGGGCTAAGTATTCATGAACTACCATATGATCTGGTTGTGTTGATGCCTATGGGTGTCAAAAATGTCATAGCAAGTGCTTGTTTGAATTGTGTGGAGAATGTTGAGGGACATGATACCATGGTAAATTTAATTTGTCTACTGTTTCATAAACTTGAAGTTATACTAGGGATTGATTGGTTGATGGCAAACAAAGTGCTGTTAGACTACAGAAAGAAGAGGATTGTATATCCTACTCTACGAGAAGATGTAAATATAGACAATGACTTGAACTTTCTTACGGTGTCTCAAATTGAGAAATACTTGTAAATTTGAGACCATCATCTTGTAATATTGATCAATAAAGTGATTAAAGTTGTTGGATTTATTCACCATAGCCTTAGAGTAAATGTACCATACAATCATGTGCAAGTCACACATACTGCTAGGATTGAAGTTGATTATACCCATAGGTTCTCCTAGTCTTAGAATCATATAAATCTCTCCTTAATTGAACTCTCTTAAAGGATCCTAAGGTTGATTTTCTATCCCTAGCAATTCATTAATCTTAGAGGATGAGATGATCTATTTGTGATCCTTGACAGTTGTTTCCAACTGATCCTCAATGATAGTACCCTCCTTTGTACATTCTTCTACTGTTTTAAGGTGAAAATAAAAATAACGAACAACCTTTGGACAATATGCCATATGGATTGACAACTGAGGCATATACTGACCAAAATATGCATGCAAGTCCAGTTTTAGAGTTTCTAATAGAACTTGATGGTTAAGATATAACATCTTACAAATCAGTCTCTTAGTAAAATGTTCTTTGAACTTCTTTGAATCAAAGAAAACTAAGGAAATATACTCAGGAGGAGCAACTAGAAGATCTTCCTCATTGTCTCCTTCTTGTTTAGCTTCAAGAGGATTTATGGATAGTGGAGTAGGAGCATTAGAAGTACTAGGTTGACTAGAAGTAGAAGTACCAGGTTGACCTCTTGGATTTCCTTGCCTTTGTCTTCTTGGAATTAGCACTTCATCAAGCATATTTGCTATCACTCTGTTGATTATAGCTTCATATATAGATTCATGTCTATCCCTTTTAGTCTAGGAAGGTGTATCCAAATCATAGTTGGAACAGAAGGAGTAGGAGGAACTATAGATTTTCCCCTTTCTAGTAGACTCATTAATGCTGCCCTTGTCATTAAACGAGTTGCTCTAGGCTCTTTAATCATAATGTCCTTAGCCCTTGATTGAGATTTAGGTGAAGCCTTATCTTCAACCTTTGGTCTTGGATGCTATTTTGGTTTACCTATCTTGGATTTCTTCTCTGGGGGAGGAGATAGAGATCGAGAAGACTCCTTGTCTTCACAAATGGTGGTTTTGGTACTAGCCAGACTTAGAGACTATCAAAAAACAAAGACTTTGAAAGAATTTCTTTGTTTGCCCTAGCGGCCATCAAAGGAGAAGGCTGAGGATTTGGAAGGGTTTTTGGAAGAATTTTAAAACAACTTTTAAGGGGTTTTGGTCAGAATGAGTTTTAAAATGATTTATGAGAAGATTAGAGTAGAGCATTGAGAGTGATTATAAGAGAACGACTCTACCAAAACATATAAAAACCCTAAACCCCAATATCTTTCAAGTGATCATACTCTAACATCACTTAAGTGGTTACTCAAGTAATGCTGCCAAGAAAATCAATTAGAATAGAATCATGATACCTCACTCTAGTAAATTCTTAATTACTCAAAAGTATGCCTAGTTGATAAAATCCTTCATTTTTCAACAATTTACCAATGTCATTGGCTCAATCCTGGAGTCATCACAAATTCATTATGCTTCATGGTAATGATCAATTGAGTGCTCACTCAAGTGATACTTGATCCTTTATCTTCTCCCAACGTTTTAGTTTCTTTCTCCAATTATCAGGCATTATAGGGACATATCTTTTCTGGCACTACTTCTACCATTACTCAAGTGATCAATCAAGTGATGTTGGTCATCATTAGCACACATTACTCGAGTGATATCACAGTGATGGCTACTCTGTTCATCCCTATTTTCAGTACCCACAAGTAGAGGAATTTTGAACCTCCTGTAAAACAACTTTCTAGATACACTGATGCTTAAGTTAGTCTACAAATCATCAAAACATATATGATAAAAAATTAAAAACACAAAAATTCCAAGAATTTCCTCACAAATGATTTGGATTTATTATTCTGAATTCTCTTTGTATGTAAAAGAATTTATCTTCAACAAATGTTTTGGTGAAGATATCAAGAAATTGAATATATGTTTGTATGGAAACCACTTTGACATCCTTTTTTTTACACATAATCTCTGAAAAAATGATATCTTATCTCAATGTGCTTGGTTTTGGAATGTTGTACTAGATTTTTGGCTAGGCTTATTGTGCTTGTGTTGCCATAATATATTCGTATCTCCTTTAAGTAGATGCCTAGGTCTTGGAGTTATTGTTTCAACCAGAGTATTTGAGCACAACAAATTGTAGCGGCTATGTATTCAGCTTCTATAGAGGTTATGACACTATATTTTTGTCCTTACTGAACTATGAGACTATAGAACCACCAAGAAATTGGCATTGAGAACTTGTACTGTTTCATCAGTCTTGTAACCTCTATTGTGTGAATCAGATTAAGCCATCAAATATTCATTCCCACCATTTGGATACCAAACTCCAAGTTCAATCATGTCAGCAAAATATCTAAATATTCCTTTCACTATTTCAGCATGTGGTTCTTTAGGTGCTAATTAATATCTTGCACATATGCCAACACTGAACTGAATATCTAGCCTAGTTACTATCAAGTAGAGTAGAGATCTAATCATTTATTTATACTTAGAAATATTGAAGTCAACTCCTTTGATTTAGCATCTAATAATGTTATTGAGCTTATTGGAGTATCAATTCCTTTAGCTTGATCCATTCCAATATCTTCAAGAGCTCCTTGAGATTTTTGGTTTAGGAGATAACGATCTTATTCTTCCTTTGCTTGATTTGCAATCCAAGGAAGAAGTTTAATTCTCCCAACATAGACATTTCAAATTCTTCTTGTATAATCTTAGAAAATTCTCGACAAAAGAGATTCATTAGTGGCACCAAATATAATGTCATCAACATAAATTTGTACAATTAATATATCATTTCTATTATGTTTGATGAATAATATTGTGTCTATGTGTCTCTATTAAAGCCTTGATCAAGGAGAAACTTACTTAGACATTCATACCAAGCTTTGGAGCTTGTTTGAGACCATAAAGTGCTTTCTTAAGTCTAAAAGTATGATCGGGCTTGGTTATATCTTCAAAACTAGGGGGTTGTTCAACATACACTTATTCCATCATGTAACCATTTAGGAAAGTACCCTTGATATCTATTTGATAATGTTTGAATCCCTTGATATATGCAAAGGCTAAGAGTACTCGTATGGCTTTTAATCTTGCTATTGGAGCATATATTTTCTCATAGTCAATTCCTTCTTCATGATTATAGTCTTTGGCCATCAATCTTGTGTTGTTTCTGACAATGGTTGTAGTTCATCAAGTTTGTCCTTGAATACACATTTGGTGCCAATGGGTAGATGGTCTTTAGGTCGAGATACCAAAAAATCTTTTAAATTGGTTTAATTCCTCTTGCAATACTAGTACCCAATCATTGTCTGATAGGGCTTCCTCAATGCTTGAAGGTTTAATCTAAAAAAAAAAAGGTAGAGGAACTGACCTCATTTAAAACTTTATCCCTAGTTTTCACTCCTTTACTAACATTACCTATGACTTGGTCTATAGAATAATCTTTAATATATCTCCAATCTCTAGGTTGGGTTTAATCATGATCAAGGTCAAAAACATCTTTTTCAAATTAAGTAGTAAAAGAATTTGCAATGGTTAAGTTTCCTAATTTTTGAACTATCTTTAGTTCTTTCTCACTAGCCTTTGGTTGAGACTTAGTCTCATCAAATACAATACGAATAGATTCTTCAATAACACATGCATGTTTATTAAAGACTCTATAAACTTTACTCTTATTTGAATAACCAACAAATAGACCTTCATCAAATTTAGAATAGAATTTACTAAGATTATCTTTATCGTTGTTGTGGATAAAGCATTTTCATCTGAAGAAATATAGATAGCAAGGTTTGGTGGTCCTCCTTTATATAGCTCATATAGTGTTTTGTTAAGGATCATTTTGATGTATGCTTTATTTGATATATAGCATGTTGTGCCTATTGCATCTGCCCAAAATACTTGTGACACTCCGTTTTCATTCAACATTGCTCTTGCCATGTATATGAGAACTCTATTCCTCCTTTCCACCATGCCATTTTGCTGTGAAGTTCTTGGAGTTGAGAAATTGTGATCAATAACATTTGCATCACAAAATTCTCAAAAGGATTGATTTTCAAATTCTCTACCATGATCAGTTTTGATAGACATAACATGAATACCTTTCTCATTTTGGACCTTTTTAGCAAAAATAACAAATTCATCAAAAGTTTCATCCTTTGAGGAAAGAAATATAGTCCAGGTAAATCTAGAATAGTGATCAACAAATAACCAATGTGTAAAAATTCCCACCAAGACTCTTTACTCTTATTGGTCAAACTAAATCCATATGAAGTAGTTGGAGGGGTTTTTCTGTTGAGATTATCTTCTTTAATTTAAAAGAGGACATTATTTGTTTCCCTTTTTGACAAGAATCACATTCTAAATTATCTTTAAGACTCTTTACTCTTATTGGTCCAACTAATCCATATGAAGTAGTTTGTGGGGTTTTTCTGTTCAGATTATCTTCTTTAATTTAAAAGAGAACTTTATTTGTTTCCCTTTTTGACAAATCACATACTACATTATCTTTAACTTGAAGTTTAGGAAGATCAACAACTAAATCCTCTTTGGCTAATTTACTTAGTTGGTTCATATTGACATGAGCAAGTCTCTTATGCCACAACCAACTTTCATTGGCATTACTTAGGAAACAGTTTTTAGAGACAATAAAATTTATATCAAAAGTGTAGCAGTTACTATCTCTTGAGGCTCTTATCTTGACTTTGAGGTCATCTTTATTGATTTGAAGATATTTCTTGCTAACAATGAGGCATTCTATTGAATCAAAGATGACTTAATTGTCTCTTTCAGTACTTTGGCTTACATTGAGTAAGTTGTGGCACAATCCTTCTACATAGTAGACATCTTTGACTTGTACTCCATTTTACTTGCCTACTTCACCAGTTCCACCAATCTTCCCTGATTGATTGCCTTCAAAGTTGACTTTGCCTCCTTCTTTTGGTTCCATCATGATAAACTTGTTCTTGTCACCAGTCATGTGTCTCGAGCATCCACTATTAATGTACCATTTATTTGTCTTTCATGCCTTGAGACAGACTTACAATCAAAACCAATCAAGTTTTAGGTACCTACATTTTCTTAGGTCATCTATGGTTAGTATGGATCACTCCTAGCACATGTGATCCTTTTAGAACCCATTTATAAATACTAATGATTCCTTCTTTTTTGTGGTAACAAGAAGTTGTATGGTGTCCTTTTCTATTACAAAAATTATAGTATGCAAAAGGATTAGACACATGTATAGAATGTTGGAAATAGTTGGGATAGGCTTTATCTCCTTTCTTCTTTTTACCCATTTTCTTATCAAGGTCTAGATCATATCCAATCGCTGACTTGTCATTTGTACAACTCTGAGCCTTCAAGATAACCTTGAGAATTTTACTTTCCTTGGCGATTTTCTCAAGTGTCTAGTTAAGGTCAATGTTCTTTTTCTCTATTTCTGAGCATGTTTGACAAGAATCATTAGGTTGCTTCTTGAGTTGATCTTTAAGAAGCTTGACTTTCTTTTTGGAGCTTACAAACTCCTTTACTACTTTGACAAATTCATAATGTAAAGCATTGTATTCAAATTGTAATTTGTCATAAGTAAGTCCAGAATCTATTACCTCCTCAATGTCTGATTCTTCTTCTCGTGCTACAAAACATATATTGGCAAGCTCTTCATCATCAGTATCTTCTTTAGAGGAGCTGTCTCCCTATATTGCAGAGACATAGGCTTTCTTCTTCCCGAACTTGCTTTTCTTCTTTTCTTTGCTCTTTAGATAATAGGACATTCTAACTTGATATGTCTTAGCTTGTTACATTTGAAGCAAATGATTGGATCCTTTGCTTCTCTTCTAGCACTTGGACTTCCTTCCTAGAACTTCTTGAATCCTTGGTCCTTGTGGTAGAATTTTTTGAATCATTTTACAATCATTCCCATTTCTTCATCTTCGACCTCCTCCTCTTCTTTTAGTTATTTTTCTTTGATAGCATTGAGAGCTAATCCTTTCTTTCTCTTCTCATTCATATCAATCAATTCCTTTATTAACTTTATCTTTTCCTTATATTCTAAGAGACATCTAAATAGAGCTGCTGCTGATCTCATAGATTCACCTTTGGCTTATTCTATGGCTATGACCTTGTCTTCCCATTTATTTGTGAGAATGTTGAGGATCTTTCTTACTTGAGATCTCTGATCATATGTTTTGCCAAGAACACCAAGTTGATTGACAAGATGAGTGTATCTCAACTTAAACTTTGAAATGCTTTCTCTAGTCTTCATCTAGAACAAGTCATATTCAGTGGTGAGAGTGATAACTCTGTTTTCTTTTATTCCAGAGGCTCCTTCATAGGTTATCTCAAGAGCTTCTGGCATGTCTTTAACAAAAGAAAGAGTAGAAATTCTAAAGTACGCATTCTGACTTAGTCTAAATCATAAAAATAGCCTTACTGTTAAGAGTCACCAATTTCTTGTCATTATCATCTAACTCTTCTGGTGTCTCCTCTATCATTATTTCTCCTTCTCTCTTTATAGGAACATAGTCTCTATCTTGTATAACTTGCAAGATGTAAGTCCCCATCTTACATACCTCTTAATACTACGATATTAACTAGAGTATCAATATACAGCTGGCGGGTACACGGGAATAGCATAAATATACTGATATTATTGAAATAATATTGCTTGATTATAATACAGGAGTTCCCCACAGGGGTTCGTACATAATAATTACAGACCTTTCAACAATAAAATTGTCTTCAGATAACCAATGACTCCTCTTATGATCATCCAGAACCTTTTGTTGCCGGTAATTATGATTATACCCTCTGAGCTTCTGTCTATTGAAAACTTTTTACATTTAAGGAAAAAGTGAGATTCGGGGGAATCTCAGTAGCAACAAATACCAGTATACATGCAAGATAAGTGCTTAATGCATGACATGCTTGCCTTACATAAACTCATGCTAAGATAAGAACATATCTACATGCCCAATGTTTCAAACAGCATACTCATAGGTATAGCATAATAAGAAACAGAGCTTCAATCATTCATATATATTTCACATAATTAAGTAAAGCAATCGCATGCATCAGTACACAAGCACAAATATCAAATATATGCAGGAGAGTTAAGTTCACTGCCTGTGCTCTTCCTTTGACTGACTATTGGTCCAATACTGTATCGGGCTGGGGATACTGATATATCCTAAAATTCAAAATTTAGGATAAATGAGTTATTACTCATTCATAACTAAATACAAACTCACTTTATTGGTTATCTAGGCTTAAAATTACAAAATGACCAAAATACCCCTAGGGACCCGATCCGAGTCCCTTTATACCTAATCCAACTGTACTTTTACAAAAATCATGACCCAGGCTAATCCTACACAATTTCATGTCTAGAATCCATTTTTTACCTTAGATTGGGCAAATTCAATGCCAAATTATGAAACAACCCTAACAGCCCCTAACTTGGGATTTTCAAGGGTATTTTGACACTTTACATTCTAGGGTTTTTCTTACTTTGCATCCAACATGAACCCTACACAATTTTCCATTTTTAACACAATGGAATCATCAAATCTATGAAATTTCAGACCAAACACCACCAAAACAAATCCAAACGAAAATCACAATAAATTATGGAAAATGGAATTTCTTGATTCCATTCCATTAACCACATTCTTTTCACCCTTAATTACTTGTTTAATTACTTAATTACACTTCTCACATGATTAATCCAGATTTGGTCAGCACCTCCCCTTAGGGTTTGGTCTTCCTAAAATCACAAAATCAAACCAACCAAAGCCATAAATCAACCACAACAAGTATAAATCAACAAGAGAAACAAAGTTCTTGAGATCACCTTTGATTTCTCTTCTTTCTCTCTCTAAACTGTCATTCCTCTCTCCTTTTTTCCTCTTGATTTTGCTTTGTACACATGATTTCAAGAAGGATATGAAGATTAGAGAGTGTCTCCATAAGTCAGAAGGCAAGAACAAGTGAATTTACTTGCAACTTACCTTGATTTTTGCTCGTTGAACACCTTGCTTCTCGCTTGCTCTATAGGTTCTTGAAGCTCTCTCTCTCTCTCTCTCTCTCTCTATTTGCCTTGAGTTGGCCAAAATATGGCCTTGAGAAATAGGTAAGAGCTCTTTAAAAATATCAATTTCCAACTTCTCAATTTATATTATTTAATTACTGTTAACATGTACTAAAATAATTCATACCATCATCTTTTCTCTTTATCCATTTGTACTATATGAATATGACCCTTGAAACAACCAAAAGAGCTTCTTGAATTATCCCTATTTTGCCTCTTTAAGTATTAACTTTAATTGTACTTATGTGCCTACCATTCTTGACTTTTGTTCTCATCTTTTTGAACTTGGTTTAAAGTGCTTCTACACGACATAATTTATGCCCAAATATTCATTTTCTCTTTTCCCCCTTTGTAACCCCCTTCGTAATTATGATTCGAAATACGTAATTAAGATGAAATAGAGACCAACGGATAATCAAAACTCATTTAACATCCCTACCATACAGAAGGGTTTTCAAAAATTCTTTCAAAATTTCTGCCATACCCTGGTCTCAAATTTCACAATTCGAATATAATTACTATGTATAGTTAAATCAAATTTATATATATCAGAGTGTATAACAAAAATCCAAGCAACCCCTGGGTTTCATTCATTTACTAAGGGTTTATAGTTTCCTATATAAGGAATTACACAACTATATCCAAAATAGTATTTACATCCCAAATCAAAATGGATAACCAACAACCAAAATCATATATCTCAAAGGAGTCATAACCACTCTTGGTTGTCTGCTTCCCTGTGGAACGACCTGCCCTATCTATAGGTCTAACAATAGAAAGAATGAGATTCAAAAGAATCCCAGTAGTAACAAATCACTCATGCAAGATGTAATCATAGAGTATGCAATGACATCATCAAGCAGCATCATAGCATAACACAACACGCAAGTTGCGATATATGCACACAATCATATAGTCTCATCCCCCGTATTCTACTGCCCCGAAGGCACGGTCTTCCCACCGTCAACATTGATGGGCCACAAGTGATAGACCCACAAACAATGATAAATCAAGCATACAATGTATCACATATAGTATAAGGGGAAGAGTAACTACCTGGTTCTTTCCGAACGTGCTCTAGCACCGGTCATTCATGATCAGGGCAAATGTCAAACGCTACAGATCAAAATCAAGAACGGCATATTAATTCTCTACTCCAAATTCTTACTTTCACCATACTTAAAGTCAGTTATCATTTAAACTCTTTAGGTGGCTTCTAAAAGCTCAAACATATGCCTAAAGGGTTAGGAAAGATCATACCAAAAACCACATTTCAAAAGAAAAAAATACTGATTTTTGGGGATTGGCCGCAGCCTAGAAATCCACTGGCTGTTACCAAAAATAGGTTAGAAACATTTGGGCAGCGGGCCATAATCTGTTGGCTGCAGCCAATAAAATCTTGTTTCTTGGCTGAACTTCGGAAAATCATAACTAATTCTAGAAAAATTGAAATAAGGGGATTCTAAAGCCAAATGAAAGATATTTAAGTCCTCTTTATAAGAAAAATATGAACCATTACCAAAACTCACCACACAATTATAGAATTACACAAAATCCAACACTGCTCCAAACACAGAGTCCACTTTCAACATCATATTTTGGATAGTCATTACTCCAAGCAGACAAAACAAAATGACACAAATTATATGTCCATTTTGAAGCTTGGAATGTGAATTTTAAGACTGGAGAGTTTCATAATTTTTAGACACCATTTTCCCCTTTAAAACTTCTAGACAACCTGACTGCCCTGTACAGAACTTTAAGGAACAAAATTTCAGTTTTTGTGCAATTGCTTCCAATGGTTCCAAATTCACAACAAATACCATTCCCACACCAATTTTCATAAGGAGTTCATTGGAAACACCAAAATAACCAAATTCAACTCACATTCACATGTTCCACAAGAAACACAACATGTCACACAATAACCCAATTCAAAACTCACAATGCAACTCCTTTCCGTTGAAAATTCCAAACCAATTCTAATGGCACCTAAACACAATATGACACCTATTCCAATACCAAATCACCATACAATCCACAAGACCCTATTGGCATGAAAATTAGGGAAAAAATCCAAAAATTCCAAAGTCTAACCAATGGTCACAATACATATATCAAAAGATAGCTATTTCTCACATCTTTCACTTCCTCAAGTTAGTTTCTTGATTCCACCACTTTCAATTTTTTACAAGCTCTCAAAAACCTCCTCTTGAAAAACTAAAATCATAGAAATGAAGCCCTTAACAAGAGGAACAAGTTTAGTGAGGAGTGTCTAAGCATTCAAGGTCAAATAGGACACCTTACCTTGAATTTTCTTCTTTTCCTTTTCTCCTAGGTTTGGATGTTCATGGAGTTTGGAGAGAGAGGATGTGAGATGATGATGATGATATGAGAAATCAGATTTTTCTTGCTCCCATTCTCAATAACCGACTATGAAAGGAAGAGAGAGGAGGAATTGGATTAAAATTCCATAGTGGACCTTTTTTGCTACACAAGATTATGCCAAGTGTCCACATATCACCACTTCTTCCATGTACATGCAAGCATGTGATTCCACCCTCTTGATTTCTTGAAAATTAATCACAACCATTGATATTTGAGTTACCAATGGGCTTCCTCTTAAGTAACTGACCAATTGGTCGGTAACTTTCCTTTTTCCCATTTTCCCCTGATTATGGTAATTCTTACTGAATCACCACTAACACATGTTTATGGTTCATATCACTCAACCATGTGCTCTCCCCCTTCTTTAACTCAATTTAGATTTTAATCCATCATTGAACTTAAATATGGGGTTTAGGCATTGATCAAAAGCACATTCAGATCAAAATTCACATCTTATTCTTCAAAAATATTTAATTAACAATAATTACATTCACTTTTGAAGTCATTATCCTTTAATCCCATTTTTGGGTCATTACAATTCTCCCCCTTAAAAATAAATGTTGTCCTCAAAATTTGTTACATAACTTGAGTCATAAACTCTGGATACCATCTCCGTATATCCACCTCTGCTTCCCAAGTTGCTTCTCTTTGAGTCATTCCCTTCCAGATCACTTTTACATATGGAATACTTCGTTGTCTGAGCGTCGTTCTTTCTGATCAATAATCTGTTCAGGCTCTACCGCATACGTGAAGTTATCTTGCAACTCAACATCTTCATAATCAATGATGAGAGATGGATTCGGTTGGTACTTTTTCAGTTGGGAAACGTGAAAAACATCATGGAGTCTTCTCAAGTTTGGGGGTAGGGCTAATGCATATGCAACAGGCCCGATTCTTGCTAGAATCTCAAAAGGACCTATATACCTTGGGCTCAACTTCTTTCATTTGATAGCTCTCCCGATGCCTGTGACTGGAGATACTCTAAAAAATACATGGTCACCAACCTCAAACTCTAGAGGTCTTCTTTTCTTATCAGCGTAGCATTTCTGTTGACTTTGCACTGTAAGGAGCCTCTTGCGAATAATTCGAATCTTTGCTGAGGTCTGATTGACAAAATCCAGCCCATACAGTTTCCTCTCACATAGCTCGTTCCAACACAGGGGTGACTGGCACTTCCTCCCATACAACACTTCATACGACCCCATTTGAATGCTCGTATGATAGCTATTATTGTAGGCAAACTCAGCAAATGGGAGGAAGTGATCCTAACTCCCTTTAAAGTAGAGGACACATGCACGTAACATATCCTCCAGCGTCTGAATGGTTCTTTCTGACTGTCCGTCTGTCTGGGGATGATAGGCTGTGTTGAATCTCAATTAAGTACCCAGCGCCTCATGTAAAGCTCTTATAAATCTCGAGGTGAATCAGGGATCTCGGTCAGAAATGATATTCTTCGGTGTGCCATGTAGCTTCACAATCTCATGAATGTAAATCTTAGCTAGTTTATCTGGAGAGTTACTAGCATTGATTAGTATGAAGTGTGTCAACTTCGTTAGCTGATCTACAATCACCCAGATCGCATCATAGTTCTTGATCCTGGGTAATCCCATAACATGGTCCATAGTCAAACTTTCCTATTTCTATTCTGAAATCTCAGGACCTTATAGCAAACCGAGCGGTCTTTAGTGCTCAATCTTTACCCTCTGGCACGTAAGACACCGCACTACATATTTCCTCACATTACTCTTCAGTCCCGGCCACCAATACACGACTTCAAGTTATGGTACATTTTGGTCATTTAGGGGTGAAGAGTATACCCGCTCTTGTGTGCCACATCCATAATCTTCTGTCTCAACTCCGCCTTAAGTAGAACACAAATTCTTTTTTGGTAACAAACTAGTCCACTAGGCGACATATCATAGCCCTGAGCTTCTCCCCATTCAATTCTAGCCAGATTATGCTGTATCCAATCATCTTGCCTTTGAGCTTCTTCAATCTCAGCTCTCAAATCACTTTCCCCTTGGGAACCAGTATATTTGGCATAGACGATCTGGTTCGAAAAATTCATATCTCAAAAATCTGTTATCAATTTTCCCTCTTGTATCATCATTAATGCCACAAGCACCGTCTTTCTACTAAGAGCATCCGTGACTACATTTGCCTTACCTGGATGATATTTGATTTCTAGGTTGTAGTCCTTAAGCAACTCCATCCATCGATGCTGTCTTATATTCAATTCTTTTTTGTCGTACATAACTTGAGACTCTTATGGTCACAGTACTGTTCTACTGTCACACCATACAAATAATGCCGCCAAATTTTCAAGGTAAACATAATGACCACAAGCTCTAGATCATGAATGGGATAATTCATTTCATGGGGTTTGAGCTGTTAAGAAGCATAGGACACCACACGTCCTACTGCATAAGGACACACCCCAATCCCTACTTACTCGCATCACTATACACAACATAAGTCAAGCTGGGATCAGGTATAATCAACACAGGTGCTGTAGTCAATCTCTCCTTTAGCTCCATAAAACAATTTTCACATTTCTCATCCCACACAAATGGCTTATCCTTCCTCGTGAGCTTGGTCATCGGCAAAGCAATATGGGAGAAATTCTGGATGAATCTCCGTCAGTAACCAGCAAGACCCAAAAAACTGCATATCTCGGCAATAGTTTCTGGCCTTTTCTAATTCATTACTGCTTCCACCTTACTGGGATCCACATAGACCCCTTCCTGTGAGATAACATAGCCTAGGAATTTTACTTCTGGTAGCCAGAACTCACACTTACTCAACTTGGCATAGAGTTGCTTCTCACGCAATATATTCAACACAATCCTCAAATGATGCTCATACTCCTCCTTACTCTTGGAGTATATCAGTATGTCATCAATAAACACAACAACCAACTAATCCAGATACTGTTAAAAGGCACGGTTCATGTAATCCATGAATACCGTAAGTGCATTGGTGAGGCCAAAGGGCATTACCAGAAACTCATAGTGCCCGTACTTGGTTCTAAAAGCAGTCTTTGGAATATCTTCTGCTTTCACACGCAACTGATGATAACCCAACCTTAGATCAATTTTTGAAAACACATACGAACCAGATAACTGATCTAGAAGGTCATCAATTCTTGGGAAAGGATACTTGTTTTTTATAGTAATCTTGTTCAACTCTCTATAATCCACACACAAACGAAGACTCACATCGTTCTTTTTGACAAACAACACTAGAGCTCCCCATGGCGACACACTGGAGCTCCTTCTTGAGTCGCACCAACTTGGGAAAATACTTCTCGTTGAATTGTTGTAGGAACAGTTCCCAGGTCGATGACACATTTCTGTCTTTCAACGTTAGGGAGCTATTCCACCACCAGCGATCTGCATCTCCCTCGAGCTTGTATATTGCCAATCATGCCTTCACCTCATCCAAGCACTCAAGGACCTCAAAGATCTTTTCCAGCTTGTTCAACCAGTCTTCAGCTGCTTGGGGATCAAATCTACCTCTAAACACTGGAGACAGGTGCTTGTAGAATTTTGAAACCCAATATTGCATATCCCTTTCCTCTATAACTGGAACCCCTTGTGATTCTTGGTTTGGTCCAGTATGAGGAGGTGATTCTAGTAGTTGTGCTAACCCTTCTGCAGTTTCTTCTAGCCGTGTCTCTTCTTGGGTCTCTTCCTGTGTGGATTGACCTCGACCCTCATGCCATTTTGCTTTCTTTCCCCTGAGTTCTTCTCTTAACTCAACAATCATATCCCTCTGATATTTAATCAGACTCATTAGCTCTTGTATAGGATCTAATAGATTGTTATTAACTTCTTCCACCTCAGGGTCGACTTGCCGAACTCTAGGGTGACCTTTTCGTTTCTTCATTCTACAAATAACTCAACCCATCAATATCACATATAATGTATACACATGTTCACAAATCTCATATATATGTCCACATTAATAAAACATACATGTGTATACACAACAACCATTCATCAATCATTTTCTATTACTAAGGCCAACTAAGGGAGCTATCCTAGCAAACTCTACCCTTGCCAGGAACTACAAATATGATACCAAAAATATAATACCCTTCATAATTATCATTCAAAATACGTAATTAAGATGAAATAGAGACCAGCGGATAATCAAAACTCATTTAACGTCCCTACCTTACAGAAGGGTTTTCACAAATTCTTTTAAAATTTTTGCCTTACCCTGGTCTCAAATTTCACAATTCGCATATAATTACTCTGTACAGTTAAATCACATATATATATATATCAGAGTGTATAACAAAAATCCCGGCAACCCCCGGGTTTTATTCATTCACTAAGGATTTAAAGTTTCCCATATAGGGAATTACACAACTATATCCAAAATAGTATTTACATCCCAAATCAAAATAGATAAACAACAACCAAAATCATATATCTCTAAGGAGTCCTAACCGCTCTTGGTTGTCTGCTTCCCTGTGGGACCACCTGCCCTATCTGTAGGTTTAACAATAGAAAGAATGAGATTCAAAAGAATCCCAATAGTAACAAATCACTCATAAAACATGTAATCACAGAGCATGTAATAACATTATCAAGCAGCATCATAGCATAACACAACACGCAGGTTGCCACATATGCACATAATCACATAGTCTCATCCCCCGTATTCCACCTCCCCGAAGGCACGGTCATCCCACCGTCAACATCGATGGGCCGCGAGTTAAGATTCACAAATAGCTTTTCGGCTTTCACATGTAGCCTTTCGGCTTTCACATAGTCTCATCCCCCGGATTCAACCCCCCGAAGGCATGATCCTCCCACTGTCAACATCGATGGGCTGCAGGAGATAGACTCACAAACAATGATAAATCAAACATACAATGTATCACACATAGTATAAGGGGAAGAGTAATTACCTGGTTCTTTCTGAACATGCTCTAGCACGAGTCGTTCATGATCAAGAAAAATGTCGAACCCTATAGATTAAAATCAAGAACGGAAGATTAATTCTCTACTCCAAATTCTTACTTTCATCACACTTAAATTTGGTTATCATTTAAACTCTTTAGGTGACTTCTAAAAGCTCAAATATATGCCTAAAGGGTTGGGAAAGATCATACCAAAAACCACATTTCAAAAGTGAAAAATACTAATTTTTGGGGGTTGGCCGTGGCCCAGAAATCCACTGGCCAAGGCCAAAAATAGGTTAGAAACATTTGAGCCGTGGGCCATAATCTGCTGGCCGCGGCCAAGAAAATCTTATTTCTT
This sequence comes from Inga laurina, assembly GCA_963855925.1. Taxonomy (NCBI): domain Eukaryota; kingdom Viridiplantae; phylum Streptophyta; class Magnoliopsida; order Fabales; family Fabaceae; genus Inga; species Inga laurina. The sequence goes on from OY979707.1 coordinate 23,806,311, forward strand.
GGCTTAACTTCAAAAAATCATAACTAATTCTAGAAAAATTGAAATGAGGTGATTACAAAGCCAAATGAAATATATTTAAGTCCTCTTTATAGGAAAAATATGAACTATTACCAGAAATCACCACACAATTATAGAATTACACAAAATCCAACACTGCTCCAAACACAGAGTCCAGTTTCAACATCATATTTTGGACAGTCATTACTCCAAGCACACAAAACAAAATAACACAAATTATATGTCTATTTTGAAGCTTGGAATGTGAAATTTAAGACTAGAAAGTTTCATAATATTTCGACAACATTTTCCTATTCAAAACGTCTAGACAACTTGACTGCCCTATACAGAACTTTATAGAACAGAATATCAGTTTTTGTGCAATTGCTTCCAATGGTTCCAAATTCACAACAAATACCATTCCCACACCAATTTTCACAAGGAATCCATTGGAAACACCAAAATAACCAAATTCAACTCACATTCACATGTTCTACGAGAAACACAACATGTTACACAATAACCCAATTCAAAACTCAGAATGCAACTCCTTTCTATTCAAAATTCCAAACCAATTCTAATGGCACCTAAACACAATATGACACCTATTCCAATACCAAATCACCATGAAATCCACAAGACCCTATTGGCACAAAAATTAGGGCAAAAATCCAAAAATTCCAAAGTCTCACCAATGGTCACAATACATATATCAAAAGATAGCTATTTCTCACCTTTTTCACTTCCTCAAGTTAGTTTCTTGATTCCACGACTTTCAATTTTTCCCAAGCTCTCAAACACCTCCTCTTGAAAATTTAAACCATAGAAATGAAGCCCTTAACAAGAGGAACAAGTTTAGTGAGGAGGGTTTAAGCTTTTAAGGTCAAATAGGACACCTTACCTTGAATTTTCTTCTTTTCCATTTCTCCTAGGTTTGGATGTTCATAGAGTTTGGAGAGAAAGGATGTGAGATGATGATGAAGATAAGAGAAATCAGATTTTCCTTGCTCCCATTCTCAATAACCGACTATAAAAGGAAGAGAGAGGAGGAATTGGATTAAAATTCCATAGTGGACCTTTTTTACTACCCAAGATTATGCTAAGTGTCCACATATCACCACTTCTTCCATTACATGAAAGCATGTGATTCCACCCTCTTGATCTCTTGAAAATTAATCACAGCCATTGATATTTGAGTCACCAATGCGCTTCCTCTTTAGTAATGGACCAATCGGTCGGTAACTTTCCTTTTCCTAGTTTGCCCCTAATTATGGTAATTCTTATTGAATCACCACTAACACATGTTTATGGTTCATATCACTCAACCATATGCCCTCCCCCTTCTTTAACTCAATTTAGATGTTAATCCATCATTGAACTTAAATATGGGTTTAAGGCACTGATCAAAAGCACATTCAGATGGAAATTCACATCTTATTCTTCAAAAGTATTTGATTAACAATAATTACATTCACTTTTGAAGTCATTAGCCCTTAATCCTATTTTTGGGTCATTACACCCTCCATTGTGGATGTCTAACATGAATAAAGTTGAAGGAAGTATATTGATTAAAGCCTAGCCACAATATTTGATATTTCAACTCAATTTTTCACTTGGCCACAATTTCTCTAGATGGCTTTATCTCTTGTTACTTAACATAAATGCTTGTCTTTCCTCTTGCCAAAAGTGACGTTGATAAGTAAAATATTTGCATATTTATTTTCCCTTATATGATGACTTTATGGATGATATTTGAGCTCAATTTAATGAATTTGGGTGTAATTAATTAAAAAAAAATAATGATTTTGCCATAAAATATAATTTCTTGAAAAAAAAATTCTAAATTGGACCCTCTTTCAGGTTTCAGGCAATATCCAGAGCTCTAGACGTCGGATTGGGATGTTTTTTATATGAATAAAAAGATAAGAAAGAGCTCTACAACTTTTATGTTGATACCAAAGCCCAGTTCTATCTCTAAGGGTTTCACACTTTGCTTGGAAGTTAAGAGCATGTATCATCTACCAGTCCACCAACCATTCCTCTATTACATTTCATCTACCACTTCATCTTCCTTTTCACCTACCACTTTATCTTCTTTTTCATCTACCACATTTCATCGACCACTTCATCTACCCTACTCCATTCTTCCCTATATATAGCCATCCTCTCCTTCATATTTAACACAACCATTTTTTCATATCCATTACTTTCCTCTCTTCTCCACATACACCCTCTTAGAGTATTTTCATGCATTGTATTTAATTCCTGCATGCCTCTTACATAGAAGGCTTAGGTAGTCCTCCTTTATGAATGGTATAGATTGCCACCTACATGGAAGGTTTTAGCTCTTAAAGGGACGGCTATATTTTCTCCATTTTCATGCATCTTTTGGTTGTATATTTAAGTTTTAGAATTTAATATTCAAGTTTTATGTAATGTTTATGATGTTTGTAATTTATTTTGATTTTGTTTTTAATTTTATCATGAGCTAAATTTCCATTTTCCTAGGGTGATGATGCAGCTTACTAATGACAGATTGAATCTTAACTTATTAAATCTAGTTTGAATTTCTCCTTTATGATTGAGTTTTAATTATTGTTCTTAATGCTTTCAATTGATTGGCTAACTTTTGAATGATTCTAATATATATGTTGACACCAGAAGGAGATGCATGTGTATAGATCCTATAATTAAAACCATGACTTGCATATGAAATAGGAATATATTCTTATGAGTTATGTAGTCTTACTGAGTTCCATAAATCTTAATGCATAATTAATTCCTTAAATTCATATAGGAATATATTGGATTAGCAACTAATTATAGAATTCCTTGACTTTGGAAGAGGCTAGTAATTAAATTAGGGAAACTCTACCATCAATCATGTGGAATAAATTGGGCTAGAATAGATAAGTGATTCAATCCAAAAATTTGTTAACTAAAATATGATCCCTAGGGCTTTTTCTCATAGTTGCTTTCATATCATTTGCACTCATATTTAATCATCTTTTATTTTGTACTCTCAATCACCAACTAATCGATCGACTAAAGAGAATTAAAATTACTCATTTTGAACTTAGTGATCAATCCTTGTAGGAACGATACTCTATTCACTTCTGTATTACTTGATTATGATAGTGTACACTTGCACTATTTAATAAACCATTTACACTCGTAACAGATGTAAATGGCTCTTTAAAGAAAACAAATAAGCTTTTTGAATTAGCTTCATCCATATCCTTGAAAATATTATTTAATGGTCATTTAACCATATGCTTTCCTTTTGACTTCTCTACCACATTTACTTAGCTTAAAATGTTTTATCTTGGTTAAATATGAACCAAGTGTTTAATTCCCTTACTCCTTTCATTGTTTGGACATCCAAGAGCACATGAGGAAGGAAAAATGATGGGCTTTGAATTAAATCTAGCCATATGACTATTTTGCCCATACATTTTTGCCATTTTCGTACTTGCTGGAAAACTAGGTAGAATTTTCATCAAACTTCAAAAATTCATATCTTTATTTATAGAGAACTATCTAGTATAATTATTAAGGCTATGTGACCCTTATTAAGTATATTTTCAAGGAAAAATATAGCCTTCAGCCAACTGAAAGTTTACAATTCCTAGAATTATTGTTTTTGGAAAATCTCCGGTATCACTAGGCTAAATTCAAAAATTCATAACTCTCTGTGTACAGCTCCAAATGACCTATGTGACCTATAAATTAAAGGTTGATAAGTCTATTTTCATACTAAAAAATTTCATAATTTTTGGACATCATTTACGTACTTAAAAAAGTCACACAACTAGACTGCCACGCTAGATATATATACTGGCAGCAAATCCTCATTCCTGGGACACTTTCTAAACCAGAGCTTAGTAGTCCATTTAATTCAGGCTTATTCTCAAGCCTCTCATCCCAAAATTTGGGATATTACACTAGAGACCATATTTATTTGCTATCATAAACACTTTGAACTTAGCTTTCTAGAATGAGAACTGTTCTCTACAAAATCCTAATGATTTGGTGATTGAAGAGCCATCAAGAAGTATACCTTCACATATGCTTGGCATGGTATCCTTCTTAGGTAGTTAAACCTGCTAACAAGAATACCCTCTCTAATACCAAATGTTAGTTTACGCCTTTCATCCAGGAGGGGGTGAATTAGGTGATGTTAAAAATTTTAAACCTAAGAGTAAGATTCAATAAAGATAATGAAGTTAGAAAGATATCACTAAAGGACAATATAGGAGACTTATACTACTTTATTCCAAACCACGTGACCTACGTCTAGTCCTTAGAAGCCTTTCTAAAAGCTACACTATCATCCCAAGATTCACAGGGTTCTTGGTGCCATAGTACAAGCAAGTTCTTCTTCAAAGAATGATCTCTCCTCCTTACACTTTACAATCAATATCCAAAATTAAGGTCCTACTACCCTGAGTAATGACAAATCCCAATTTTTATTATATATTTTCATATTTTATTTGGGATTTTTGTCATAATAATTGAGCTCAAAATGTCTCTTTTGTAATTAATTGTTATTAAAGGAGTTTGTATGAAATTAAGGTTGAAAAAGGGTAAAAATGTCATATATTTTATGAATTGCCTTAATTGATTAATTTTTGGAATATAAGGTATTACATTTTGGGTTTATTTTATTTGCATATCAATTTGGCAAAAATTTCAGAAAAGAACCTAGGAGTTTTAGAAAATACAAATTGATAAAGAAAAAACTCAGAGCCAATTATAGTAAAGGGCCCACATGTTTTGAAAGTTATAGTTGTGCCCACAAAAGTTTCCATAATTTGCTGTTTTGTCCCCCTAAAAGATTTTGGACTTTTTACTTTAGTCCCTTTTGAACAAAGGATCCAATTCCACCACCTGACTGACCCAACCTGGTATTCTTTCTGGGAGTTGTCGTTAGTTGGAGAATGGGAGTAAGATTAATCTGAAAAGGGAGCTGAGAGCGAGGAGTGGGGAGAGGGGAGATGGGAGCTGAGAGTCAAGGGAAGAGAAGAGCTTCGACGCCACCAACATTCACCTTCCTTCCTCCTCACTAACACCCACCACCACACCTCACCGAAGACCAGAGGTATCTGCCTTGAACACTCTAGACTAGAACCATCTCCTTTACTTTCTTTCTTACCGGTGCTTCTCTATTCTCTATCCTCATCATCACTCTGTCACCATTCGGCTCACAACCACCACCATTATCCTTTACCACCGTGAACAGAGTTATGAGAGTTAGAGAAACAGGATGAGCAAAGCTTGAATCACCATTTCTTCAATCCTCCTTTGTTTACCGTCTCTCATTTTTGGTACTATGCTTCAACGTTCAGTTCTTGAGTCCATAGTTACTTCTGTTTCAGACATCATCATAGTTGTGGATCCCCTACTTCTAGGTTTTAATTTCGGTTCCAAGTCAAATTGATCTAGTGCTAATTGGTCATTTTAATCTATGATTTTATAGCTGGATGTTGAATTAGAGTGTGATTATGTTTGTTGAAGCTATTCTCTTAAGTGGCTAGGCAATTTTGTGCTCTTAAAGATGAATTAGAGATGGCTTAAGCTCATATGTGCTTCAAAGGGGAGTTTAAATTACTCATAGCTAATTATATTTGTGATTTCTTAGGTTTAGGATTTCATTTGTACATTGAGACTATGATTTTAGTTATGATTTATTCTATGGATTGAGTTCTTGTGATTTAGGATTTATTATGAGGATTTATACTCATCAATATATATGGTTATATATATATTTCTCTATGATTTTATTGATTCTATCTATTTAACATGGTATTGTTGGATGGTTTGATTGAAATGGAATTATAGTTGAACACAATACATTACTTATTCTATAGTCACTCTCTAAGGGGTTTTAATAATGCTTAAATGAATGGGTTCATGAGTTTAAGCATTAGACTCAATGGTAATTGAGGTTTGGTATTTTAGAAAACTTAGAGAAACTCATTACACTAAGAGGGCTTAATAGCATTTCAAGGGTAGGGGTTCCTTTCTTGTAATGCTAGACTCATTGGTTATTGAGGTTTGGAATATTAGAAGCCTAGTGTATTAACTCTCCAAATATTTTAATTGAATAAGGATAGCCATTGAAAACCATTTCTAAGAGCATTTTCATCACTTGCATTTTTAACCCATTTTCATTCCTCTTTATTCAAAAATATAAAAATATCTATTTTAATTGTATTCAATTTATAGATTTGAAAATCAATTAATCATGTTTTACCCTTGTCAATTTTGCATTGTAATTCTTACTTTACTAGGCATTAGTTTCATAATTGGCTCCTCAAAGTGAAACGACATGAGTTGTGCGCTATATTGCATTAATTCATTTTTTTATTCTTGATAACCCCGAGGTGACTAAAAGGCTTTTTCAAGTAACTTAATCATAATAAATGATTCAATAATGTCTCTCACATTAGTAAATGAATAATCACTAAAGCACAGAATCACATAAGCACACAGAGAAAGAGCTTAAGACTTAGCAATTAAGGCAATAGTAAATTTTTCGTAGAGAATTGGTTCCTTTGTCTTTAACGCTCTAATATTTATAGTGTGAAGTAAGTTGATGACTATTGCTCTTTGAATGTGTCCATTGTGAGTGAATGGTCATTACTTCTATTTGTTAAGTATGTCAGATCATTCTGTGTCTTTAGATTAGCTGTTGGAGAATGGGAGAATTTGAATAGGTTAAAAATAGTTGATTAATTCTTCTAACATAAAGGTGCTTTTTGCTAATCTTGTATTAATCCTTGATTAAGCACTTGTAAAATGTTCAAATACTAATATAACAATATATTATAATAGTTAGAAGCAAAAAGATCAAGTTTAGATATGATTTGAACAAGTATCAAAATTTCCAAAATGTTGTTTTATTTCTGAGACTGTATTACTCGAGTAGTCATTCAAGTGATCGTTACTTTGGTAATAGTTGACTTGAAAACTTAACATATCAATTCATTGGTTTACTATGGTGATATGAGATTGATGCGCATAAATAGGGTCACTCGAGTGATCATGCTTCATCTTCATTCAAAGTAAAATAGATCATTATTACTTTTAGTCTACAAAGTACTCCTTTATTTTGTCTCAATTTTTTTTAACTGTTACTTAACCTGTGGCGGAACTATGTATTTGTTATTAGTCAATGCAGGTTGACAAATTATTTTATCAGCTAACAAATTCTAAGTTGGCAAGCCAGGTAGCATCCATTCTTGCTCTTATTTTTCACCAAAACATATGTGCCAATGTTGACCATTAATATGGGATAGATGAAAGATTTTTTTAACACCTCATAGAGATACCTAGTTAGCGAATAGTTGACTATTGGCTATAAGGCTAACAAACTTTGTTTTATTGACAAATCCCTAATATGAATATAATGTGAGGCTTGTAACCCTAAACGTGATGCTAAATTTGTTGAATTTTTCATGTAATACTTGTTCTGTCATGCTTTGATTGAACCACAAATTAATTTCTCTTAATAACAACAAATGGATGCTGCTGGGTGTGCCTTTTGTTTAAGGTTAAAAGACAAAGGCACAAGCTCAAAATTGGTCTGAACCTCATTTCAAAAGAGACAGAACTATAAATATTCCTTTTATAATTCATATAATTCAGATTTTATCTTATATTTCATCTATAAATGTGTCTATATATATATAGCAAGGAACAAGATAATATAAAATAATTAAATTATAATACTTCTCGTCCTTAATCTAAGATCTAGTTTATAGTGAACTAGTTAGTGTTTGAAGGTGTTAAAAGAAGAATTTTATTGGGAAAATCCTAGAAAAAATTGTCAAAATTAGGAAAAGACAAATAAGGGGGTCCAATATCTAAAATCCCAAGTCAGATTGCAAGGAAGAATCTAGGATTTCCAAATCTTAGCAAAAGACCTTTATGCCCTTTTTACTTTTTATCTTTGCCTCTCCCCTCTCATCTCTCCTCTTATTCTCACCATTGGCCTCTATGGCTCCAAACAAAGCTTCTCTTCTCATATTTGTGTTCAATAAAGCTTCTGTTCCTCTTCTCGATAATGATGGACTTCCTCATAGTAAAACCTTTAACCCCCTTATGATCAAGGCCGAGATTAAGTTGTTAAACATATAATAAAGTTGGAATTAGAGACCATATTTCAAATTGGGACTTATTAAGGTAATATTTTGCCCAAAGTCGGATTTGCAAAACCCTTTTCCAAACTTATTCACCATGGTCTCATATTCACAATACAAAACAATAATGGCCTGTACAGGTGGATTCTATTTACAAATATCAGAGTACAAAGTAAATTCCCGACTCACTCGGGTTCCATTCATTAAATAAGGGTTTACACAAAGGCACAAAGCCCATAATTCATACCCTTTACTTGGGGATTACACAAAACTACATCACAAATCCCAATATATACATATACTTCCCACAAAATATCCAATAATATACCATGATAACCAATAACCAAAAAGAAAGTCCTAACACGGAGCTCTACCCGCTTTTCATCACCCATTTGCCTTTCGATCCTTCAGCCCTGTCTAAAATGTTTAGATTTGGGAGAATGAGATTCTAAAGAATCCCTGTAGTGTCAAATCAATCATAGTATACACAATAATAAGGCATGAAAGCAAATCATCACACACATGGCAACTAAAACGGCAGTTATAACGGCAAAGGCAGGTATGACTCATGTCACCCTTGCATTTGCTCACACTGCATTGCACAACATAATCCACACAATATATTTCACCACAGCTGGGATTCATATAAAGCATTTCATAATGCAAGCCAAACATGCAAGATCAACACACAGCCCATGGCTGAATTCATAAACGCCGCCCTACGGGTCGGATATAAAAAAATCCATGTCAATTATGATGGCAGTTCAACGGCCGACCTAGAGATGACCAGCGTCAATCCCTATACAGCTCACGCTGAAGTGCTCATGCTGTAATGGACCATGGCACACAGTTCACAAATTTCAATGATAAGTTATGCATACCAAAACATCATACACAATATGAGAGAAGAGTCACTACCTGGTTCGTTCCGTGCATCCTTTATCGCAGGTCTCTCCCGAGGAGGGCAAATATCGTATCCTATAATTACAATTAGGGATGAAGAGTTATTCTCTATTCCAATACTCGATTGACTTAACAATACTTAGATTTGGTTATCATTTATGTCCTTTAAGTAGTTACAGTTGGTTCTAATAAAAGCCTTAAAGGATTGGGAAACACCGGGTTGGAAACCACTTTTCAAAATCACAAGGTGCTGAAAATAAGGGGTTGGCTGCAGCCAAGAAATCTCTGGCTGTGGCCAAAAACATCACAGAAAGTTACTGGCTGCAGCCAAGAATTTTTTAGCCACGGCCAAAAACAACCCAGAAGTGTTATGGCTGCAACCCAAAATTTTCTAGCTGCGGCCAGGAAAATTCTGTTTCGCAGCTGAAATTCCAAAAATCATAACTAATTCTAGAAAAATTTAAATGAGGTTATTTCAAAGCCAAATGAAAGGCATTTAAGTCCTCTTTACTAGAAAAAGATAGACATTAACAAGAAATCACCACAAAATTCCAGAATTACCCAAAACTCAACACTACTCCAAAACAGAGTCCAGTTTTTATCCCAAACTTTAACAAAGCATAACTCTTAGTTCACAAAACGAAATGACATGAATTATATGTCTATTTTGAAGCTTAGGATGTGAACTTTAAGACTTGAAAGTTTTATAATTTTTAGACACCATTTGGGCATTCACAAATTTCGTGCAAACGACTGCCTAGACAGAGTTCGCATAAGACAGATTTTCCAACTTTCTACCAAAGAATGTAATAGCTCCAAAATTAACAATCAAGCCTATTCTCATAAAATTTTCGATAAGGAACACAATGGCAACCCCAGAATGACCAAAATACTACTCCATTATCATGCTTTGATTTTGGGCAACACAAACATCAAAATTCCAAACTCATCTAAACATACCATTTCAATCACCAATCAATTCTATCTATCCCAAACTTCCCACAAGACACCATTTTCATGCCAATAACATACCAAATACACAGTGGCTCTCATTTTTGAATTCAAGGCTAGAATTTCCAGAAATTACAAACTCAATCATTTGGCATAAAACTTAGATAGATAGATTGGTCTCACTTACCTCTTTCACTTTGCCAAAGAGACTTCTTGATTCACCACTTCCCAAAATTTCGTGTAGGCATAAATCAACACCAATGGGCACACTATAAACACCAAAATGAAGCTCTCACTCCAAGGAACAACATTCATGAAGTGAGTTTGAGCAATGGAGGGCATTTGCTTACCTTTTTTAAAGCTTTTCCCTCCCCTTTTTTTGCAACAATGGTGTTTAAAGAAGGGAGAAGAGAGAGAACGAGAGAGATGGAGCAAAGAGATGAAGGAAACAATGATAATCCTACTCCCTCCTTGTCAGCCGAAAGTAAGAGAAGAAGAGAGGGAAAATATCATATTTCCAATGCCATTTGACTTTCACACACTCTCTTGCTTCATCTCACATTGACACTTGTCAATTTCTGATTTGCTCACATGAAGTAATTTCCCAATTAATCACCTTAATCCCTCTATTAACCATTCTTATTACATTTCTCATTTCTCTCTTAGTTAGTAATTAATTTCTCCATTAATCCCTAACTTATGGTTATTCTTTCAATTTTCCACTAAATGTGACATAGTACTTAATTTTATCTTAAAACACATAATAATTCAAATTAAATTCACAATTATCCACAATAATCATAATTTGCCCTTAATCAAAAATTGGGATATTACAATTCTCCCCCCATTCAATAAATTTTGCCCTCGAAATTTGTTACATATCATGGGGCATAAAATCAGGAAATCTTTTCCTCATGTCCGCTTCTGCCTCCCAAGTTGCTTCTCTTAGAGACATACCCTTCCAGACCACCTTCACAAATGGTAAGCTTCGATGCCTGAGTCTCCGCTCTTCTCGATCGATGATACACTCTGGCTCTACTGTATAAGTGAAGTTATCTTGCAACTCAACCTCTTCATATTCAATGATATGCTCAAGGTCTGGTTGGTACTTCTTGAGCTGTGAGACATAGAATACATCATGCAGTCTACTCAAACTCAGGGGTAGGGCTATCTGGTATGCCACCGGCCCGATTCTTGCCAGAATTTCAAATGGACCAATATATCTCAGACTCAGTTTCTTCCGCTTGATTGCTCTCCCGATGCCTGTGACCGAAGACATTCTCAAGAAAACATGATCCCCCACTTCAAACTCAAGATTATCAGCATAGTTCTTCTGACGACTCTGAGCTGTAAGGAGCCTCTTCCTGATAACTCGGATCTGCTCAACAGTTTGGTCAACCAAATCTGGCCCATAAAACTTCCTCTCAGACAACTTATTCCAGCATAACGGTGACTGGCACTTTCTCCCATATAGCACCTCATACGGAGCTATCTGAATGCTCGCATGGTAACTGTTGTTGTAGGCAAACTTAACCAATGGAAGATAGTAATCCCACTTTCCCTTAAAGTCAAGGACACATGCTCTCAGCATATCTTCAAGAGTCGGGATAGTCCTTTCTGACTGTCCGTCTGTCTAAGGATGGTAGGTCGTACTAAACCTCGACTGAGTACCCAAAGCTTCATGCAAAGCCCTCCAGAGTCTCGAAGTAAACTGAGGATCTCTATTAGAGATAATATTCTTCGGTGTACCATAGAGTCTCACTATCTCTTTGATGTATATCTTAGCCAGCCTGTCAGGAGAATAGCTAGTGTTGATAGGTATGAAGTGCGCAGATTTTGTGAGTCGATCAACAATCACCCAAATCACATCGTAATTTCTGATCCTGGGAAGACCCACTACTAGATCCATGGTTACACTCTCCCACTTCCACTCTGGGATTTTCGAGCTCTAAAGCAATCATGGCGGTCTCTGGTGTTCAATCGTCACCTTTTGACAGGTAAGACACCGTGCCACATACTTAGTCACATCACTCTTCAACCCTAGCCACTAATACATGGACTTCAAGTTGTGATACATCTTAGTCATACCAGGGTGAAGAGTATACTGACTCTTACGAGCCTCATCAAGAATTCTCAATCTCAACTCCGCCTTCAGTGGTACATAGATTCTCTTCTGATAATGGACCAGCCTACTAGGTGACAAGTCAAAATCTTGAGTCTCTCCTCGCTTATTATGCATCTGAGCCTCTTCAATTTTAGTCCTCAGGTCATTCTCCCCTTGGACCATACCATAACTGGCACACAGGATATCATTCGAGAGATTCAAATCCCGAAAATCCTCTATCAGTTTCTTCTCTTGGATCATCATCGTTGCCACTAGCACCGCCTTCTGAATTAAAGCATCCGCGATGAATTAGCCTTACCCGGATGATATTTAATCTCTAGATTATAATCTTTCAGCAACTCTATCCACCGATGATGTCTCATGTTCAATTCTTTCTAATCATATAGATATTTAAAACTTTTATGGTCACAGTACAGTTCCACTGTCACACCGTATAGGTAATGACGCCAAATTTTCAATTCAAACACTATTGCCGCAAGCTCCAGATCATAAGTAGGGTAGTTCATCTCATGCGGTTTTAGCTGTTGAGAGGCATAGGCCACCACTCTTCCCTGCTGCATCAGGACACACCCTAACCCCTACTTACTCGCATCACTGTACATGACGTAAGCCTCACTAGGATCAAGCATAATCAACACTGGTGCCATAGTCAACATTATTGGAAATTGTGCCCTAAGGGCCAATCATTGTACTTTGAACATTATTATTTTAATTTCTCCATTCTGTTATCATATTATTTGCATGTTAACTGTGATAATTGTATCCTTGGATAATTCATAAAGATTGTCCTAAAATGTCCCTAGTCAGTCATCTATGCGGGAGCAGAGATGAAACAAGATCAGTATGACTTTGATAAGATATGGAGATACGAATCAAAGTCTTAGGCACTTGTAAGAGTACAAGGTGATGGACCGACCCACTATGAGAAAGCTACATGGATCAAGTTATAAGCTTTTCTCATGTATAACCACGTCACAATACCCTTAGACCTGAGGTCATCATGGATTCCTACATGAGAGTTGCTAAGATTTGAACTAGCCAAAAGTCACTTTTGACCGGGTGATGAAAAAGGCTACGATCGGGCTTGGTGGTTTTTCATGCAGAGGAATATGAATGATCAAGATGAAATTTGTCCCTCATATTAGTAGAGAGATATTACTGGGCCCCTCGATGAGTAAGTCTGAGAAATGTATGGCTATACTATGATGGAAAGGAGTTTCCATCTCTATTATCAGGCTACTCAGGAATCGAGAAAGTAATGGTCAGGAACAAGAGGATGACATTATCCATGCCTTATACTTGATCGATATATCATGTGACAAAAGGGACGTGACATGGTTGTATGATAGGTGTAATACCCCAGATTTTGAGACTTGAGCTTAGAGAATAAGCCTGAGATTAGTGGATTGCTAAACCCCAGTTTAGCAAGATCCCAAATTGTGATTAGGGTTTAATGACTACAAAAGTGGACGTGGTTAGTGATTAATGAACCCTTTTAGAGAATATAAAGTGGATTGTAGTCGCTTGTGTTATGAGCAACGCCAAAACCCTGTATTTGAGTTCAATTGTGGATTAACGTCCAAATTGACTTAGAATAGAGGGAGGAATTGAATGGGATATTGTGATGGAAATGGTGTCATGTTGTGGTATTTAATCATTGGAATTGATTTAAATTGGATTGGACACATTGGTTGCAAAAATTGGAAATGCTGTCCAGTGTGAATTCTGTCTGGGCAGTCTTTTCGTGTGGACGTTTTTACTAGGCAAATGATATCAGAAAATTATGAAAATCTCCAGTCTTAAAGAGCACATCCCAAGCTTCAAAATGGACATATAATTTGTGCCATTTCATGTTGGGAACTGGGAGATATGACTGTCCAAAGTTTGAGGTCGAAAATGGACTCTGTTTTGGGGCAGTGATGAAATTTGTGTAATTCTGGATTTTTGTGGTGATTTCTAGTATTGGTAAATATTTTTTCCTATAAAGACGACTTAAATAGATTTCATTTGGATTTGGAATCACCTCATTTCGATTTTTCTAGAATTAGTTATGATTTTTCAAAAATTGGGCAGAAAATCTGCCAGAAAATCCGAAAATGCCAATTTTGGGAATTATGACATCATCAAAAGGCAAGATGACATAAGCATGGAATTAAAACATCTTCTCATCATCTCAGCTGCTCATTCCCGCACAGCACCTGAACATAGTGTGAGAAAGTTGAGAGAGTTTAGAGAGAGAAAGAGAAGAAAAATCACAAGGTAAGCTGATTTCTCCGACGATTTCGCTCCTAACGCGTATAACTGCGACTCTAAACTACTCCTCTTTATTCTTTAAGGTTTGGAAAGCTCAAATTTGGTGTTTTGAAAGTTAGGGTTTTCAGCCATCTTTGAGAAAAGCTAGTGGGAGCTTGAGGTAACTTCCAAACTCTTGTATATTGACTATTCTAGCTGCTGTGGGCAATTTAATCGGTGAAATTTCGCCGGATTGCCATTGGTTTTAATTTTTGGAAATGGGTTGTAGGGGCTGTTATGCTGCCCAAATTGATACTAAATGGTAGTTGTAACCTAATAGAATAGTCAATAAAGTGGTTAGGAGTGGAAAGAAACACGTTTATGGAGCCGAAACCGAAAAACCCCAATTTTCCCCTTAAAACCCATATATTTCGGCCAGCATTGTAAATGGGTCTTAGAGTTGGATTTTCAATGATTTGATGATTCCATTGGATTCAGTGGGCGAAAATAGGTGGGGTTACAGTTGGGCACTTTTTCGGAAAAGGCCGAGAAAGCATAATTACAGAAACGCCCCTAAAACCCTAAAAGTAGGGCTGCCAAGGGTAATTTTGTAATTGACATTGAATTTGATAATTCTGAGTCCGGAAATGGATTCCTTGGCGAAAATATGTCAGAATAGCCCATGTCAAAATTTTAAGAAAAGTACAGCCGGACCAGGTACGGCGGGGTCGGGCTGGGTCCCAGGGGTATTTTAGTAATTTTTCAATATAGCCTCATATAACCCCCAGAAACACTATGGAAGTATCTAAATGGTACATTTGACATTGTAGGATCGAATGTGAAGCCTCAAGTTGCTGGCACGCAAATCGAGGAGAAAAGTCTGGAGGTAGGGGACTTACCTTACTTGCATGTATTTGATATCTTTGCTTGTGTAGTGATGTATGTGATTGCTTTACTTGATTGTGTAGAGCATATTTGAATAAATGAAGCTCTGTTTCTGTTTTAGTGTGGCCATAGTTTTGTTACATGAAATATTGAGCATACAGAAATATCATCATGGGGCATGCATCTAGATAAAGCTAACATGTCATACACATAGCATCTATCATGCATGCATTATGGTATCTGTTTCCTACTGAGATTCTCTCGAATCTCACCCTCCCTTACCAACAATTTAGACAGGGCAAGTGGCTTGTGGAGGGAGCGGCTAGGACTCCTTCGAGATGAGATTGTGTAATCCCCTTTTGAAGAATTGTAATGGGCAATTGTGCCCTATGTATTTTTAGCGAAGGTATATACCCGGGATGATTATATTGTGCACTCTGATATTTATATGAATGTGATTTATCTTCGCGTAGTAATTGTATTCGAAATGTGAATATGAGATCAAGTTAACTAGATTTTAAAAGGTATTTTTGAAAACCCCATCATGTGATGGGTTAGTAAATGTTATTTGATTATTATTGGTCTCTATTTCATTTTAATCGCGTATTTCGGATATAATTACGGAGGGGGTTACATTTTTGGTATCAGAGCTGCAGTTCCTGGCAAAGATGGATTTTGCTAGAATATTTCCCTTATGCCAAGCTAGGGAATGAGTGATGAGTTATGATTGCCTAAGGAATAGGCAATGATTTGTGATTTTGGTTGTTTGTGGTATATACATTTATATCCCTAGTGTTGTGGATATTTGGGATTTGTGGATTATGTGTATACATTATTTGGTTATCCTGAATTTGTGGGTTTAAAGGCCTTAAGACCTAGGGGGCTGAGGTGCTTTAGGCTGGCAGAGATATTTAAGTTTATGCTGGAGTGGATGATGCTCCGTGGATTTGAGGGAAGTGATTTCCCGGTTCAACTGAGGTTAAAGGTTTGAAAGATGAATTGTGATCTAAGGATCAGACTCAATAGTTAAGCTGGTCCTTAGGAGTTTGATATGACCTATATGGTCTGTGGTACCAGGATGTGGTACTAGATTGGAATTGAAATGTGTATCAGGTATCCTGAGGTTGCTAGTGTTAATCTAGCACAGGGAAAAGTGATTCTGCAGAGAATTTGAATTTGAAAGAGTTACCTACGAGGATTCGGAGTGGAGAAGGCAACCTATGGGGAGTTCTGATCGGAGAGGGCTACCTACGGTGACGTCTGATCGGAGAGGCTATTTGTGTGTTTATTACCTGCGGCCCACTGGGGGTGTGTACGGCACACAGTGGGAGGACCATGCCTTCAGGCCGGTGGAGATACAGGGGATATGTGAGTCCTAGGTGAAATGTGAGTAACCCAGCTGCCTGCCAGGCTCAGTATAAGGGCCGGCCGGCGGAGCCCGGGTACGTAGTTGACCAGGGGGTGGGCACTCTGAAGGGGTGTGACAATATATAAAAAAAAATTTTGTGACAGCCGCTGTGACGACAAACCCTAGTGTACAGCTACCGTGATGATGAACCTTAGTGTGCACTCGCCATGACGTTGAATCGTAGAATAGAGCTCTGGGAATGTTGGGAGTATGGGATCTCAACGAAGTGCTGGTTGTGGCTTTGAATGATTCAAGTTGAATCGGGCCAAGGTCTGACGCAGATGAATATATGTTGTGAATGTTGCCATTTATGGTGGGAGATTCCTATGGGACTCCTGTTAAATCAACTTGACATTGTTAAAGCACAGATGAGGAGATTGACCTCAGAGTGTGCAGCGGAAGCGTGATGAATGTGATATGTTTGAGAATTGTGTTGAGCAGAAGCTCAAGGTTACTGTGAGAATGATGTGTTAATCATGGCTTCGGGAGGTAAAACTTCGAAGTCCAGATTATTTTGTGGAAAAAGGGGTCTTGAAGGATCCTAGTTTGGTGAAAAGAATTTGTGGTGGGTGGAATTATTAAAATGCCTGGTTCCAGCTTATTGCAATTGTGCATTGTGAGTCTCTCACCTGCGGCCACAAGGGGTGATTCCTATGGCTGAGGACCGTTCCGCTGGGGCGGTAGTTACGGGGGATTGACTATTTGTGAGCCGCGAGGCTATGTATATACACTGCCACGCCAATAGTCCCTGAGTCGCTAACAACGGTTCAGGTAAAGACTATGTGTCTTCCTGACGGTAAAAGGGGATGAGGGTGGAGTGTGATTGTGAATCTGTGATAGTTGTGAACGAGCTAGGATTGTGGTGTGCGTAGCAGAGCAGAGCTAGTTTAGCTGATGGCGAATTCGACTACATGATCGGGGATTCTTGTTTGTGAGGGCAATTACCCCGGCATAGCCAGCCTGGCTAGCCACCACGTTGGTTGCACTAGTGTTGACCCGAGGCCAAAAGGCGGTGCGTAAAATTAGAGTCTGCAATGTACATTTGATAAGGAAGTGGATTTTCTTGTGAGTCCTGGGTGAAAGGTGAGTAACCCAGCTGCCTGCCAGTTCCGGTCAGGGGACGGCCATCGTAGCCCTGGTACGTAGTTGACCAGGGGGGTGGGCACTCTGAAGGGGTGTGACAATAACATTGTGTTGATACCCAAAAGTCTCGGTTACCACTAGCGGAGTCACTGGTGGGTGTACGGGTGAGGGCGACACCATGAAAGTTGATACAGAAGTAACATTGTGTTGATACCCAAAAGTCTCGGTTACCACTAGCGGAGTCACTGGTGGGTGTACGGGTGAGGGCGACACCATGAAAGTTGATACAGAAGTAATATTGTGTTGATACCCAAAAGTCCCGGTTACCACTAGCGGAGTCACTGGTGGGTGTATGGGTGAGGGCTACACCATGAAAGTTGATACAGATGTGATATTGTTGTGAATTCCTAAAAGTCCCGGTTACCACTAGTGGAGTTACTGGTGGGTGTACGGGTGAGGGTAAAGCTGTGAAAGTGGATATAACGAATGCTGAAATGTTTGTGTATACAGCTGAGGCCATCGTTTGATGTATTAAGGTTGCGGTGTTTTGGGGTTACTCTCGGAAGGGGTAACTAGATTGAGTTAAACAGAGTGGTGGCCTATGCTGCCCAACTGTCGAGATCTTATGATATCGCTCATGATTTAGAGCCTCCAGATATCGAGATGCACTAGCCACTCATGAA
Source organism: Inga laurina (assembly GCA_963855925.1). Taxonomy (NCBI): domain Eukaryota; kingdom Viridiplantae; phylum Streptophyta; class Magnoliopsida; order Fabales; family Fabaceae; genus Inga; species Inga laurina. Next base: position 23,824,722 of record OY979707.1, read on the forward strand.
TTAGGGGGCTTGTGATGATTGTGGTTATGTTATGATGGTTTTGTGGCAATCGTATGTGGAAGCAATTGCACCTGTTTGGAAAAAAAATATGGTGATTTGGTTTGTGTGGCAATCGTGAAATGGGCCGATTGCAGTTTGGGGCAATTGAATTGCATTCATTGTTTGAGATTCTTGCGAGAATCGGATTTGTGGAGTATCATTTGTGTGTCGGTGGTCTAGAGGAGACCATCCCAATATGAAATGAATTGTGAAACGGAAGCTGTCGTGAAGAAGCATCCGTTGTTTTTGGATTAAGTGGCATCACAAATTTCAAGGACGAAATTTATTGAACGGGGGGAGAAATGTAATACCCCGGATTTTGAGACTTGAGCTTAGAGAATAAGCCTGAGATTAGTGGATTCTAAGCCCCGGTTTAGCAAGATCCCAAATTGTGATTAGGGTTTAATGACTACAAAAGTGGACGTGGTTAGTGATTAATGAACCCTTTTAGAGAATATAAAGTGGATTGTAGTCGCTTGTGTTATGAGCAACGACAAAACCCTGTATTTGAGTTCAATTGTGGATTAACATCCAAATTGACTTAGAATAGAGGGAGGAATTGAATGGGATATTGTGATGGAAATGGTGTCATGTTGTGGTATTTAATCATTGGAATTGATTTAAATTGGATTGGACACATTGGTTGCAAAAATTGGAAATGCTGTCCAGTGTGAATTCTGTCTGGGCAGTCTTTTCGTGTGGACGTTTTTACTAGGCAAATGATATCAGAAAATTATGAAACTCTCCAGTCTTAAAGAGCACATCCCAAGCTTCAAACTGGACATATAATTTGTGCCATTTCATGTTGGGAACTGGGAGATATGACTGTCCAAAGTTTGAAGTCGAAAATGGACTCTGTTTTGGGGCAGTGATGAAATTTGTGTAATTCTGGATTTTTGTGGTGATTTCTAGTATTGGTAAATATTTTTTCCTATAAAGACGACTTAAATAGCTTTCATTTGGCTTTGGAATCACCTCATTTTGATTTTTCTAGAATTAGTTATGATTTTTCAAAAATTGGGCAGAAAATCTGCCAGAAAATACGAAAATGCCAATTTTGGGAATTATGACATCATCAAAAGGCAAGATGACATAAGCATGGAATTAAAACATCTTCTCATCATCTTCAGCTGCTCATTCCCGCACAGCACCTGAACATAGTGTGAGAAAGTTGAGAGAGTTTAGAGAGAGAAAGAGAAGAAAAATCACAAGGTAAGCCGATTTCTCCGACGATTTCGCTCCTAACGCGTATAACTGCGACTCTAAACTACTCCTCTTTATTCTTTAAGGTTTGGAAAGCTCAAATTTGGTGTTTCGAAAGTTAGGGTTTTCAGCCATCTTTGAGAAAAGCTAGTGGGAGCTTGAGGTAACTTCCAAACTCTTGTATATTGACTATTCTAGCTGCTGTGGGCAATTTAATCGGTGAAATTTCGCCGGATTGCCATTGGTTTTAATTTTTGGAAATGGGTTGTAGGGGCTGTTATGCTGCCCAAATTGATACTAAATGGTAGTTGTAACCTAATAGAATAGTCAATAAAGTGGTTAGGAGTGGAAAGAAACACGTTTATGGAGCCGAAACCGAAAAACCCCAATTTTCCCCTTAAAACCCATATATTTCGGCCAGCATTGTAAATGGGTCTTAGAGTTGGATTTTCAATGATTTGATGATTCCATTGGATTCAGTGGGCGAAAATAGGTGGGGTTACAGTTGGGCACTTTTTCGGAAAAGGCCGAGAAAGCATAATTACAGAAACGCCCCTAAAACCCTAAAAGTAGGGCTGCCAACGGTAATTTTGTAATTGACATTGAATTTGATAATTCTGAGTCCGAAAATGGATTCCTTGGCGAAAATATGTCAGAATAGCCCATGTCAAAATTTTTAAAAATGTACAGCCGGACCAGGTACGGCGGGGTCGGGCTGGGTCCCAGGGGTATTTTAGTAATTTTTCAATATAGCCTCATATAACCCCCAGAAACACTATGGAAGTGTCTAAATGGTACATTTGACATTGTAGGATCGAATGTGAAGCCCCAAGTTGCTGGCACGCAAATCGAGGAGAAAAGACTGGAGGTAGGGGACTTACCTTACTTGCATGTATTTGATATCTTTGCTTGTGTAGTGATGTATGTGATTGCTTTACTTGATTGTGTAGAGCATATTTGAATAAATGAAGCTCTGTTTCTGTTTTACTATGGCCATAGTTTTGTTACATGAAATATTGAGCATACAGAAATATCATTATGGGGCATGCATCTAGATAAAGCTAACATGTCATACACATAGCATCTATCATGCATGCATTATGGTATCTGTTTCCTACTGAGATTCTCTCGAATCTCACCCTCCCTTACCAACAATTTAGACAGGGCAAGTTGTTTGTGGAGGGAGCGGCTAGGACTCCTTCGAGATGAGATTGTGTAATCCCCTTTTGAAGAATTGTAATGGGCAATTGTGCCCTATGTATTTTTAGCGAAGGTATATACCCGGGATGATTATATTGTGCACTCTGATATTTATATGAATGTGATTTATCTTCGCGTAGTAATTGTATTCGAAATGTGAATATGAGATCAAGTTAACTAGATTTTAAAAGGTATTTTTGAAAACCCCATCATGTGATGGGTTAGTAAATGTTATTTGATTATTATTGGTCTCTATTTCATTTTAATCGCGTATTTCGGATATAATTACGGAGGGGGTTACAATAGGTTGCATCGTGATAACGATCCTTATATGAATTGGGTAGTGGTAATGTCTTGCTAGAGGCCGCTTGCGACTTTTGGGATAGTATAGTTATTGGTCCACTGCCAACTTCATATGGGCCTACAAGGTCGCACATAAGAATGGCCCAACACGAGATAATGTTTAATTTACGGTGGACGAATTTTATATTTATATATATGTATATAATATAAAATTCATTAATAATATTATATAGATATATATTTTCGAAATATATATATCTTATATATATGTGTATATATATAAATATATATTATATGATATTATTATATTGTGTTAGTTTTAAATTTAATTTATTAAGATATATTAAATTTAATAACTAACATGATAGAGATATAGTATCTCAGATTTAATTTATAAAGATAAATTAAATCTAATGGCTCTTTATTTGGATTAAATAAATAGGTTAAATTAAAATTGTTGGACAGATTTAATTTAAACTAAATTTATTTAATTAGCTCATCAAGATAATTAATAGTTAATTAGTTTCAAAATTAATGATGATTAATTTTGAAATTTGAAAATAGCCCTTATAGGTTATAAACTTGATAGAGCAGATATATTGATATGCACATGAGAATTGAGAGCCGTAAGGGAAACCCTAGGAGACATTAGAGGCTCTAGCACATAGTCTCCGTTGGAGAGCATTCATGTGGATACCGGTAGAGGGAGCGGACCTAATGTGTTGGCTCATAGAGATTGTGAAAACCCTGAATCATAAAAGGTATGAATCCTTCCAACTTGGTTTAAATGCCGTTGATAGATCCTCGATTAGGATTGGTAAAATTTTAAAATTCTTCCGTTGTGCTTGCCGATCCTAACAAACATCTCCTTCAGCTCAGGGAAATTCCACTCACAACATTCATCCCATAAAAATGGCTGATCCTTCCTCATGATCTTGGTCATCGGCAATGCAATACGCGAGAAGTTCTGAATGAACCTTTGGTAATAACCAGCAAGACCCAAAAAGCTGCGAATCTCAAAAACAGTTTCTGGCTTTTCCAATCAAGTACTACTTCCACCTTATTGGGATCCACCGATACCCCGTCTTGTAAGATCACATGACCAAGGAACTTCACTTCCGTAAAGCAAAACTCACACTTGCTCAGCTTATCATAGAGTTGCTTTTCCCGTAAGATTTTCAGCACTATTCTCAGATGTTGCTCATGCTCTTCTCTACTCTTGGAGTAATCAGAATGTTGTCGATAAACACAACCACAAATTGGTCCAGGTATTGTCGGAAGATGCGATTTATATAGTCCATAAATACTGCTAGTGTATTCATCAACCCAAAGGGCATCACAAGGAACTCATAGTGCCCGTATCTCATTCTGAAAGCATTCTTCAGAATGTCCACTGCCTTCACACGCAACTGATGATATTCCGACCTTAGATCAATTTTGGAGAATATGCATAAACCAGAAAATTGATCTAACAAGTCATCAATCCTTGGGAGTGGATACTTATTCTTAACAGTTACCTTATTAAGTTCTCTATAATCGATATAAAGCCTCAAGCTTCTATCTTTCTTTTTCACAAACAACACTGGAGCTCACCACGGCGATACACTGGGTCGGATAAACCTTTTCTCAAGCAATTCTTCAATTTGCTTCTTTAGCTCTGCCATTTCATTTGGGGCCATGCGGTATGGGGCTTTCGATATCGAACAAGCTCTAGGCACAATTTCAATTGGGAATTCCACTTCTCTCTCCGGAGGTAATTCGCTAAGATCATCCAGGAATACCTCAAGGAATTCTCTCACCACGGGTATGCTGTCTAAGGTTTCCTCAGTCTCTCCTTGTACGGAAAAGAACATCATATACCCCTGGCATCCCTTCTCAATATATCTTTCTGCCTTAGCCGTTGAAAGCAAATTCAAACTGACATTCACATTATTCTCCCGCCGTGCATTATGGAAGGTTATCTTCTTATTACCACAATCAAGTAATATATCATTTGCTGTCAACCATTAGAAACCCAAAATGACTTCTAGTTGTTGAAGTGGCAAACAAATCAAATCAACCGTAGACTTCCGACCCTCAACAACCATCACACAATTTAAGTAGGCTTCGGCCATCATAGCCTTGACACCCATTGGCATCGACACAACCAAATCAAATGACAACTTATGCACATGCAATCCCAGGCG